>CM076574.1:179722868-180051695 GCA_034641835.2 Pinus albicaulis
TTTGACAGCAATTCCTGTTTCCTGTCAAGAAACTCCACTTTCTGGCAAATCCAACTCATGCAGAAGCTTCTTTGTTACAAAATAAAACAATGGTTATAAAACCATTTCACTTCCTACTTCATGAAATCACCAATCCAATCATTAATTAACACCCATTGGTCTCATTTCTAAAACTCAAACTTTATGATCAAATCAACATTCGAATGTTCCAATCAACAAAGGACTTGGACTTCGTCCTTACCTCAATGCGCTCAATCCACATTTGAAGATTATACGCCATGACTTCCTCACATCGACCATATGTTAAAATATTACCACAAGTTTCACTTATCTATGTGCCCTTCACTATATAACTTGAAGGCTCGAACCTTGGAAACTAATATCAACACATATTAATTCTTATGCATTCCAGCGTCAATGAATGAAGTCTTCATGACTTTATATTAAAACACCAAGTCAGCCTGAAATTTTCTTACCTTCCCATCCACGCTATCGAATTCAACTTTATTGCATCAGCCGAAAGTCTTTTATCAATTCTGCAAATGCTGTATGTCATGTACTCCATTGCCAGTTTTGAATCCAACTTATCAAATCAGATTTGAGGACTCTGGTTTTAATATTGTGTATTTAAAGTCGATCCCAAGTCGGATCTGAGACTGATTGATGTGCTCTTTATTGTTCAACTTACCAAGATCATGGCAATGGTAATCCATATAAACTAGAAATTAAATGCCAATATTGCATACCTGTCCATCCAACCTTGCTCAAACTGTAGCGATCCGGCAAACACAGCAACTCAAAAAACCTCGATTTCTGAACATATTGGAGCTGGGCTTCAATAACTTCTGATTCGATTCAACAGAATTTACATCGCCTCTTTCAAGTACGGCTTATTCTTTCCAATGCTGAAAATGTCATCACACCCGCATTCCGTAGCGATTTTACTCTGTAAGACAATTCATGAAAAACACCTACAGATTTCTGCGCCTTCTCCCATTGCTTCAATTCACGACTTTGCCAGATTGTAATTCTTTAGCACTTACAATTTAAAGACTTTGCCAGGTCCAAGAATAAGTTGACTTGTGTTTCTTCTATACAATTACAACGTCAATTCGCTGTAGGATAACTTATACACAAAAATCGAACCTTTAAATCCTGTCTCCTCCATCTGGACTGTTATGAACTCATCAAACAGATCAATGTTTAACCAACGGTTTGATATCAATCTAGCGTTTCTTCATAGGAGGACTGATCTCATTAATGCCTATTGAAACCTTAGCGCATTCACATCCACTCAATGATTATGGATTGGGTTTTTAATATGAAAATTGACGTGAATTTATAAAATCTAATCTTCCTTGATCTATTAATAGCAAACGAAATTCAAGAGAACCAGAGTCTTATACAATGGTTCAACACAACCCACAGACTCAAATGCATTAAAATACAACCCTTTACGTAGATATTTAACGCCTTTTACATTCAATGATTATGCATAGCGGTTTTCACACAAAGTCAATGTGGATTCAAGCATATCGATCATTTCTTCATAAATTCAATAATGGCATGAACTTCAGAAATCAAATTCTGTATTAAACACACACAATACTTACATAAATATCCTTCCTTGGCCTCATTTCCAATCATTGGCCCTTTACAATTTCCCGTAGGCTTACAAGCAAAAGCTTGCTTCTACTCTAATCAACCTCCACTCTCACTCTCTCTGATCTGCAATGCCTTTGAGGCTTAATAATTTATAATAATTTAGAATGATCTATTCTAAGTTCAATCCTTTCAACTTCTCAACAAAATCCTAAAATCACTCTTGAATCCCTAAGGATCCTCTCTCACCCAAAATTTATGAAACTAATTTCTAAATTAATATTTAGAAAAATCTCTCATCCCTTTATATCCTCAACTAATCAATCCTCTCATATTTTGAGAATTATTTACAATATTTAATTAAAAATACATAAAACCCACTCAAATCATTCATAAAAACCTAGCCCCTTTAAAAACTTAAAAACCCCTAAGTTTAAAATACAAAGTATTTTCCTCTTTGTCTAATGCTCCTGCATCAGACTCCCAAGGTTGAAAATGATCACGATCTCCTGATCATGCATTTTAAGTCTTTTTCCTTGTCTTCCCGGATCCCATACTTTATTCTGCAAGTCATCATCTGCTGGTTGCTTCTTTTCTCCAGGTCTCCATATCTTGTTCTACATCCTGCCTCCAGCTACGCTTTCATACTCTGCTTTCATCTTTCCCTTGCTTAAATTCTTCTGCTTTCTTTCTGTTGTTTGCTGCCTCTGGGACACCTTCATCATCAGTCTTCTGATGCTTTCAATTTCTATGTCTAGCCTACTGCTGCTTCTTTCACTTCCTGTTGCTACCACTAATGTTGTCTCAGCTATCATCTCCCCGATTGTTGATAACATTGGTTTTACTCCTGCAGATATCACCCCACATGTTGCTTCAGCTACCACCATAGATGTTGTTGCCTCCAAAACTTCCTATCCCTCTGCAACATTATTTTGCTCATCACCTACAAATTTATCTTCAGAAAATAAATTATCATTTAATTCTCTTCCTGCAGTAACATATCCATTTATCTCTGTTTGTATACTAGTAAACAAAATCAATTTTAACAAACTAGTATCTTCTCCTTTCACAACTTCAAGCAAATTTACTTCAGTGCCTGTAAATTCTGGTTCAATTGTCTCTAGAAATTTTTTTAGCCACTTCTCCTCAAACATTTCATCAACATGCTGCAAATTAGTTCCAGCATAACCTTCATCTTTCCCTTCGACAATCTTTAGTAATTGTCCATCATCATCTTGATTGATTCTGGAAATCAAATCAAGTTCTTCCAACACTGTAGCCTCATCCTCTAACACTGTAGCAGTTCCAAAATTCTGTCCCACAATTCTCTCTTGGCTATTCAGACAAGCCAACTCTTTCTTGTCACCCATGGTAACAAGCCTCTGCTTATGAGACATGACTGTCTCATCTTCTTTCTGCAACATTTCTTCTTCTTCCAAGACAATTCCAAGTGATGGACTGTCTTTTATATCACCTGTAAACACAATCAAACTGTCAACTTCAAAATCACAAGACCCAATGGTCTCACTTGTTGATTCAGTCACCAAGTTTTCTCTCTGCATTTCTAAGTCTTCTTCAGGACTCAGACAATCTTCACTAGCTTTCTCCTCAGCTTCCTCTGGCAACACTTCAGTATGCTGATCATAGTTTCCTTCCAACTCCTTTGTCAGCACATCAGTATGCTGATTTTCATTCACCATGAGACTGTCAGCTAGTCTCTCCTTATTTGCATCCTCTGCTTCATGACTGTCATTCATGAAAACTTTCTTATCTTGCTTCTTCAGCAAATTATCCTGTGTGTAAGCTCTCTGCCTCTCCAATTCTCTTCTCTGAAGATCTAATTTCCTATACAATTCAATAATTTCATTAGGAGTAGAACTCGAAAAATTCACACAATTTTCCATACCTTCACCGGCTTTTACCCAATCATCAACTGGTCCTTCTCTCTCTGCACCAATATTCTGATTAGACTCCTTTGTCTCCATTTCCTCCTGAGATCTTGCTATTTCAGCATTGATCTGAACAGACTTCAGATTCAATTCTTCTTGAACAAACTCTAAAGCTTTCTCATCTCCATGTGCTGTACCTGCAAACATACACAACTTATTAGTTTTAAAACCACAAGACTTTTCAGTCTCGACTGCTTCCTCAAGCACTTCCCTTTGAACAGGTCTGCATGTGGAATCTTCAAATTCCATCTCTTGCTCAAGAAATCTAAGTTTCTCCTTCAATAAGGCAATCAAACTTTGCCTCAACTTCATCTGCAATGGTTTCCAAATCACTCTCTTTCCCTTCAGTGGAAAGATCCATCCTCCTTTCTGGTTTTCCTACTCTTGTAGCCATTCTTGTAATACTTGCAATTGTACCTTCATTACTGCAATTTATCTTTCTCTGACTTTATCAGTCATCTCACCTCTGTGGCATTCCTCTGAACCTCTTCTCTGATCCTCCATGATCATCTTCTCCATGAGTTTCTTACTCACCATGAGTTTCACTAGCCTCTGCAACAACAAGCTCTCCTGCTGCCACTTACCTCACCAATCCACTTCACTAGACCCAGTATTTTTGGTAAGTACTGGTTCACTGCCTCTGGAACCTCTTGAGCACTCTCTTCTGCTCTCTCTAGGCTATCTCTTCAACTCACCTTATCTTCAGAACACTTCAGTTGTTCTCTCTATCCAGCCTTTAGCTGAATGTCAGATTCACTGCTATCATCTTGTCTGCAACCATAAACCTTAATCACAAATTTCAAATCAGAAAATTATCTCACCTTTAAGATCCTGCATGATCTTATCCTCCATTCATTTCTGCAATCCTTTTCACTGCAATTGTGTAGCTTGCATATCAGATATTCAAATAAAACACTCTTCAGTTCTCAACAGAACCTTCCTGCACTCATTCAGAAAAAAAAAACAAACATCTTCCATTTCAACAGAGCCTTCCGACTCTGATACCAAAATGATGCATGGCCAGGATCAACTCAAAAGAAGTTGACCTGTGTTTCTTCTGTTCAATTTCAGGTGTCCATTTACTGCTTATCTATAGAAATCGAAGCCATTAAAGCTTGTCTTCTCCGTCCGAAATGTTGTAAATCAATTTCCAGAAATCGACTCACCAAACATATCATTTAATCCCCTGCAAACGCTTTCATTTAATTTATAATGTCTTCGCCCAATTCCATGGAATTCAACCCAGTTTCACAAAATTCAATGCCATCCTCTAAGTCGATTTAACAAAATCAATATGCCAATACCAAACCAAAATTTGAAATTCGATTCGATCCTTTTTCAAGATTATCGATCCCCTTTTTCATCCTCTTCAGCATATGTAGATTAAGTTCGATTCAAAGTATAAATTGATATTCATTTAAAATCGATACTTGCAATATCTTGATACAGAAATCGATGTTCTTTTCCAAGACTAAAAACGCACTTTGATTATAGAATTTCTCTCATAAACACGCATCAATTTATTACTGCATTGGAAGGGTGTTCATTACAGTTATCTCTTACAAACCAGCAACATACACCAAATCAATTTATATTGAACCCCAATTCATTCACACAATCTAAACTCAGAAAGAAGGCGTAATTTCCAGAAAAATTAAATTCTATTTTAATTCACACAGCACTTACATAATAATCTCCTTCCTTGGCCTGATTTCCAATCATTGGCCCTTTACAATTGCCCGTAGGCTTACAAGCAAAAGCTTGCTTCTACTCTAATCAACCTCCACTCTCACTTTCTCTGATCTGCAATGCCTTTGAGGCTTAATAATTTATAATAATTTAGAATGATCTATTCTAAGTTCAATCCCTTCAACTTCTCAACAAAATCCTAAAATCACTCTTGAATCCCTAAGGATCCTCTCTCACCCAAAATTTATGAAACTAATTTCTAAATTAATATTTAGAAAAATATCTCATCCCTTTATATCCTCAACTAATAAATCCTCTCATATTTTGAGAATTATTTACAATATTTAATTAAAAATACATAAAACCCACTCAAATCATTCATAAAAATGTAGCCCCTCTAAAAACTTAAAAACCCCTAAGTTTAAAATACAAAGTATTTTCCTCTTCGTCTAATGCTCCTGCATCAAGATGAGTCTCTAGATGTGGATCAACCATAGGAGGAGGTTCATGGAGTGGAGAATTCCACTCATGCAGAGCCAAACATCATAATAGGAAGAAGGCATACCAAAGAATTTGATAAGCTGAGACTTGATAAGAATGTAGGAGCCCCTACTTCACAATGTAGACAAAGACAGTCTCTTGACTGATTCACTGGATACATGGCTCTCATGAGAAAATGTAATGTGACTAGGCCATCTTCCTTTCAGGAAGTAGTGTAGGAGCCCACATTGGTAGAGGCAATGGTGGAGGAGTATGACTCCATTGTCAAAAATAGTGCTTGGGAAATTGTTCCAAGGTTGGTTGATAAATCAGTGGTAGGTTCAAGATGGATCTACAAGGTAAAGAAAGATTTTGATGGGAGTGTTGATAAATACAAGGCCAGATTTGTGGCCCGGGGCTTCTCACAGATCGAGGGGATTGATTACGAAGAAACCTTTTCACCTATTGCATGGTATTATTCCATAAGGACCATCCTTTCTCTCTCAGCGCAGATGGGTTGGCACATTCATCATATGGATGCGAAGACTGCGCTTCTCAATGGGATCATTGAGGAAGAGGTGTACATTGAGTAGCCTGAAGGATTTGATATCTTCAACAGTGAGTCACATGTGTGAAGACTCAAAAGAGCGTTGTATGGGATGAAGCAAGCACCCCGTGCTTGGTACACTTGGATAGACAACTATTTCACTGGACTTGGCTTCACCAAGAGTGAGGTGGATGAAAACCTATACCAAATTGTGGTGGAGGGTAAGCTTTTAATCATTTTTATTTATATTGATGATTTAATACTGACTGGTGATGAGCAGCTGATACACTCAAAGGAGTTCGAGATGAAGGATATGGACCTCCTTCATTATTTCCTTGGATTGGAAATATGGCAACAATATGGTGAAATTTTTGTGTCTCAAGGCAAGTATGCAAGGGAGATACTGGGTAAGTTTCACATGGAGGGCTGCAAACTCATGGATACTCCTCTTCCAGGAAACTAGAGGAAAGAGGATGCTACATCTGGAGAGGTAGTGGATGCTATTGTTTATCGACATTTAGTGGGTTTGCTAATGTATTTAGTGAATACAAGATCAGACATATGATATGTGGTGAACCAGCTTAGTTAAGCAATGGTTAAGCCTACTTGGAAGGCAGGAAAGCATGTCTTGAGATACCTGAGGGGCACATCTAAGTATTGCTTGTGGTACAAACAAATGGATGAGGTGAAGTTGCATGGCTTCAAGGATGTAGATTGGGTGGGAATCCCAATGGACAGAAAGAGCACATCAGGATGGATCTTCAGTATCAGATCTATAATTGTTTCTTGGTAAAGCAAGAAATAGAGATTTGTGGCACTCAGTTCAGTGGAAGCAGAATACATGGCAGCAAGTCAAGCTGCATATGAGGCTATCTGGATGAGAAATATCCTGGTTGGTTTGTTTGGTTCTCATTTAGATCCTACAGTGATTTATTGTGATAATCAGAGTTTCATTAAACTCTCGATTAATCCTATGTTTCATGATAGATATAAATCATATAGATATCTGGTATCATCATATCAGAGTTTGTGTGTAGTGGAAGATCATGTTGCTTCAGTACATTCCTACAGAAGATCAAGATGCAGATATTATGACGAATGTTCTCACCAGGAGCAAATCCAAATACCATAGATACAAGATCAGGGTGAAGGATAATCCCTTTCTTGTTGAGAGGGAGTGTTGATATTCAACAAGATGATGATCCTAGTGAAAATTGAGCACCTACACTAGGATGGAGCCTCAGGTTATTTTTAGGTGGAAGACTATTTTTAGAATGCATGAGAAAATTCTATTTATAGATGATGTCTATTTATAGATGGTGAGAAAATATATTTATATACGATGTTCTATTTTTATATGTATGTGAGAGTTCTATTTATAGATCGCATGTATATTTATAGATGCATGTAGAGTATTATTATCCCTTAATAATAGTTGGACAATAAATATTAATCTATTCTCATGAAGCACTTGGAATCAGTTAACTGAAGTGGCAAACCAGTTAGTTGAAGGAATTTCGAGTTCAAAGGTTGGTTGGTGGGACATGCAAGTGGACTTAGTTGTAACTAAGTGATTCGAAGTTGTAACATAGTTAGATGTGTAGTTATGTGAGTTGTAAAGTAGTTTAACTCAGTTAACTGAGTTAAACTCAGTTGTTCTAGTTGTAACTGAACACAAACTAGTGAGGTATCAGTGAATTAATTATTTAATTAACTCACAAGTAGTGGTCTCACATGAAATTGAATATTTACTACTATTAACTACATGCATGTCAGATCCAGTGGAGACCCAGTTGAGAGATAGGTGAAAGGGACAGTTTGACTATCAGTTGTGACATTAGTGGGTGCACTCATGAAACCACAAACACATTGGAGATGCCAATGAGGATTGTGCAGTCAAGGAAAGAAAGATCTCATTCATTCAGGGATTTTCATCAGCAAGGATTGCGCAACGGAGATAGGTTGTTAGGAGGCAGTAATTGGTGCATGTATTTGCCAATTTTCGTATGATAGTGTGGGACGATTGTATATTGTACCGAGAGCTCTTGGATTAGAGTTTTGTATGAGATTGTTTCATGATCCATGATATATACATAATATATGATAGTGGGGTTTTTAGCTTTATGCTTTCCTGATAAAAACATATGTGTTATGTGTGATTGATCTTTCTTCATGTGTTTGCAATTGGTGATCATGTTTTAAATTTCCACAAGAATTTTTGTAGAAGCGATTCTGTATTTAACAGTGGCATATAACTGTTAGATCGGGAGAATCTAGGAAACACATATTTGTATTAAAATTTGTACAATGTGAAATCCTATTCAATTTTGTGATGTGAGTTGAAAATATATATTTACATATGTTGTGAATGTCTATTTAACACATAATTTGCTAAAGAATCAATTAAATTGTTAAATTTTCTGGAAATTTTTTTATATTCGATGTAATAAAAATGTCTTTCCAAAAGGTGAACTCTAAGGAACATGCGATGAATAGCTGGATTTCTGACAGTATAAACACTAGTAAGTTGTAGTACGACAAGTTGTGAGTCCAGCCTGATGATGATGCAGCGAATGCCAAGTGAAAAGGAAATAGATAGGAGTTCGATGAACCCACTATACTCAACGATATTGTTGGTAGATCGATCAATAAAAATCCCTTGGTAACTCACTAAATCACCACTTGGAGTGAAGATGGCCCATGCTGCAAAGGAAAGATTTTGCGTACTACAACTAGCACCATCATCATATCCAACAAATGGTTCCGAAGATTCTAACATCTGCAATAAAAATGCGAAGCGAATTACTGACCACATGAAAAACACTGAAAGACACACTATGACACACACACAATCAAATCATATAATACAGTGTTTACTATGCAAAATCAAGCATAGTAATGTTTAAGATATAGCCAAGTTTTGAGGCTATGAAAATGGAATCCCATCGTAATCTACCAATTCGTAGGCACCCTTAGCTAGAATGCACTTGACAATGCAGGGGTTGTGCCATAATGGTTCAAATTTTCCTGTTCCTATCTTATCAGCTTCCTGATCATAAATCAAGACCAAGTATCCTTTTGAGAAGGTGCAAGGCTTGACATTACAGTCATATTGTGCCTTAATTCATCCCTTATGTGCTTCGTTGACCAATGAGGCTTCACGACGCATTTAATCTAGATGGATGAGATCTAAAAGATGTTCCTCTTCATCATAAGTGTCAGGTATCAGGCCAATCACGATTTTTAACAATGGAATTTCACATTAGATCAGGAAGATAGCTTCCAGACTATAAACCAGCTAAAATGGAGTAAATATGGTTGTGTTTCTCACCGAAGTTCGATATGCCCACAAATCCGAGTACAGGATCAAATTCCAGTTTCGTTTATGATCCCCAATCATGCATTAAAGCATACACTTAAGAATTTTGTTGATAGCTTCAACTTGTCAATTTGATTGTAGATAATAAGGGGTAGAACTATCATGTGACAATCCTAACTTGGCAGTCAACTCATCCATCATGTGATTGCGAAATTTTTTTCCATGATCTGTGATTATGGCTTGCGGCACACCAAACCATGTAACCACATGGTTAAACACAAATATTGTAGCTTCTTGCCCTACGTTGTTAAATGTAGGCATCGCCTTGGCCCATTAGGTAAAAGAGTCGACGACGACAATAATATACCCATGCCCCCTGACCAAGTGGGGGTTACATGTCATAAAGTCAATGCCCCATTTGGAAAATGGTCCAATAGCGATGACATGATGCATTGGTGCTAGTGGAAAGCGAGTTTTATGATCTAATATCTAGCAAGCATGACAACTTATAACCGCGATAATGCAATCACAAAATATGGTAGGCCAAAAGTAACTAGGAAAGAGAATATTCTATGTGGTAGAAAAACTAGACAAATGTCCACCACAGGCACCAGCGTGGCAATAATTTAAAAAAAATTCAGCTTCGTCATGAGTGAGGAAAATACATAAAATCGTATCGACACCATGCCGATAAAGTGTATCACCGACGATCAGATAATATTTGGCTTGGTATCGAATACGTTGTTGTTGTGAGTGAGAGATATTGGGCCAAAATGTTTGGGTCTGGAGATAGATGATGAAATATCCATACCACGAGTCAAATGACTCGATCAGAAATAAATACTTGTCCAGAATTGATGGTTCCATAGTAGACACAGTGCTACTCAAGGGAAGGTCACATATAAGCTCAACAAACACCAAATACTTCTTTGACTTGGATTTGATGAATTCCAAATCAAATTCCTGAAAAATGACGATCTATTTTGAATATCTCCCCCCAGCAATTGATGTGACAGAATGTATATCATAGGGTTGCAATCTAAAATGACAATGGTCTTCCGGAGCAGGATATAATGCCAAAATATTTGTACAACTTGAACGGATGCCAAAGCGAGCTTCTCAACATAAGTGTACTTAACTTTCGTATTATTGAGATTACGACTCAAATAATAGATTAGATGTTTAATCCAATATTCTTCTTGGACTAAAACCACAACGATGGTTGTATCTACAACAACGAGATACACGAAATAATCACTCTGATAATTTTGGGGTTAGAATAATGATGCTCAGATCAGGGTATCTTTAAGAAAACCAAAGGAGGTTTGTGCAACCTCATTCCAATGGAAGGGAATCCCCTTTTTCAAGAGTCGAGTAAATCCTTTAGCCATTTCGGTGTAGTTGGGAATAAACCTCCTTAGAAATTTAGCATTCCCTTGTAGTCTCTGTAACTGAAGTAGATTGGAAGGAGCAGGAAAATCAAGAATGTCCTGGACCTTCAATGGATCAAGCTGAATTCCATCTTTTGACATGATGAATCCAATAAAACAACTAGAACCAACATCAAACACACATTTGTGTGGATTGAGGAATATTTTGTAGTGACAACATCGTAAAAAGATCATTCTAAAATGTAGCAGGTGGTCAACCCATTTCTATGAATGTGCAGGTAATTCATCCAGATATGGTTGAACTATGTTCTTGATGTCATGGAAAGCATAATTCATTTCCCTCTGGAATGTTGCCCCACCATTCTTTAAACCAAAAGGGAGCTTTTGAAAAGCGATTTTTCCACAGGGACAAATAAAAGCAGTTTTATATTGGTCCTCTGGGCGAATATTGATCCGATTGTAACCAGAAAATACATCAATGAAAGAAAATATTTCACATCTGATACATTCATCAATAATTTGGTCAATAAAGGGAGTGGGATAGTTTTATTTTGGACAAGAATGATTGACATCCCAATATTCGACACACACTCTAATTATCCCTATTTCTTCATGACAAGAACAATTTTGTAAACCTAATCAGTAAGTGGAACAGAGTAAATGAATCCAACGTGCAAAAAAAATTCAACCTCTTCTTTAATGGCAACATCTTTATTAGGGTGAACAGGACGAAGGCGTTGTCGTATTGGCTTGACATTAGGATAAATTTTTATCTCATGTTCAACAATGCTGGAATCGATGCCTAGCATTTCCTCATATGACCAAGTTAATACATCTCAAAATTCACGAAAAAGAGCGCGGTAAGTGTCAAGTTCAGATGCAGAATAAGATGCACTGACATGAATGTTTTCTACAATGCTAGATTTGGTTGAAATATTGATAGAAATAATTTCTTTGATATTTGATGGGTTTCGCTCAGAATCTACGGCGTGGATAGGAATAAAATTCATCAAGAAATCAACGACTATAGGGTGATATAGTTCAATTGGATTATCTTCATTGTAATCTGGAAGATGGGATCGTTGATGTGAATATTCCCATGGTTCTTCTTCCGGCATCATGGATTCCATAATGCTCTCATCGGTTGAGAATACACATGAAAAAGGATCAGAAGAAGTACCATAATCCAAATAACAATCGACCCAAACAGTCAATGACAAAGGATTTGGACTGGCCACATAAGCCAAAAATATTGATTACTATGCTAGCTCAATTGGACTTAGCAACATGATTTTTCCCAACCTATCTATTTCAGAATCATTGGGAATCTTCCTTAAGTCAGATGAAGTGGAAGATATCATATTTCAGATCTCAATATTTGCAATTTTCGCCGATGTCACAGGCGACGGTAACGAAAAGGTCCCCATTAGGGAAGAATACTTAAATATTCCTACACCAATGTTATGAAGAGATGGTGGGGTTCCGTGAACAAACAAAACTCTTCCAGTTGCCTGGGAACTAGAGGAAAAGAAGGAGAGTTGATCAATGAATTTTATGATTCCTTTATGGGGGAAGACAACCATACGAAAGTAATTAGATACTACCGCAGACATAGCGTAAACCCACGGTCTTCCAAGTAATATATTGTAGTCAAGGGGTCCGTCAATGACATCAACTTCAATAGTAACTGATTTTCCCCCCAGTTCGACTTGTAGGTTATTGAAAATTCCAAAAGGCTTATATGTATGACCGTTAAAATATTTCAATGTCGTAGGCGAATGTGATAAATTAGGCAAGCCAAGTGACATCCAACAACTCATAGACATGATACAAGTAGATTCACCTTCATCAATGATAGTCCGATGAATGAGGCGATTCAGGACATGTACTTGAATAAAAAATTCTAATTGTGGCACATAGCCCACGTGATTAAATACTGCAAGATTAGAATCCATCAGATTGATTCCACCAATCGCCGACAATAAAGCCTGCTTTTGGGAGGGATAATTCTGAAGAACCTTAAGCATTGACATAGCAGAATTTGATTGAGACATATCTTCGACTATGTTATAATTTTGAGTTGCACGAGCTCGAGGGTTGAAAGTCGATTTATGAACAACTCCTTTCGATGACTTTATTGTTAACTCGGGAATAATAGGCGGTGGAGCCGAATCAAATGAAGCCGAAGTAGTAGGTTGATCTATAGCCTGACCATTCAATGACGATAGAGGATTACTGTAATATTTACTTCAAGTAGACACCAAAACATCAGTTTTGGGCTTAGTGGTAGATAGCATAAGCACTTGCGAACTAGAAGCGGGATCTGTAGCAACCATATGTGTTTGCGGGTTCTGTTAGGGTCCTATAAATATAGGATTCATAATTTTTGAATTGACTTTGATAGTATTGTAAGTATGTACATACCTTGCTTTCTGCAAGTTGTTTTCCCAGATTTGAAAATAATAAAAAATGAAAAAAGAGGGTAAAAGTCCTAAAAAGAAAGATCAAAGGACTTAGAAAAATATAAACCCCAAAAGAAAAAAGAAATAAGACCTGAAAGTGAGCAAGTCAAAATAACACTACTTTTAATTTTTACTGCAATAATAATGATTATGTGAAGATTGTCAATAAATGCCATAATCCATGATCAGTTAAACAGTTTAATCTTAACTTTTCATGTTTTCAGTTTCATGTTTTAGATAGAGAATAAATATTTGTCTAACATTTTAAACTTGAAAAATCAGTAGATAGGTAGAGAATAATGAGGTGCTCAACAGTTTAATCTGAGCCCTCGGATGAAATAAGGTAGATTAGATAGTTTTATGATTTGAAAGAAAAATGTTTTAAGGTTGCTTGCCTAAATGCACCTACAAAATGAAGAAAAAATGTTAGAAATAAAGTTGGGTAGGTAGAAAGTAGTTGACCAATCATGTAAATAACACATCATTGGGAAAAATCACTAATTCCCCCCCATATAGGTATTCAGTATTCTAAACTATCAATTAAAAAGGCTCATAGCATTTCTCTGACTTTTTTTGGGACCGAACCCAAGGCTCGATGATTGGTCAGTTAAAAATATTGAATTCCTACCTTAAAACCTCATTCATCAACATTTACCCTTCATTCATACATCAAAATCCATTTTTCCTAAGTAAAACACATTCTTTACTTAGTAAAATTGTAACCCTAAAATAATTAACTTCATTCCCTTCAAAATCATTCATAAAACCCTCAAAATACATTTATCCTAAGTATTAGTGAAGTAATATAAAAGATGAGCAATGCTTTATTTTTATAATTTACTTAGAGATAATATGTGTTTTGTTTCCTTTTACTATCCCTTTATTCATATTAACATCTAACTTATTGTAGTAAATCCATAAAACTACACCTACCCGTATATATTAAATACATTATATTTAAAATAACCCCCTTAAACCCACTATTTTAAACTTTAGACCAAAGTTAGTATATCCCATGTGCGTAAAGTAAAAACCCCACCCAACAAACCCATTGGTCTAAAATATCTATATTAAAATAATCCCACCCCTTATGGTATTAAACAATTGTTAAACAATTTTATTACCATATAATATCATATTTGCACCATTGATTTTGAAACATATGATAAATATTGCAAATTGGAAACATATATGACATTTCTCCTTCACAATCATATAACCCAATGTTTTTGAATTAAATAAATGTCTATTTGTAAAGTTCAAAACCCTTCTGCTCATGTAATATACCCATCCCCACCTCCCATTTCAGCGCATCTCCCAAACGGATCTAGACCGTTCGCTTTTAAAACTCAGATCTGATGGCGGACATATGATATTGTGTAAAAAACTTGCGCGGGCACACCCATGCTAAAGCTGTGCGAGATAAGTGGTTTCAAAATCCTATCTCTCCTCCATGTGTTCTTAAATTATTGGATTGTGTGGGTTCAAGACGAAACCACTTACTGCCAAAATGCTGCGTGATAGCCACTATGGTTTTAATCCCATTGAACTTCGAAACCACCCTTCTAGCTAATGCAACCAATTATTCAATGCCTAGGTAATATTACCAAATTGCATATTAAACCTTAGAAATGCATTCATCCCTTTATCTTCTGCATTAACCTGTTGAACGCACCTCCCTCATTGTAAAAGCATCCTTTTCTCGCCATTTTTATGCCCGAAAAGCCTGTATAATTTTCCCTGCAAACCATTCAAGACCACTGGAAGCTTCAATTCATTTCCAGAAACCTCCAAAGCCATCAGAAATATTCTAGCAACTCAAAAACCCTGTTTCAAGACCTAATACCTACAAAAAAGGTATTCTTCAAGAAATTAACCTTCTTGTCATCAATATTGAACCATGTGAAGCCTATTTGTCTACAGAAAGACCTTAATTGCCTTCAAAGAGTGTATTTTTTGTAGAATCCCTGATAAAACCATAGTTTCGAATACTTTAACACGTTTTAATCAAAGTTGAAGAAATTTAACCTTTTTCAGACCTTTTGAAACCCTTTGAAAGATTCAAACTCTTTTACCAATGCTCAGAATCCTGAATTGTTACACTTAATTACTCAGTGGAAACAAATTTAAACCTCCAAAGTCCAAATTCATTTCACAAGTCTTCCCAATTCATCAAAGCCATTATTCCTTCTTGTATATCTCTGTTTCATTAACAAATTTTTTGATTTTTTCATGTTATTCTCATAATATGAAATTGGGCCAACAGTTTCAATACTAATTGACAAAATTGTTTGCTCCAAATTCTCAGATTTTAATTCAAAAGCTTCATTCAACAAACAGTTTGTATACAAATGAAGAATAAAATCAAGTCAGGGAGAGATTAGAAATATGAAATTACACAGTTAATGGTAAAATTAAATTAATAATTCACAGTGACGATGAAAATAGAACAGTCAAAGAGCATCAGAGTTAAAGTGTATCAAATGAAAGTTAGAGTGAAAGTCAAATCAAAAGAAGTTACAGAGCAGTCAAGATAAAACAGTAAAAGTAAATACAGAGGTAGTAAATGATAAATAAATATGAAAATAATTTCAAAACAATGAATTTTATCCAAAGTGAAAGTAAAAACAGTTAAAAGAATAGTAAGTTTAAAAGATGAAAAACGAAGCAATAAGGGACATTTTTGCAGAAATTTCCTGTTTAAAGTCATTGTTTTAAAGAAACTATTGTGACCAATCCAAGATTAATTTTTCCAATCTGAAGGAGGTTTATGTTCTTACGATGTCTAACTACAAAAACCTCTCTCACTTTTCTAACATCCATTATTGGTTTGGAAATATTAAACAATATTTGAAAGCATGTTTTACAGAAAATTCCTGTTAAGTCATCATTTTACAGAGACTATTGTGGACAATAAGAAATACATCTTAAAAAATAGAAGGAGGTTTTTGTTCCTAAGAGACACATCTACAAAAACCTATATCACTTTTTGTACAAGTATTATATAATGAGAGATACATGCACATATTTACAGCCTATTTTTCAGACTGTGCAAAGCCCTGTTTTACACATCTTTTTGCAGAGCCTATTGTGAACAGTTGAAGCATAATTTTAGGGAAACGAGAGAGGTTTATCTCAAAAACATATTTATCTACAATAAAATCTTTCACTTTTTACAAATATATTTCGGATTAAGACATACAAAGGTATCATTGGACCCCAAATTTGCAGAATTTCTAGAGCAGAATGCATAAAGAAAGGAAACAGTTAGTGACTTGGATGCCTCATCATCAACTAAAAGTTGATATAAAATACGAATTCTCCTCTTTTTCATCACCTATACATAAAAAATAGTGCCAAATAGATGATTTAGTTTTGATTTTCCTTTACTTAAGTTCTAATTATGTAAAACAGTTGGAGATATTTGTAAACCAATCTTGATATTTTTTCAAAATATTCTAGTTTAAAATTTGTATAAATACTTCACTCTTTGAAGTATTTTGGTGGAATAAAATTGTTGGGATTGTTATAGTCATTTCTTCTTGGACTTTAAAGCTTTTGTGTGTCAAAACTTCGAGTAGCAGGCTGAATCAAAGAAAATTGGCATCATACTTCAGGATTCCTATGATGAACTATTTGGAGTGAAGTATTTTCTTCACTTGTCATTGTTTCCTTTCTTTGTTACATGCATCCATTTATGTTTATGCTAAATATGAATGTATAAATAGGAGTATTACTACATGATTTGTTACGAATACCCTATTTTTAACTAGTTATCATTTATATGTTTTCCTCTGATTTCTAATGTAGGGAACCCTTAATTGCTCCCTCTCTCGTTTGACCTCTTCCTATTACTTCCTTTTCTGGATTTAAGGATTCTTAAGTGCCTTTTATCCCGATCATACCACCTCACAAAAAAAACTTTCCAAAATCTCCAAGGGTTACCTATCTTCCCCTGAAGACATTTGACCTTTTTGCCCTTGATCCTAGTCCTTTTTTCTTGATTTTGACTCCATAGCCCAATGGACAAATAGATTTCCCACTATCCATCCTTTCAAGTGATTTTTCCCACCAAATCTACCAAAAAAAAACCAAAGCTGCACTTTCATAACTAGCCTAATATTCAAAAATTAAAACAAAGTTAAACTTTAAAGAGAGAGCCATGTTTGAACCCTAGGAAGGCTAGATCCTAGAGTTTGAAGTTGGTTTGTGGTTACCTCGGTGAGTTCTCTCATGAACCTAGAGAAATTTCTGAGTGATAATAGGTTCGAAAAAGGATTTGTCAACACTATAGATGCGACAGAAGTCTTAAGAAGCTTCGAGACTTCTGAGCAGTGAGGAAAATCTCGCGTAAAATGATCCACATTACATATCAAACAAGTGTAACGAGGTTTCGAAAAGAACCGGATGAATCAGATGATTTTTCCTGCAGGGGTGAATTTGATTTCTTCTTATCTTTCCCCTTCTTCTTACTTCCAGGTTGCTTGTCACTTCTGCCTTTATTAGATGACATGGCATGAATTTCAAAAGAAGACATGGGATCATATGCAATAGGGTTTTAATTTGAAACAAAAAGTGTAGAACCATATGGTCGACTTGGTGTTGGAGTGATAGCAGAACCAATCAGACTATCATCGACATGAATGTCCTTACCAGATGGAGAAGGAAGAACAATAAAATTTGGTCACAATACGTTTGGAATATTTTCATAGAGCATGCTAGACTGAGTGTAAATCATATGCAGATACTGGGCACGAGAAATTACTTTCTCTTTAGTGACAACACTGCCTTTGGCCACATCCTCAGTGATAGATGGCAACAAGGATTTTATAAACCAGTCAGCTAAAATTTGATCGGGAGAAAATTTTTTAACCATTAGATGACGCGGATGCCACTCGTGTATATGATCTAATATATGAGTAGAAATGGTATGTTTAAAGTTGGTCAAAATTTCCTTTCTAGTTTCATATCTGATGAGTAACTAGAAGTGGGTTAAAAAATTAGTGGCTAAAGCTGTAAATTTATCAAAAAAATCTCGTGGTAATTCGATATACCACTTTGCAACCGAACCAGTAAGCGTTCGCTGGAAAAGACACAGTATAACAATATCATCATTTAAGGAATTTGATGAACACCATAAATGATAAGTCATAATGTGCATAGATGAATCTTCTCTTGAATTTCCATTGAATTTTGGAATGTTAGAGGGTAATTTATGAGGAATCACCGACCACCAAGGTAAATAATGAATGGGATAATTAGTGAGACGGTTTAAATCAGGCAACTCTAATGTTGCAAAAAATGACAACTGTTGATTTAGGTCAGGTTGAGCATAACCAGGATAAGATGGAATTGCCTGGGAAATAGGTTGTTGTGTACCAACAAAAATATTATGTCGTTGGTAACCCAGACAGGGGTAAGTTCATTAACCAAACCCTTTATATGCTTGTTGACTAGGACCTAGATAATCTTGAAAATGTTGGAATGATTGTTGTGGCTACCATGGGATTTGATAAAATTGTTTCTCGCCAAGATAATTCTGACCAGGTTGTGAATAGACGGGACCAGTAAAATCCCATGACAAAGGTAAAATAGCCTGTGGTTGTGAAATTATCGATACAAATGGTTGTTGAATACTAGCCTGGGAAGATAGAGTCTATAGACTCAAAATTTGTGTTGAGATTCAACAAGATGATGAGCTTAGTGAAAAGAGTCACCTTCACTAAGTGGGCCCGCAGGCTATTTTTGGCGCAAAGTCTATTTTTAGACTATGTCTATTTTTAGACATGTCGATCATATTCTATGAGTTGCAGGATGCTATTTGTGGATGGTTGGTCAAGTTGGAAAATATGGACTTCTATTTTTAGACATATTGGGGGGAATATATTTTTAGATTGCCAGTCTAAAAATAGATATGTCGAATATTATTAGCTCTTAATAATATTTGGACTCTAAACATTATCTTATTCTCTTGCAGCACTTTAGTTAAGTTCACAGATGTGGCACAGCAACTGACAAAAGGAATTATGCTATTCCTGAGGGTTTACTGGAGCTATTGCATCTAGGAATTAAGTTAGAACTCATGTGATAGAGTTTGGTGGAGTTGGAGAAGTAGTTGGTGGAGTTGTATTTAGTTTAACTCAGTTAGACTCAGTTGAGCTAGTTGTATCTAGTCTAACTGATTGATACACTAGTGAGAGTGGTGTGAACTAATTAGTTAATTAATTCACTAAATAATAACTCATTAATCAACTGAAGAATACATTAGTTAACTACAGTGCATGGCAGTTTCAGTGGAGACCAGTGGAGAGATAGGTGAAAGAGCAAGTGTGACTATCAGTTTTGACTATAATGATGCATTGATTGCATCCAACACTCAATGGAGATGCCAATGAGGATTGCATGAGCAAGGCTGGAGAAATTTTAGTTCATTCAGAGCCATTCTTCAGCAGGGATTGCGCAGTAGAGGCAGGCTAGCAGGTGGCAAAGATTGGTGCATGGATTTGCAAGATCGGGCCTGATTAGTGTGTAGCGATTGTATTGTACTGAGAGCTTGATATGATCAGATTTGTATGAGGATTGTTACATGATATATATGACATATATTATATACAGATAGTTGGGGTTTTCAGCTTCAGGCTTTCCCGTTAAACAACTGTGTTAATGTGTGTGAATTTTTATTGTTTCATGTGTGCATTGCAATCTTGATTTAATTTCCGCAGATGATCAATGGTGGAATAGATTCTGTATTTTGCATGAAGTTAAAATAGTGTGAGATTAGGATAATCTTGGACATATAACACATAAGTTATATAATTTCTACATGGTATCGGAGCAGTTGATCATTGGAGGAGATTGCAATTATTGAAGCGGTTGAGTTTTGTGCTGGTGGAATTCGAATTTGTTGCAGTGTTTTCTTGGTGTCGAAGTTGAGTATTCATTGAAATGTCTTTCAACGGATTGCGATTGGAGTATGCCCTTGATGGGAGCTCAAATTATATTGCATGGAAGGACAGGATGTAGGTGGTGCTAGATGATAATTGATTGAAGGAGTTCATAGATGTTGATATTCCGAAGCCTACTTCTAGCAATGCAGTCGCACTTGACGCATGGAAAAAGAAGGTAGAAAAATGTCGAAGGATTCTGTTAGAATGTATGAAGGATCAAATTGTGTCCAGACTTCACATTAAAGCCACTCCATTCTTAATGTGGAAGGATTTGACAGACTTTTTCCAAAGCAGAAGTGACCAGAGGAAGTTGGAACTTAAAGACAAGCTCAGAAAAATAAAAATGGAGAAAGGCGACAGTATACCAAAATACCTCACGAAGTTTTTCCACTGCATGGATGAGCTGGGAAGTGTGGGGGTTATTGTTGATGAAGAATACTTGGTGAGCTTGGCTCTCCTTGGGCTTCTGAAGAGTTGGCATAGCTACAAAGACTCTGTCAATAGACGGGAGAAACTGCCAGGATGGGAGCGACTTTGGTTGGATCTTGTGCAGGAGAAGATAAGGCGGGGTACCAGGGATGGATCTTCATCGAAGAATGAAGATGAATAAAATTTCACTTTGGCTGCCAAAGCAAGGAAAGGGAAGGGGAAGAAAAATCCTTCTCAATCCGGTGCGAAAGGCAAGAAGTAGGATTTGTCCAAAGTGAAGTGTTTTCACTGTCACCAACACGGGCATTTCGCCACTAACTGTCCACAAAATAAGAAGAATAAGCAGGCTATTGGATGTGCAGTTGGAAAGGCCTTAGCCTCGCAGTTTGAGTTGTATTTTTCTTTGATCGCATGCTTGGTTTCAAGTGTGATGGGATCGGTGTGGTTTCTTGATAGTGGTGCGTCTTTCCATATGACTAGAGACAAAGATTTGTTTAGTGATCTGGAGGAAAAGGATCTTGGAGTGCACATCAAGATGGGTGATGATGGTAGATACAGTGCGACTGGTATCGAGACCATTTCCTTTGAGAGGGAGTCTGGTAAACCTTTCATCTTAAAGGATGTCATGCATGTTCCAGGATTGAAGAAGAATCTAATCTCTATGGCGATGTTGGAAGACAGGGGTTATGATGTTGTTTTTAGTGAGGGAAAGGCTTTCCTTTGGCATAAAACAACTGGTCAAACCAGGAAGATAGGGATTCAAATTAAGAATCTTTATCAATTGCAGGTAGATGGCTGCACATCAATGGCAGGAAAAGTAGAAGGAGTGGTGAGCCGGGATGAGGGCGAATTGTGGCACAGGAGATTGGGCCATCTTCACCATGGCACTTTGAAAATTTTGCAGCAGATTTCTACCAGACTTCCCAAAGGTACACTTGCGCAGTCAGATCAGTGCAAGGGATGTACTTTGGGAAAAATTGTGAAGACCACTTTTCATGAGAAGGATAGGCATGCCACGATGATCCTTGAGAGAATTCACACAGATGTGTGTGGACCTTTCTCGGTTGCTTCAACAACAAAGCATAGGTATTATGTGATATTTGTTGATGAATTTTATTGTAAGTGCTGGATCTTCTTCATGCAGAAGAAGAGTGAGACATACTCAAAGTTTTGTGAGTTCAAGGCGCTGGTTGAGAAAGAGTCGGGGAAGTAGGTGGAAGCCCTAAGGAGCGATAATTGTAGTGAATACATCTCTGGCGAATTCAAGGACTTATGTAGCAAAGAAGGAATTCGAAGAGAACTCATAGCACCTCATAACCCACAGCAGAATGGGGCATAGAGAGAAAGAACAGAACAATTGTGGATGTTGCACGAGTGATGTTGCATGATCAAGTACTTCCCATACACTTGTGGGCTAAGGCATGCAACACTGTGATTTATGTGAAAAACCATTATCCTCATAGAGTACTTGGCATGAGTACACCTGAGGAGGCATTTTCTGGTAAGAAGCCTGATATTTCTCATTTGAAGATTTTTAGCTCACCTGTTTACATTCATGTGATGAAGGATGCTAGGAAGAAGCTAGAGCCAACCATATAGGTTGGGATATTTTTGGGGTACACAGAAACACCTCACAATTATCTTGTGTATTTTCCAGACAGTGGGATGATTGTTGTGCGACAGGATATCAAATTCCATGAGGAGAAAGCCATGAAGTTGTTGCTTGAGAGGGAGCTACACTTGCATGCAGAAGAGGAGCTACTCATTCCTAAAGATGAGCCTCAAGATGTGGATCAGCCACAAGAGGAGGTTCAAGGAGTGGAAGAAAGCACTCATCCAGCACCAAACATCAGAGGGCAGAAGCGCACTACAGAAGTTGAGTGACTGAATCTTGATGCAATGCAGAATGTAGGAGCTCCTACATCATAGTGCAGACAGAGACAGTCACCTGAATGATTTACTGGATACATGGCTTTGATGAGCAAGCGTATCATGACAGAGCCATCCTATTTCGAGGAAGCTGTGGAGGATCCCGCATGGGTAGATTCCATGGTGAAAGAGTATGATTCGATTGTCAGAAACAGTGCATGGGAGATTGTCCCAAGGTCGGAAGGAAAATCAGTGGTAGGTTCAATATGGATCTAAAAAGTGAAGCAAGTTGCTGATGGGAGCGTCGAGAAGTATAAGGCAAGATTTTTTGCTCGGGGCTTCTCACAAATCGAGGGGATCAACTATGAAGAAAAATTTGCACCTGTCACAAGGTATTCTTCCATACGGACCATCCTCACTCTCTTAGCGTAGATGGGTTGGTACATTGATCAGATGGATGTGAAGACTGTGTTCCTCAACAGATTCATTGAGGAGGAGGTGTACATTAAGTAGCCTGAAGGATTCAAAATCTTCAGCAGCGAGTCACATGTGTGCAGGCTCAAAAGAGCGTTGTATGAGCTGAAACAAGCACCTCATGCTTGGTACACACGGATAGACAGTTATTTCACCAGACTTGGTTTCGCCAAGAGTGAGGCAGATCCCAACCTATACCAGATTGTGGTGGAGGGTAAGCTTTTGATCATTGTGCTTTATGTGGATGATTTAATACTAACGGGTGATGAACTGTTGATACACTCATGCAAGGCAGATCTTGCAAAGGAGTTTGAGATGAAGGACTTGGGCCTCCTTCATTATTTCCTGGGATTGGAAATTTGGCAGTGGAAAGGTGAATTGTTTGTGTCTCAAGGCAAGTATGCCCAGGAGATACTAGAGAAGTTTTACATGCAAGGCTGCAAGCCTATCAACACTCCTCTTCCTGATGGTTGGAGGAAAGAGGATGCTACATCGACAGAGGTAGTGGTTGCCACTGTTTATCGACAGTTGGTTGGTTTGCTCATGTATTTAGTCAATACACAACCGGACATATGCTATGCTGTGAACCAGCTTTCACAAGTGATGGTTAAGCCTACCAAGCTCTTTTGGAAGGCAGGCAAGCATGTCCTGAGGTATCTCAGGGGCACATCTGGGTATGGATTGTGGTACAAACAATCGGATGAGGTGAAGCTGCATGGCTTCACGGATGCAGATTGGGCAGGAAGCCCAACAAATAGAAAGAGTGCATCTGGAGGGATTTTCAGTATCAGATCTACAATAGTTTCTTGGTACAGTAGGAAACAAAGATCCGTGGCACTCAGTTCAGCGAAGGCCGAGTACATGGCAGCAATTTTGGGTGCATGCGAGGCTATATGGATGAGGAAGATCCTGGTCGGTTTGTTCGGTTCTCATTTAGATCCCACGATGATATACTGTGATAATTAGAGTTGCATTAAACTCTCAATTAATCCAGTATTTCATGATAGATCTAAACATATTGACATCTGGTACCATCATATTAGAGATTGTGTGCAGCGGAAGATCATGTTGCATTCTTACATTCCTACAGAGGATCAGGATGCAGATATTCTGACGAAGGCGCTCACCAGAAGAAAATTCGAATACCATAGAGACAAGGTCGGGGTGGCAGATAATCCCTATCTTGTTGAGAGGGAGTGTTGAGATTCAACAAGATGATGAGCTTAGTGAAAAGAGACGCCCTCACTAAGTGGGCCCGCAGGCTATTTTTGGCGCAAAGTCTATTTTTAGACATGTTGATCATATTCTATGAGTTGCAGGATGTTATTTGTGGATGGTTGGTCAAGTTGGAAAAATAGATGGACTTCTATTTTTAGACATATTGGGCGGAATCTATTTTTAGATTGCCAGTCTAAAAATAGATATGTCAAATATTATTAGCTCTTAATAATATTTGGACTCTAAACATTATCTTATTCTCTTGGAGCACTTCAGTTAAGTGCACAGATGTGGCACAGTAGCTGACAGAAGGAATTACGCTATTCCTGAGGGTTTACTGGAGCTATTGCATGGAGGACTTCAATTAGAACTCATGTGACAAAGTTTGGTGGAGTTATAGAAGTAGTTGGTGGACTTGTATTTAGTTTAACTCAGTTAGACTCAGTTGAGCTAGTTGTATCTAGTCTAACTGATCGATACACTAGTGAGAGTGGTGTGAATTAATTAGTTAATTAATTCTCTAAATAATAAATCATTAATCAACTGAAGAATACATTAGTTAACTACAGTGCATGGCAGTTTCAGTGGAGACCAGTGGAGAGATAGGTGAAAGGGCAAGATAGACTATCAGTTGTGACTATAGTGATGCATTGATTGCATCCAACACTTAGTGGATATGCCAATGAGGATTGCGTGAGCAAGGCTAGAGAAATTCGAACTCATTCAGAGCCATTCTTCAACAGGGATTGCATAGTAGAGGCAGGCTAGCAGGTGGCAAAGATTGGTGCATGGATTTGCAAGATCGGGCTTGATTAGTGTGTAGCGATTGTATTATACTGAGAGCTTGATATGATTAGCTTTGTATGAGGATTGTTACATGATCTCTATGAAATATATTAGATATAGATAGTTGGGGTTTTCAGCTTCAGGCTTTCCCGTTAAACAACTGTGCTAATGTGTGTGAATTTTTATTGTTTCATGTGTGCATTGCAATCTTGATTTAATTTTCGCAAATGATCAATGGTGAAATAGATTCTGTATTTTGCATGAAGTTAAAATAGTGTGAGATCAGGAGAATATTGGACATATAACACATAAGTTATATAATTTCTACAATTTGAGGGTTAGGGGTTGAAGGACCCACTCAAGAAGACTAAGCAATAGCCATATAAGTAATAACAGGCGTAGTAGGTACAGATGCAATAGGTTGAACTGGTTGAAATTGATACACAACCGTTTGCGATTGAACAAGAAATGTAGGATACCATTGAAAAAATAGCATTCCAACATAAGATTGACCTAAAAACAAAGGATTAATGCCATATGGCCTGAACATCTGTTCCTCCCCATCATATGGAGTATAAAGATATTGCACATACTGACTTTCATATGATGGTATTCCAACATATACTGGATAATATGGATGGTAATTGGATGGACTGGCCTGATATTGAGCTGATGATGTCAATAAAGGATCAGGTCGTTTAGTACTTGTAATATAGAAACTAGATAGAATTCCAGATGATGACATGGGTGAAGTCCATGGACTAGAGGAGACACCATAGTAGGTTCCATTTAAAGCTTGGTAGCCCAGTGGGACAGATGTACCACCATAAAGATGAGACTCGGGTGTCGTGGAAAACATCAAAGATGAAGTAACAATAGATGTTGTCGCAGTTGTAACAGATGGTACAGTTTGGGATTCTTTCTCAATCATGGTTAAATAACCCAGAAAATACTCTAAAGAATCTACGAGAAATTGAGAGTGAACATGATCAACAAGAGCAGAGTAGGTCAAACGAGGAAAATACGGATAAAAATTAAGCTCCGACCCAAAATGAGTGGGAGTTGAAGGGGTTATATCTTCCTAAAGTTATTCCTTTATTGAAATCAAACCAGGTGGAAGTACTTCACCATCAGGCCTGAGATAAATTCCAGGCAATAAACTCTGTTGTAAAGAGGAAGACTCAATCGTTACGAATGACTGAGGATGAAACCGTTGCACGGGAAAAAATTCTTGTTGTTCAACTTCGGGATTAAGATGTTCTGGTAAAAGAACAATAGTTTCTGGATCAAATTCTAGTTGAACAAGCTCATGTTTTGGATTTACCATTTCAATGGATTGAAGTTTAGTTTCCTTAGGTAACTGTGAGGGTTCCATCTCAATAATAGCAGATAAAATGGGATCGGTCGAAATGACTCGAGACTTGGTACTCAAAGGATCAGATGACTCTGATCAATTAGATGAAGAAGTAGCACCAAAGGTTTCGGAGGTACCATAATCGTTAGGATGAGCTCACCTTCATCTACTAGGTGTAGCTTCTAGTGGTAAAGCTGGCTTATTCGTTGTCCTACGTGAACGACGGGGAAAGGGTTGATCTTCTTCCATGATTGCTGATTGATTTTAATAAGGTTACCCAAGTAATTGTGAACTACAATATACAACCCCAGTAAACCAATGACTTATGTACGTGTAGGAAATCTCCTCGAATGTTGTGTTCAGTGTATCACAGTGTATAAGGCGGCCAACTCGATTACCTATGGATGGTAAGAAACCTAATGTTTTCCTCCCAAATATACTCGATGGTACATGGAGGACAAATCTATATTAGCATTGTATTATTCGAAACCGCATAGTGAGAGCATCCCCTTATACTTTTAGTACTAGAACACCGCCTGATATACCCGAAAGTACATGGACGAGCACCAATATACTTACGTATGTGGAATGAGGTATCACAGTCGGAATGTATCACGGACAATTAACAACATCTGTTATGTCTAACGACGAAGGAACACGTCTCTAGCCTAGAACTCTAAATGTTATCATTAAGTGACAATTATCCCTTATATAAGTTCAGATAAATTTTAAGTTGATCTTGCTTATAAGTTTGTCTTTCAGGTTCACCGCGAGATGTATTTGAAATTCCTAGAATGCAATTAAAATGATAATCATTCTTTTTTATTTTATTTTCGTCAAATAAAACTAGCTACAAGGTATAGAGCAATCATATTGTAAGCAATCAACAATGGGCACATATAAATGCAAATTTCCTAACTATTCCTAAGCAACACTCACAATCCATATATGCAAATGCATGTTTTTCTTTTCAATTTATTTTAATTTTATATGAAAAAAAGAAACTATAATGCACAAAAAATCACTCAATACTTATTAGAGAAACGAAGACTGAAACAACAATTCCTCTTTTTGAAAACAAAGAACTAATAAAATGTAAAATTTTAAACTTTGGAGATATTCGAAAATGATAAAGAAAACAAAAAGAAACATTGATCAAACAAATATCCAAAGTGAGGCAAGAACAATAGAGACAATTTAGTCTCTAGAAGAAATCAGACAGTTGAAACTTCAGCAAACAAAACACTGAAATGAATTGGAAAAGACAAAATATGATAGATTTTGGTTGGTCACAAGAGCAACGTAGCCCTGAGTGGGATATAGTGTGTTGTAGAGCACTGTCCCTAAGCTAGTAGTGCTATGTAGAGCACTGTGTCAAGACCAACATTGCGTTGGTGCCAGAGGAAAACTCAAAAAGGTAATAAAACACACTACTTTTGCTAAAAAACATTCAAATGAATGAAATAAAGAAAGATCTACTAGAGGCTGATAAACAAGAATAAAACCACCAGGGACAATCCGTCGATCCCCAGTATGTCGCTAATTTGTTTTACGGAAATAAAACCTACGGATAGAAATTCTTTCCCTAAGTGTGATGGTCACACTTAGAACAATAGAAAGAAAGATATTTTACCTTTTCCTTAAAATGAATAGATAAGGGAAGAAAACCTACTTGTAATCTTTTCACTATTCCTCACCTCCCTTTATCACTTCTGTCGCTCTCAATCGAACTGAACTTGCTTGATTAGTACCTACAATGGAAAAAAGAAGACAAAAAACGACATAAAGGCATATGATATTTTCATGTTAAACAAATTGAATCGATTTCATTTGTAAATACACATATAACATCATTGACACATGTATTAGGAAAGGAACACGTCTTTATTATGAAGTAGAAGGAGAAGTTACAACGAGTTGGATCGATTCGATGTCAACTCGCTCCAGCTTCAGTCCCATCCTCATCACACTAGCAACATCACTCCAACATCATAACATTACATGTAGACGATACCTCCAAGAGCTATGATCTCACCAATATAACTCTACTAATACAAATTCTTTCCCCCTTGTGCACTATGATCAATGCTTAATTTATAAGTAGATGAAGGTAGTTTGAAATTAATGAATCATTGAATGGTTTTTCCAAAAATGGATGAATAGGTTTCCTTTTTCATGGGAATAGGAGGATAAGAGGTTCAATGGCTCTGTGGCATCCACATTCGAAGTTATCAGATGATGTGACAGTTGGAACAACTTCTAGAAGCCACTAGAGGGTGGGAAGATTCTTAGAATCCAATGAAAAAATATCTCCCAGTCGACCAACGCACTCTAAGGTGGGCCTAGATACTCCGCAACGCAGCTTTTCATGGGAGTAGATGCTCTGTAAAGCACTTTCTGTAGTCTATGGGTGCGTTGATAGCTCAATTTAACACTTCGAATGGCATCTAAGAATTGAAACTTTCATGAAGGAAAACCATAAATAGGATGACTTGTTTAGGGAATGTAGCAACTAATTTAGAGTATGATAGAACCTAATTGATACTAATATAGGTTTTGGGAGTGATGCCCAAATTGAATTGTAACACATAGATTATTATTTGACCCCCTGAGAGGCTTATTATTTCATTTGTGAGCTAGTTTGATGGGATTGTCACCGAAAGTTAGTTAATTTTCACATTATTTTATTTTCAAGGGCTAATGTATACCCATTAGGTAATTTGAACTCCTAATTGGTTTATAAATAGGATTTGGATGGATTTATTTGCATCATCACTTGGATTGGGATCTCTCTCTCATTAGAGAACTTCACATTTTTTCCTTGGTGGATAATTTTGGATGATGGATGAGTTTTCATGTATGGATTGGGCTATTTTCTATATTGGATATTCTTATATTTAAAATTTGACGCTGGTTGGATATATTCTGTAACATGTAAGTGCAATTTTAATGTTATTTTTCATTTTTCTGCATACATTGGAATCTCGCTATTATTAGCGATAATTGTTTCATGTGTTTAATGTGAAATTATCTATCTATTTAGCTCATTTCTATGTGTGGGCCATGTTGGATCAATGAAATGTCCTAGAGATCATGTTATCTTGATAATCCTTCACCATTTTTAACAAATTATAAATGATTTAAACTCACTTTTCTTCTCTTGACTTTAACATTGGAAGAAGTTGACTTTTGGAGCCTCCTTGAGCAAGAAACAAAATTTGTATTCACAATTATCCTCGACTCCATATCCCCAATATGAATTAGGAACTGGTCCATCAAAGGGTGATCATTTCAGATCCTTTTTCACCTTTTTCCTCCCTTTTCTAGGTCTAGCCTCATTAGGTCACCTAGGGCATCAATTTCCCAGGAAATTGAGGAGCAGAAAAACTTCAATCTCCTAGGATCTATTGTACTAGTTTGTCCCCTAGGCCTTGTCCTAATTTGAAGGAAATTCGACAATGGAATATCAAGATATCCCAATCCCTAGGTCTAGGATCAAATTTTTCCCTATTTTTCCCCACGATAGTACCTACGAGGATCAATTTGACATATTTGGTTGAAAATTCTAATTTTATCCTTTCTCGTCACCTTGGTCGGGTTAGGAACATCATTGGTTGCTAAAATCCATCCCCTAACATGGGCTGGGTCCACTTGGCCTCGTGTGGTCCCATTCTTCACCAAAGAAAATTTATCAAGGACTACTTAGAAATCCAAGTCCCCAAGTGATTTTAGGGATTGGGAAACTCCTTTATAAGTCATATTATTCTCCCTCAACCCTCTAATCCTCATCCCATCTCCCTAGAAAAATGAAGTCCCTTGCTTAAAAAGAAATAAAGTTAAATTGATCTTCATCCTATCCTAGGGAAGAGGTCTAAGGGATCACTTTACACATATTTTTTTTTTATATCATCTATAATTGGTTTCCTAAAAAAATCAGGTCTCCTCCCATCAGTGAAATTCTGTAAAGGGCAGGGAGACTTAGCTATGGTGATAGTGGGCTAAGTCTCCATCGTTTCCCTTAACCTAGTAGTTTCCCTCTTAGGAACCCCTTTTAGGTCCCCTGCTGGTTTGAGTGGTAACATGACCCATCAATGTTGCATATCCTAAGTAATTATTAGGACGTTTTCTTTCCCTAAAATTTCCACAAGGGGCTACATGCCCCTTTGCATCCTACAATGTACTTTGAATCCATGTTAGTGTCTTCTTGGATTCTCAAACAATGGCCCTAATTGTGTCCACTAGCTCAAAAGACCCTTCTAGTTCTTCTTGATGATGTAAAGGATGTTCCGCATGTATAGAAATACCTAAACCCACATTCATGGGAGCTTCTTGCTCCTCATCATCATTATCCATGTGAGATCCTTTGTATCTCCAATTGGTTGCATCCTTATCAAAGATAACATCCCAGCTTATCTCAACCTGTCGTTTTCCTGGAACATAAATCATGTAAGCCTTTAATGTCTAACTATATCCAGAAAAATTTCCCTTCTTCCTATAATTATCCATCTTTTTCCTCTTCTCCTTGGATACATGAATGTAGTTTGGAAAAACAATATCTTCAAATTATCGACCTCCAGTTTCTCACCTGTGAAAGACTCTTCAGGAGTATTGTTCCCCAAGATCCGGTGAGGATTTGTGATCTGAACTTAAAATATCATTTTGGATTCCTCTCCCTATAATAACTTGGGAAAATCTTGATCATGAATCATTTCCTTAGTAGCCTCCTCAATGAACCCGGTCTTCCTTTCGACAACCCCATTCTGTTGAGGGTTGTAAGGAACTATAAACTCCATATTAATCCATACTTCCTTGCAGAAGGAAATTGGGTCCTTGGAAATATACTCTCCTCCATTATATGACCTCGGAACCTTGATCTTCTTCCCTGTCAAATTATCTACCTGAGCCTTGAACTCTTGGAACCTATTAAAAACCTCATCCTTGGTCTTCATGAAGTAGATCCATGTTTTCCAAGAGAATTCATTAATGAATTTCACATAGTATAAGAAACCACCCAAAGATGATACTGTCATTGGTGTACATACATATGAATGTATTAGATCCAATATCCCCTTGGACCTATTGTCACTACTTGGAAAATATCCCTTGACATTCTTTCCAAGTGCACAACCCATATTGAAAAATCCTTCATGCTCTACCTGGAGCTTTGGAACACCTATAACCATATTCCTCAATGTTGGTAAAGCCTTATAGTGTATGTGAGAAAATATTTGATGCCATAACTCGCATAGATTGGTGTTATCATGTACCAATGCTTGAGTTGATTATCCTAGTAGTTTGTACAAGCCTCCCTTTCAAACACCAACCACTTTAGAAAAAATATATGCTTCAGCCTTTATTCCATACAAGGATGTGTCTATCCATAAATGAAACTCTATACCCTTTGTATTCCAAGTATGAAGTAGATATTAGGTTCTTTTTCAAACCCAATACATACAACACATCATTTATATGAATATTTTCTCTCGACTCCAACTAGAAAGATGTTGACCCAACAACTTTGACTACATACTTGGTATTGTTACCAAGTTACACTTTATATGTTGAGTTCCTCTCTACAAATTTTGTGAGACTATAACGATTACCTATAATATGTCTAGAGGCACCATTATCCACTAACCAAATGTCACTGTGATATGAAAAAATGTTTATAAGGGAAGAAAAATAAAATAATCCATATCATTTGTAGTATCATTCTTAGATCTATTATGATGTGGATTCTCATCATCATCAATGTCCATTGTTGAAGCATGCTTCTTTCCCTTCCTCTTCCTATCATTCTTCCCTTCAGGACAATTGAATTTATAGTGAACAAACTTGTGATAGTCAAAAAACTAAATTTTTTACATATCTTTATTCTTCTAATCCTAAATGGGAGTACGTCTCTCACCTATATTCCTTTTATGAAAATTTCCAAAATTCTTTCTTCCTTTACTATTTTTCATATGAGTTGCAAATTCTTGGGACTCACCATATTGAGATCTCTAAATCTTACCCTTTTATATTAGCCTAGAATCCTCTTGGGTATAGGAATCTCATATATGATAACACTTTGGATTTTTTGATCTTCCCCAAATGCTTGATACAAATAATCCCATGATTCTAGAAACCCATTAAGGGTCACAGTCACAAGTTCTGATTCATGAATATTTTCTCCAATCGCCTTGAGTTGATATCTCAACTGAGAGATTCTCATGACATGTGAATCAACATTATGTGACCTATACATCTGAATATCATGAAGTTGATTCCTTAAAGTCATATTCTAACCAATTTTGTTTACTACATATATCCCTACTAGGACATCATATATTTTCTTTCAAGTCTTCAGCCTAGAAACAAATAGAATCAAATGGTCTTTGATGGATTCATCAATAATCCTCTTGGCTTTGGTTTCCATGTTGTTATGCTTGGAATTTCCCTCATCATACTAAGGTTCAATATAATTCCTTCCACATATTCTATGACAACATTCTATTGAAAAATTGGTTCCATTATGGTCCTCCAATCCCTCAAATTTGTTGCATCTTCTAACCTATATTCAAGCTTGATAGAGGGAACCATCTAGTCACATATCATATTGCATAATATGTGTCTTCAAGGGGTGATGTCAATGTCCTTTCCTCATCAAATATTTGATACCATGTTGATTTTCTAGTGCTAATTAAACAAGAACAATTTTCTGCAAGTGATAATTACTTCCAATGATATGTGATATTACTTCAGAACATCCCAGAATATCATTAAGAAATTACATTTAGAAAATTCAACTGTAAATGCAATGGAAATAGTAAATATCACAGTAGAGTAGCCATGCACAGTAGACACCAAAAAATTTACCCAGGAAACCCAAACTCATGAGAAAACAAACAATATTTTCTAGGAGAAATTGTTTAGTTTAGAAAAATTACACTTTGATATTGAGAAGTCAAACTTGGTCAACTTAGAAAAAAAATATAGCACTGGTCAAACAAGTTGAAATTCAACCTTTTGCGGCAACAAATCAGCTCAGTCAAACTTCCTAGAAATACTTGGTCAAACAATCAAACAATGTGGCCCACACATGTGAGGTGAAACTCGATCAATCGTATGATGTAAAAGCATTAGACTCGAAAATACTTTGTATTTATTAAAACTTAGGGGTGTTTAAGTTTTTAAAAGAGTTAGATTTTTATAAATAATGAGTGGGTTTTATGTATTTTTAATTAAATATTGTAGATAATTCTCAAATATGAGAGAATTTGGTCAGTTGAGGATGTAAAGGGATGCGAGATTTTAATTTAGAAATTAGTTTCATTAATTTTGGGTGAGAGAGGATCCTTAGGGATTCAAGAGTGATGTTAGGATTTGTTGAGATATTTGGGGGTTTGTTGAGAACCAAAATTGGTTCAATTAAATTTGTATAAATTCATGAAGCCTCAAAGGCCAAATAGATCAGGTAGAATAGAATAGAGAGGAAAGGTGAGGCTTGGACAGCCAAAGTTTATAAGCCTCTATGGAAGGGCCACGAATTTTGAATATCTGGCCAAGAACAAAAGTTTGTAAGTATTTTCATTGTTAATTGAAAAGTGGGGTTTTAAAACTACATTGGTTGATTTAGAAATTGTGTGTGTTAATTTCTGTAATTGGGGTTGAATTGATGAACACATTCTAGCACAGGAAAGAAGTTTGTAAACTGAGTTTAAATCCTGAAATAACCAGTTCATTCAGAAAGCGAAAGAGAAATTGTATTAAGGGTTTATTACAAACATCTTATGGGCATTAATCTATATAAAGGATTTGTTTTACTTGCATTTGATACATTGGAGTGGTGCGTAGAAGTTTTAATTGAACATCCAACAGAGATAAGATCTCTGTCAGCCGTAACAAGAAGTTCGATGGGGTTTTCTGATGAAGAAAGCGGTATTTACATCCATGGAATGCACGTAGATTTTTTTTGCAATAACTCGGTTATTTAATTTGAATCAATTTTATTGTATCACAGAAAGAAGGAAGGACCCGGTCGTGCTGAGAACTAAGAACAAAGGGTGAAGTTGTTTGATGAATCAATGAGTCATTGAATAGTAAGGTGAGTGCTTCAGTGTTAAACGCAGAGCAAAGGTTAAAACTTGATTTTCCAGAATGATGAAATCGATTTGTATGTTTGGGTTTTAAGTCTGAATGAAATCTGTTGTTAATGTGTGAGTTGTGGCGATAAACCAGTTATGATTGCCAGATTCAATTCTACTCTGAAATTGTACTGGGCGCTAATTAAAACAGAGAATCAATGTGCTTTGATCTTGTTGGTGGAGAACCGGTTGCAATTAAAGTTCAAATTGTACATAATTGAAATCAAATTGTTAAGACCAGTAATGGTGAATCGATTTAGTGATGGTATGAGGTGCGTTTTAAATAAATCTGAATGAACTGTTTGTATAATGCATATGCTATTTTTCCCATGACTCTGCAAGCTGGGAGGTCAAACATTACATTTTTTGCAGGATAATACAGTTCAAGTACCACGTTATCTGTTATTAATGCTTGTTTTAAATTGCAAGAGATTAACGTGAGGAATGGAGAGTTAGTGTAAAACTCCACACTTGTAGAAAACCCTGATCTCTTGGGATAATATGGAAACAAATTTCGGTTTGAGTCTACAGCGTAGTGATGGCGTTCAAGTAAAAGTGAATAAATTCTCACTTTGACATTATCATGAGCCACGATATGTATTGTCAAGGCATCGTATGCAGTAAAGAATGGGTAACATATATATTATTAAGGAAGCGACCATGGGAAAGCAGAGTTCTTCATGGTTGACAATATGTATGAATGGTATGGCTATATGACATTGATCTTCATGGCAGACAGGACATGGTATGTATGAATGATATTATTCTTCACTTTGGTATATTAGTATGTGCGGGAAAAGAATTTTATTAAAGCCACATAAAATCTCATTAACATTGAATCAAACAAGTTCGATTCTTTGAATTGAAACATTCTCATGCCATGACAAGCATTGGGGTTTTAATTATAAAATCCTGGAATTTAAACAATGAACTAATGGTTGGCTAAAGTCTTTATGATATTTTTTATAAAGGGCTTTTTAATGCTATTTGAATTTTGGAAAAGGAGATAGCTTCAACACGGGAAAATAGGGAATTGGTTTGTATTGAAGTATAGTTTTCATGAACCACAAAATTTGTGAACAGATATTTGAGAAGCTTCCACAAATTAAAGTTGTCGAATTTTCCCGGACATTGAAGTTTTATTGGGCAATTGTTTGAGACACATTTGTATATGCATGAGTTTGAAGAGATTCTGGGTTTGCAGTGTTAGCCTGCGTCATTTTGGTATTAGAGCTGGAATAGCTATGTGTGAAGGTTTAAGTTTTTAAATTAAGTTAATATCTGATTTTGAAATTAATGAAGATTGCAGCACAGATATGCAAGTACAGTTGAAGAAGTGAAGTCGAGATCAACAGGATCTTGAAAGGTGAGTTTGCAGTTGATATTTAACTCTGGTTTGAAGACTGTTTGCAGAATTTGGTTGCAGGCATAGTGAAGAAATCTCAGCAGGAAGAAGCAGATCACTGCTGGAGTGCAGTGATGAAAGAGTCTGACATGGATTCTAAGAGAGAGTGGCGGAACTTAAAGATTCAACAGAGGTTGAATGAAAAGGACAAGTGTGTTCTTGAAAGTTGCAGATGAGTGAAGCCTGAAGGAGCAGTGGAGAAATGCTCTAAGGGTTCCAGCAGAGGACCGATGATTACCAAAATACCAGATCCGAAGGAAGGGATTGGTGAGGTAAGTGGTAGCAGGAGAGTTTACTGTTGCAGAGGCTTGGTGCAACTCATGGGTGAGAAACTCATGGCGAAGGAGATGACTACTGAAAGTCATAAAGGAGAGAGCAGAGGTTTAGAAAGAGGCCACAGTAGAAAGAGGGAGAAAGATGCCAAGGCAAATGGCATAAGACAGCAGTTGACTGATGAAGAGTATGAGAAAGAGGAAGTTGAGATCGCAGTTCATCTCGAGTTATTGATGGAGTTGTTACGGGAAAGTGTGAGAGACCAGAGACATGGTTGGACCATGAGGAAGAAAGTGAAGTGGCAGAGGCTACAACAGAAAAGGGATCAACAGATAAACATGTAGTTAATAGAAGAGTTGAAGAAGATCGAGAAGATGATGAGTTATTGGGCAGATCCAGATCAGCTGGATAATGTAGAACTGTGTATTTTTATAGCTGGCAATTGTGATGTGATTACAAGTTTTACTGAAGAGGATGCACAATCTTTTGAAGCTATTGCAAGTGTGGAAAAGAATCTTTCAGGAGATAAGTACTCTAAAGAAGAAAGCAATGATGCTTTTGCTGTTACAGTACAAGAGGAAGTTCTTGTGGATGCAGAAGAAGTGAATCAGTCTGAAGCACTGATAAGTGAAGTAACAGTTGAGACTGTTGAACTTTGTGATTTCCAAACTGAAAGCTTGTGTGTGAATGCAGGGACTGTAAGTGATGATGATATGCTTCAACAATGCCACAAAGAAATTGCATTGTTGGAATACTTGCTGGTAAATTCAGAGTATGATAGAGATATTGCAGCAAAAGGCAGAGTTCAGTACAGTGAACGAGAGTAGAAAGACATCATGGAGATAGATGGTGTGAGAGAAAGACTGGTTGACAGTCTTGAGGATTCTTCAGAGAATTCTTTGGGAAGAGAGAATCGACATACTGATGTGCTGATGGAGATGGAAAATTTGGAGCAGCATACTGAGGTGCTGGCAAAGGGGAAGAAGGCACTGAGGCCTTATGATTTTTGTTTTAACAAGTGTTTTGTGATTGCAGATATTATTGCAGGTGTTGAAGAACATTTGACTCAGTTGAGCAGTCAAATGAAGGAGAAAGAGGAGAATTCTGTGGAAACATATAATCCATGGGATTAGGATGTTATGTTGCTGGAAATGATGCTGAATGGTCAAAATTCAGTGCAGAAAGAATCTCAATTGCAGAATTGGGAAATGCAGATGCAGAGAGATGAAGACAGTAGAAAGAAGCACACAATGTACCAGTCCAGTAAGTCGCTAATAGGAGGAGGCAGAGGAGAATTTTTCCATTGCAGAAAACAAGAGGGCATGGATGATTGGGTGGTAGTACAAACGGAGCAAGTAAGAACAGAAGGAAACATAGCAGTAAAAATTGAACGAGTAAGAACTGAGCAAGCCGTCTTAGCTCAGCAGGCAGCAAGAAATCAACAGTTTGAAAAATTATTGGACCGAGAAATTGAATTGATCAGAAGAATAATGATGAAAGTGTCTCAGAGGAAGACATTAGCAAGGAAGAGAAGCAGCAGAAAAATGAAGACAAAGACAGATTGTTAAAGTGCAACAAGTGGAGCAAGGCAGCATAAGATATGGAGACCTGGAGAAAAGAAGCCGATAGCAGATATAGATGATAAGTTGCAGAACAAAGTGTGGGATCCAGGCGGACAAAGGCTTAAACGCATGATCTGGAGATCATGATCATTTTCAACCTTGGGAGTCTGATGCAGAAGCATTAGACTCGAAAATACTTTGTATTTATTAAAACTTAGGGTTGTTTAAGTTTTTAAAAGAGTTAGATTTTTATAAATAATTTGAGTGGGTTTTATGTATTTTTAATTAAATATTGTAGATAATTCTCAAATATGAGAGAATTTGGTCAGTTGAGGATGTAAAGGGATGAGAGATTTTAATTTAGAAATTAGTTTCATTAATTTTGGGTGAGAGAGGATCCTTAGGGATTCAAGAGTGATTTTAGGATTTGTTGAGATATTTGGGGGTTTGTTGAGAACCAAAATTGGTTCAATTAAATTTTTATAAATTCATGAAGCCTCAAAGGCCAAATAGATCAGGTAGAATAGAATAGAAAGGAAAGGTGAGGCTTGGACAGCCAAAGTTTATAAGCCTCCGACAATTGGAAGGGCCACGAATTTTGAATATCTGGCCAAGGACAAAATTTTGTAAGTATTTTCATTGTTAATTGAAAAGTGGGGTTTTAAAACTACATTGGTTGATTTAGAAATTGTGTGTGTTAATTTCTGTAATTGGGGTTGAATTGATGAACGCATTCTAGCACAAGAAAGAAGTTTGTAAACTGAGTTTAAATCCTGAAATAACCAGTTCATTCAGAAAGTGAAAGAGAAATTGTATTAAGGGTTTATTACAAACATCTTCTAGGCGTTAATCTATATAAAGGATTTGTTTTACTCGCATTTGATACATTGGAGTGGCGCGCAGAAGTTTTAATTGAACATCCAACAGAGATAAGATCTCTGTCAACCGTAACAAGAAGTTCGATGGGGTTTTCTGATGAATAAAGCGGTATTTACATCCATGGATGCACGCAGAGTTTTTTTGTAATAACTCGGTTATTTAATTTGAATCAATTTTATTGTATCACAGAAAGAAGGAAGGACCCAGTCATGCTGAGAACTAAGAACAAAGGGTGAAGCTGTTCGATGAATCAATGAGTCATTGAACAGTAAGGTGAGTGCTTCAGTGTTAAACGCAGAGCAGAGGTTAAAACTCGATTTTCCAGAATGATGAAATCGATTTGTATGTTTGGGTTTTAAGTCTGAATGAAATATGTTGTTAATGTATGAGTTGTGGCGATAAGCCAGTTATGATTGCCAGATTCAATTCTACTCTGAAATTGTACTGGGCGCTAATTAAAACAGAGAATCAATGTGCTTTGATCCTGTTGGTGGAGAACCAGTTGCAATTAAAGGTCAAATTGTACATAATTGAAATCGACTTGTTAAGACCAGTAATGGTGAATCGATTTAGTGATGGTATGAGGCGCATTTTAAATAAATCTGAATGAACTGTTTGTATAATTCATACGCTATTTTTCCCGTGACTTTGCAAGCTGGGAGGTCAAACATTGCATTTGTTGCAGGATAATATAGTTCGAGTACTGCGTTATCTGTTATTAATGCTTGTTTTAAATTGCAAGAGATTAATGTGAGGAATGGAGAGTTAGTGTAAAACTCCACACTTGTAGAAAATCCTGATCTCTTGGGATAATATGGAAACAAATTTCAGTTTGAGTCTACAGCGTAGTGATGGTGTTCAAGTAAAAGTGAATAAATTCTCACTTTGACATTATCATGAGCCATGATATGTATTGTCAAGGCATCATATGCAGTAAAGAATGGGTAACATATATATTATTGAGGAAGCGACCATGGGAAAGCAGAGTTCTTCATGGTTGACAATATGTATGAATGGTATGGCTATATGACATTGATCTTCATGGCAGACAGGACATGGTATGTATGGATGATATTATTCTTCACTTTGGTATATTATTATGTGCGGGAAAAGAATTTTATTAAAGCCACATAAAATCTCATTAACATTTAATCAAACAAGTTCGATTCTTTGAATTGAAACATTCTCATGCCATGACAAGCATTAGGGTTTTAATTATAAAATCCTGGAATTTAAACAATGAACTAATGGTTGGCTAAAGTCTTTATGAGATTTTTTATAAAGGGATTTTTAATGCTATTTGAAGTTTGGAAAAGGAGATAGCTTCAGCACGGGAAAATAGGGAATTGGTTTGTATTGAAGTATAGTTTTCATGAACCACAAAATTTGTGAACAGATGTTTGAGAAACTTCCGCAAATTAAAGTTGTCGAATTTTCCCGGACGTTGAAGTTTTATTGGGCAATTGTTTGAGAAGCATTTGTATATGCATGAATTTGAAGAGATTTTGGGTTTGCAGGGTTAGCCTGCGTCATCATAGGTCAAACATATCATAGAGTAGCTCGGTCAACCCAAGTCAAATAAACCTCAAAAAATTAGTCAATGTTGGTTAAAATATATCTCAGAAAGTATCAATCAACATTGGTCAACACTATTTAATTTTTACAACTCAGGGAGAAATTCGATCCTTTAGGAAGGTCTCCTCATTCGGAGAAGACCCTACTAGCCCTTGGAAGAATTTAATTTTCACAAGGAAAAATATTATTTTTAATGTGAAACCCACTTCTACACTAAATTTCAAGTCGTCCTGGGCAGGGAAATTCGACAGCTTCCTTGGACACATATATATAGACCACATGTCACATCACTTGGAGACATCATTCACACATCACATCTTCTCTTGATCGGTTCGTACAACTCTAAAATTGAAGGTCTAATTTCACATGTGCGAAGGGAAGGAAGACATTTATGTTTGTTGTGTTTACTTTCTGTTTTAGGCCTTTGACTAGTGTTGACTTTTGGGATTATGGGCATGGTTAGACTTGGGATTTTGGATCTATCTTGGAGGTCGAATTCACGAGAAAGGAGATCAAAATTTTCTAGGAACTTTGACCTTATTTTATTGCATACCTGAGGCTACCCTTTGATTGCAGGGTTGAATTTGACATTGACGAATTTTAGAGGCATATCTTGAGACTGTTTTGACTGAGTTTGACTGAGCTAAAGAGGCCTATTTTTCTATTGCCTTGACAAAAAAATTTGGAGGTTGATTTGACTATTGACCAAGACTGGTTAGGGAATATTTGACTACTATTGACTTTGACAGAAATTTGTAGATTTTAATTTTGACCAGATTTGAATTTTCGGGCTCATCATTGATTAGATAGTGGATGGTTGATTGGACTAGTCAAGGTTTTGACCTTTGAATCATTTTTTATGTAATTGGACATTGTATCTCTCTATTGAAAATTTGATGAAAATCTATAGAAGAATAATTTTGAAATGGTTTTCCCCCTTGTGGGGTTTTTCCATGGTCTTTGACCAAACTGATACTTCTCTATTGTTCTTAGTTGTCTTCTATTTGTGCATTTGTATTATTTTTCTATATACAATTTCTTATTATTTTTGGAAGACTGAATTACTGAATTATGTGATTACTAATTGAAGAATAATTGTAAGTAGTGATTGTGTTAAGCATATAACACTAGAAAATTAATATGGTATCTATGCTAAGGTGAAGAGAAGCCCAAAGAAACAAGAGATAAGAGCAATCACCTTTGAAGGAATATGATTGGAAGAAGATTATTTCGGTCAAGATGTATACCTCATACTTCAAGGATGGAGATAAGTTGAATGAATTATCAAATTTTTTTTCTTGGAAAATCAGGTTGGAGGTGACCCTTGATGAGAATGATGTCTTGGAATATGTGGAAGGAAATGTTAGTGAGCCTCTAGAAAATGCTTCTGCTACTATCAAGGCCAACTACAAAAAAGGTGAGATAAAAGCATATAAAATTATCAATGATTATTTGAAACATCATTTGCTTATATTTCTAAGTTGAAGAAGTCCTAGGAAATATATGATAAGTTGGTTGGATGTAAGAGGTAAAAAATTCAAACCATATTATCTCCTTGAAGAATCAACTCAAGGACATCAACATGAACATGGGAGATATTGTGCAATCATATTTCATGAGAATATCTCAACTCAAGGACCAATTGTTGACCAAGGGAGAATATATATCTAATAGGGAGTTGGTACTCATCACACTTGGAGATCTTCCTCCAACATGGAAGACTTTATTACAACTATTAGCAAGAATGAAAAATTCTCGACATTTGATGAACTTGTTGGAAAGTTCACTCAAGAAGAAACCAAGATGATTTCCATAGGGAGAATTCAAAAGCGTTAGAGGAAATTTCAGCCTAAAACTTCCCATGAAATTTTCATGTACATAATATGTAAACTAATCAAAATACTTTAAATTTAAAAAGTGGTACATGTAAATATTTTGGAAGGAAAATAAAAAAACTACTTTTTTAATTGTATTTTTGGCTTATCTCCTTATAGGTTTACTCAAATTTCATGAGTAGACACCCATTGGATGATGACACATTTTTTAAATGTATCTTCAATTTTTATCAATGCAATCCTTCTCAAAATTATGCATAATGGGTACTCCTTGGATGTGAAATTTAATTTCGTATCCAACGGTTGTCTACATTTGAAATTTGAGTAATTATATAAGGAGATAAGCCAAAAATACAATGAGAAACAAATAATTTTCTTCTTTCCCCTCCAAAATTCATAACTGTTATTTTATTATTTTGCTATTGTTTTATTAATTTTCCTTAGAAGGCCACTTTTAGGCTGAAATTTCCTCTAATGCATGAAGAAGGAGAACCATCTACATTTGCTAGTTAAGACAAGAAGAGGAAGAACATCTAACACAAGAAGGCCTGCTCTAGCATCTAAGGACTCTAATATGATATTTTGAAAGGACATGTCGAAGGTTGAATGCTTCAACTGCCATAAGTATGATCATTATGCTCGAGACTGTCGGGAAAACAAAAATGCTTCAAGTTCCACCCACAACATAAATTGTGGCTTCAAAAAAATTAAGTTCAACAATAGAAGAAGAAGGGATGCTCCTAGTGATCAAGAAGAAGTCCAACGTTCTCAAAAGAGATAAAGAAATTAAAGGTATGGAAATTATGCAGTTGCTACTCAAACTGAATATTTTGTTAATTCTGCTCTTTCTAGTTCCTCTCATCCAAATTCGTTTGATATTTGGTTGGTAGATAGTGCGGCCTCTAGACACTTCACTGGGTATCATGAAGTCCTCTCAAACCTAATTGAGAGGTAGAAAAAATTGAAGATCGTTATTGGGGAAAATTACACCTATATTGTGAATGGATTTGGTTCTGTTTCATTTCATTTGGATTATGGTGAAATCATGCATCGACAATATTTTATGTTCATACCCAGATTTGTTGACACCTAATCTTTGGGATTAGGAAAACCTATTTAAATATTGTAAATAGAAAAATAAAGTAATTTGGAAGATGAAGAGGCATTGTGAGATAAAACCATATAGTATCCCTCTCCTTTTATATATTCATATTCTCTCTTAATGAAAAACACAATTACATTCATGGAGTTACTCTTGGCCTAACATGATATCAGGGCTAGCTCCTAATTTTAGTTTATTTCTACTCTAACTCCTGCCATTCTGTGGTACATATTGTCCCTTTGATATATTTTTTGTTGAGTTATCTTTGTGTTACTCTAGTTCTCTGTGTTAACCCACTCTAAAATCTCCCTGTGAATTTTGTGAAGTGACAGCTATAACATCGTTCACCCACTAATTCCTTTGGAATCAATGTTGCCTTGGATTACTACGCTGGTTTTTGTCTATGGTGTGCTGGAACTATGCTAGTGTATTGTGCATTGAACGATGTGTTACTCCTGCATTGAACGATGAGCCCTAAAAGTTGTTATCTAATTGTCATCCTCATGGTTGTTGTAAGTGTTTATTGAGATGCCATTCTCCATTGACATTCGTATGATGCCCTTCTCTGGTATGAGATTTCTATGATGCATTGAATTTATATTTTAATCAACAATACCGTAAATGTTTGTTCATTGGTTGCATTGGCGTGTTTGAAAATTGGAGATTGCATGCTATATGTATTGCATATGGACAGTTATAAATACTAGGGATATCCATGGTTTTTCAGTTTATGGTGAGTTCTCCCAACACACATTTAAATTCATCACAACATGAAATTTTTTTAAAGACCATGTATGCATATGCATGTTGGTTCAAATGGGTTGTGATGGGTATATATGGTTTGAAGATATGGTATTATATGGAAGTGCATATGTTAATATATTATATGAAATATATGTGATGAATGGTGATATATATATATATATATACCATGTGAAAGTTATGTATATGCGTACACTAAATTTTTTAACCTTGTATAGTGAAGAGTGAAGTTAGTAGTGAGTTTTTTTTTTAAATGAGTTTTGTAAGAAGGAAAAAATTAAGGTTGTAATTATTTTGGAATTAAAAAGAACAGTCATTTTTTATGATGAATTCACTAATCTCCATTGTGGGTGTAGTTCAAAGAGACCTATCATGTGGTATATGAAGATAAAGCACACCCTCATTTTCAATGAACCGTGGAAAGAAATTTGCGAAGGAGAAGGAGACAATGCACGTGAGAAGCCCACTTATGACAAGGAGATTTACATTTGGGAAAATAAAAATAGCAAGGCCAACGCCATGATTGAAGTGTTAGTAAATGAAGAGGTCATTTTTCATATTTAACCATTTTCAAATGTTTTTGAAGCTTTACAGAAGTTAAAGGAATTATATAACTCACACTCTGAGCTTGAAGTTGTTCAATTGATGATCAAGTTGTTCAATCTTGAGTTGAAAAATGATGAACCTCTTGCCTTAGGATAAGAAATAAGATCCATTATGCATGACATAAAAGCCAATGGTTTTTAAATATATGTTCTGCTCACTGCTTATCTCAAGGAACTATATCCCACTTATTCACATTATATTGAGTCATTGCAAGCAAGTGGAAAAATTATGGTGATTTCCTTTAACTCCCTTGAGAATAATTTTTCTGAAAGAGAGAAGGTTTTTGGGAAGAAGACAAATCCTCAGTATTCTGATGAAGTTTTGTTCCTTGCAAAGATAGAGAAGAGTCATGCACAAGATTCTTATAGAGGAAGAGGTGGTTGAATGTTCTCTAGAAACACAATTTGGTGGAGAGGCTAGAATACATGAGATCTCCAAAACCTAGAAATTATTTTTGGAAATACCCCCTAGGAGTGTCTCAATTAGATTATTAACTGATTTTTAAATATTTCTGAAGTCTAAACTTAGGAAATATGGTTAATTAATTGGTATTAAATGAGATAAGATGAGAATCATCTAGAAACTCACATGGATCGATCCAGAGATGATCTTAAACATTGATTAAGTTTTAATATTGGTTTTTGGTGATCCAATGATGGATTATAAGATAATATCGATGTGGTGATGGAGAATACACCAGAAGACCAGAAATTCAATTTCCTTAGCAGATTGATTTCCAGAGTAGTAGGAGTCAGCTACAAAAGAGCCAGAAGTCGAAGCAGTGAGAGAGGGGCAAAGACAATGAGACTGGAGGAATATTTCCAGATCCATCAAGTGAATTTGCAGAGAGGTACAAGAACCATAGAAAGGTTGATGTAATACTGCATATTAGCTTCTAGAGGAAGTACGATTTGCAAATTCGAGAAGTCGTTTCAGTGTTCCGGTGGCAGAAGAATTTTTGTAGAGGCCAGGAGAAGCGTTTCTATAGTTTGAGGAAAATAAAAGTAGCAGATCAGTTTGAGATCCATGACATATATAGTAGAGCATATGCATATCCCATGCATAGGGTGACGTGAAGAAATTCGTAAAGGGTTTCAGAGGCCAGTCTTCAGAGCCGTATTTTCTTATGGGCTGGGGAAAATTCCTCACTAGATTTTTGCCAATATTTTTCTCAATAGGATTTCCAAATTCGACATCCAGATTATTGTACTCAAAATTTATGATTGTTGCATAATAATAAAACCCTCAATGACTGCACTGATTTTCCCAAGTTGGGTTTTTCGGGGACATTTGTCCAAAAATAATGGTGTCATATTTTATGGGTCTTTTCTATTATTTTCTCAGTTTCCAGTGCTATTTAATTTCAATAGAATTTTATTTGTAAATATTTTAGTGTGTTTATTTTGATATTGTCATAGCAATAAACTAAATAATTAATTTTTCAATTAGGAGAAATAATACCAATTGTTGCAACAAAATTTCCGTTTTGGAATTTTCACATGGTATCAGAGCGTAAGTGATAGACGTGAAGCTTATAATTAAAGAGGAAAAATTTTCTCCTCAGTGGGAGCAAAAATAAAAAAATTTCAGAGGCAACATAGTCTATTGACAAGTAGGCTGAGTTGCTAGGGCAGCAGTTCTATTTTCAGTTGTAGGGTGGTAGAAATATTGAGTAGCCTAGCTTAGTGATTCCAACGGTTAGAGCGAGTAGCTACAACTCATAATTTTGCTAAGAATATTCCTTAGTTGGATGCAGAGGGTTTTGTAGTAGTTCGCTAGATCAAAACCAACGTCGAGTGGAAAGAGGGAGTTTTCGACAATTTCATAGATGGCCATTGCAGGGATTAGAGTTTAGGATAGGTTGGATGGATCTTCCAAATATTTCATCTGGAAGGCTAGGATTTCCTTCCTTCTAGATGAATATGGCATGAAACCCTACATTGATAGTGTAGTGGTAGTTCCTCAGGATGAAAATTAGTTGAAGGAATATGGGAAGGAGATGGCATGGGAAAAGCGGTTGATCCTAGATGGAATCTAGGACCATATTTTCTCACATATAACAGCCAAGGTAATGACCAAAGAGATGTGAGATACTCTCTCTATGTTATACCAGGGTAGTTCCAAGAAGCGGAAGATGTTCCTAGAGGAGAAGTTGAGATGCATTAGGATGCATAAGGGAAAGGCATAAATCACTTCCTCACCAAGATTCAGGAGGTACGGGACCAACTAGTAGCTATTGTGGCAGTGCCTCAACCTACAAAGCTAGTGTGATTGGAACTCAAAAGTGTCTTAGATGAGTGGCAGGTATTCATCTAAAGTATCTTGGGTAGAGAGACCTTGCCAAGGTGGTACATGATGTTATGAAACCAGCTCCAAAAGTAGAAGAAAACGAGATATCAACACCTTATAAATAAGCCACTTTGAGGGCACAACCTCCTTTACATTACATAAATGAAAAATTCTTGGATGATACAAATGAAAAAACCTCCTTCTATATATAGGAGTCCATGGAGTCACAATATAATCCTAGCCGACCTAACAATAATAATGTAAGGGCACAATAATAACAATGTTGGGGTTACAGGGGTACAACAATAACAATAAGGGGGCTACACTAACAACAATAAGGGACTACACTAGTAATATAGGGACCTAACATGACCCTGTCCTTCAAAAAGGTGTTGTCCTCAATGCTTGAGTAGCTCTAGATGCTTCTATATAAAATTATCATCCTCCCATGTAAAATCTTCAGTGGGTAAGTTCTTCCACTTGATGAGATACTCTGAAATTGATTGATTTCATAGCTGCGGAGTTCTTATTTCCGTGACTGCTTCAGGTTCCAATATGATTTTTCCTTCCTCATCAAGTTCTGACAATATTATTTGAACTAGAATTTTTTCACCTATAACCTTCTTTAAGAATGAAACATGGAAAACTTGATGCACTCACGAAGAAGCAAGAAGCTCCAATTTGTATGCCATAGTACCAATATTTTACAACACCTTGTAAGGACCATAGTACTTTGGTGAAAATTTCTTATCCTTCTTAGCTTGCTTGAGGGAAATTTTTTTGTATGGTTGTATCCATAAAAATACCCAGTCTCCTACATCAAAATTTCTCTCGCTACGATGTTGATCTACCTGTTGTTTTGTTCGATTTTGTGCCTAATTTAGGTTTTCCTTTAAGATTTCGAGAACTTTTTGTTGATGCTCAATGTGATCTTCCACTGCTTGAACCTTAGAATTTTCTCTTAAAGATGATGGGATGGACAGTGGATGATATCCATAAAGTGCCATAAATGGGGTCTTTTTTGCTACAGTATGGAAGGAAGTGCTATACCACCATTCAGCTAGAGGTAACCACTTGACCCATTGTGTTTGTTTATCAGATACAAAACAACAAAGATATCCTTCCAAAAATTTGTTCCCTATCTTAGTTTGACCATCAGATTGAGGATGATAAAATGAGCTATGAGCTAGTTGAATACCCAAACAAGAAAATAATTCCATCTAAAAAATTCCAGTAAAAATTGGATCTTTGTCTCTTACAATTATCATTAGGTTTCCATGTAGCTTTTGAATTGTTTCCATAAATAAAGTAGCAATTGTAATTGCTTTAAATGGATGATATAATGCACAAAAGTGTGCATATTTGGTATTTCTATAAACTACCACGATGATGACTCTTTCCTTCGAAATTAGGTAAACCTGTGATAAAATCCATTGAAATCTCCTCCCAACGTTGACTTGGAATGGATAAAGGTTGTAGAAGACCCGGGGTCTTAATTATCTCAACTTTATTTTGTTGGAAAACCAAAAATTCTGCCATAAAATTTTGAATATCAAATTTAAGGCCATCCCAAAAAAAAAAAATTCCTTCACCATGTGGTAAGTTTTTAAAAATCATGTGTCCTCCTAAAAAACAAGTGTGCAATTCCAAAATAATCTTCTGTTTTAGTTGGGAATTATTACAAAGATATAAGCGATCTTTGTACCATAAGAAATCATTTTTCCAACTAAATGTATCAGATGTACTAGGATCTTGCTGCAACTTTTGAATGAGTGTCCACACTTCTTCGTCCTTCTTCCATTCATCCCTTGCTTCAGTTATCCAATCTGGTTGGATAATAGAAATGGCACAAAGCAATGTTTCCACCTCTTCATCCTTTCTTGAGAGTGCATCTGCAACAACATTAAGCTTTCCTTTTTTGTAGATTATTTCAAAGTCATAACCCAACATCTTTGTGACCCATTTTTGCTGCTCTTCTGATGATAGTCTTTGTTCCAAAAAGTGGTTAAGACTATCATGATCAGTTTTTACCTTGAAGTGTCTTCCCATTAGGTAAGTTCGCCATTTCTTTAGTGCATGCAGTATTGCTAACATTTCCTTCTCATAAATAGGTTTCTGTAAATACTTTCCTTTGATTGGACGATTTTCAAAAGAAATGGGTCTTCCTTCTTGCATTAAAACAACACCAATTCCATTTCTTGAGGCATCACATTCCACAATAAAGGTTTTTGTGAAGTCTGGCGAGCTAAGACTAGTGCTAGGCACATTTCCTCTTTAAGATGTTCAAAGGCCTTAGTTGCTTCAAGAATCCATGAAAATGCATCTTTCGTCAATAATGTTGTTAGAGGTGTTGATGTTCTCCCATCATTCTTAACAAACTTGTGATAATACCCTATTAACTCAAGAAATCCTCGCAACTACTTTATGATTATGGGACTTTCTATTCATTAATGGATTTAATTTTGTTAGTGTCTACCTTAACACCCTCGTGAAATACAATATGACCTAGATATTCCACCTCTTGTACTCCAAAGAAACATTTGGAGGTTTTTGCATATAATTGTTTCTCCTCCAATAGCTTGAGAACCCTATCAACATGTTGAACATGATCCTTCCAAGACCTGTTGTAGATTAGTATATCATCAAAAAATACTAACACAAATTTTCTAATGAAGGGTTTGAAAATTGAATTAATCAACCCTTTAAATGTAGAAGGTGCATTGGTAAGGCCAAAAGGCATGACCAAAAATTCATAATGACCCTAATGAGTTAGAAATGTTGTTTTTATAATATCTTCAGTCTTCATTATAATTTGATGATATCTTGAACGAAGATACAACCTGGTAAAATAAATTTCTCCATGTAATTCATCCAATAATTCTTGAATCACAGGAATGGGAAATTTATCTTTAATAGTGATCTTATTGAACTCCCTATAATCCGGACACATGCGCCACGATCCATCCTTCTAATGCACCAATACTACTAGAGTAGGGAAATAACTTTGACTAGGTTGAATTATACCAGACTCTAACATTTTTGCAATCATACATTGAATTTCGCTCTTTTAGACATAAGGATATCTATAAGGCCTGATTTTTGGAGGAACACTTCCTGGAATAAAATGAATAGCATGATCATGATCACGAATAGGTGGGAGCCCTTTGGGAGTTTCAAACACCTTGGAATGATTGTCCAAGACTTTTTGGAGATCTGGAGAAATAGATGATTTTGATGTTGGAACTTCTAGTGAGCATAATTGTCGAATTACGCCTCGTTGTTATTTCTTCAAAAGATTTGTCATGAAATTAGAGCTTATTATCTTTCCTGAATCCCTTGCGATAACCCGTAATTTTACTTCCTTTCCTTTCGAAAAAAATTCAAGTAAATTTCTTGAAAATTAAAAGCTATTGTCCCCAAAGATTGTAACCATTGTACTCCTAGTACAACATTAGCACCTCCCACTGGAATGTAAAGCATTGGACTATTAAATACATATTCCCCCATGGCTAGTTTGATATTATGGCATTTTCCAGAGCAATTTATAGTCCGCCATTTGCAACCATCACTTGAAATTATGGTGTTGGGTATAGGAAGCAATTCAATTCCTTGGCTACCTTACAATGAATAAAATTGTGGGCACTACTCGAATAAATCAACACTATTACCTTTTTCTTCTTGATATTTCCTTCTATCTTGAGAATTTGAGGAGTGGTAATTCCTGCCAATGCATTAAACGATATGGTCGGACTCATTTCTTCTTTCTCTAGGGTTGGTTCCTAGTGTATATCCTCTTCTTTTGAAGTTTATTTTTCAACTTATTCCTCCTCTTCGCAATCAATGTAGAATAATTTCTTCTTAGCACACTTATGACCTTAATGTATTTGCTATCATAACTATAGCAAAGTCCTTTTTCTCCTTTTTCTTCCAATTGTTGTGGTTTCAACCTTGTAGTTTTTGGAAGTATAGGAGTAGCAACACTTCCATATTTATAGATGTGAGTGGTAGGCTTCCTTGTCACCATAATTTTACATTCAATTTTTTTTTCCAACCTAAATGCCTTCTCTAATGAATCAGGTTCCCAAACTCAAACCTCATGTTGGATTTTATCCTTTAAAGTCCCTATGAAGACATCAATCATGTGTTCCTCTGGAATATCAGCTACCCTTATATTCAATTTTTGGAAGTCCTCAATGTGCTCCACCACTAACCCCTTTTGATTGAGATTTATCAATTGGCTAATGAAGGTGTTGCTCTTTGTATCCTCATAATGTGCTATCATTTCCTCCATAAAAATTGACCAAGCGACAATATTTTTATGGGAGAAAAGCCATCGATACCATACAAATGTTTTTTGTTCTAAATATAAAGTTGCATTGCGTACCTTTTGTGTGTTTTTCACATTATTGAGATCAAAATATTGCTCCATCTGTAGCATCCATGTTACAGGATCCTTGCCATCAAACTTCCTCATATCGATCTTTGGAATATGGTGGGTCTTCAATCCAACATTAGAGTTTATGAAATCATGATTAACATTTATTTTGTTCTCATCATAAGTTTCCTCTACTATATTTCTGCCATTAGGAATCATTTCTTGTATCAACCTTGTCAAACCTTCCATGTTTTCTCTTAGATCATTCTTCATGTCTTCCATTTTTTCATCGATCTTAGCTCCCATGTCATCCATATTAGCCTTCATGCCATTCATATTAGCTTCCATACCATTCTTCAAACCATCCATATTAGCTTCCACGCCTTTCTTCAAATCATCCATCTTAGATTCCATGCCTTTCTTCAAAACTTCCATTTCATTTTTTGTTACTCTTTGCGATAGCGAAATTTGGTGCACTTTCCCTTGCAATTTTGATATGTCATGTTTCACTTCTTCCTCTTCATGAGTCATAGTAGAGTCGTCTTAAGGGTTAATGGGTGTTGAATTATTTTTAGGTGGAATTTTAGAACCCAATAATGATATCTATGTTTCAATATTCCCTTGGAATAAATTCAAACTGATTTTTCAAACAAGACTTATACAATTTGAAAAAGAAAATACACACCTTTTTCTTGATTTTGAGGATATCGATATTAAAACTGATGCATCTCTGTAATTTCAGATCTTCAATATCTGAAATTCGTTTGTCCTGTAGTAGCCCTCTAAAGCTTCTTTCGAATGCCATGGGTTTGACCTGATTTGGATGCTTCAAGACAAAGTTATACCCAATCTCCCACAATGACCTAATTATGGACTAGTTCAGTAAAGCAAACTTGTACGATGTGCCACGTGTCACTTTTTCCTCCTTCGGCTCTGAAATTGATACACAGGAAACTACAGTCGGTGCACTTTTGGCCACTTTTTACATAATTCCAATCTGATTCTTAGAGAGAGAGAGAGAGAGTTATGAAAAATTTACCAAGGTCACCTCTTTTAGATGAAATTTGGGAGCCTACAAAAACCCTAACTTGCACAGATCATATCTCCGAAAATGTTACAAACCAATATCTGAAATTTTTACATAAATTTCCTCAGGATTGTAGATTCACCTGATAAAAATTTCAGCTTCTAAAACTTCGTAGAAAAAACGTTATAGCGAAAATTCCATGATGACCTGTTTGGAGTAGTGAAACCCTAGAATCCAAAGCTCTGATACCAAATGTTATGAAACCAGCTCCAAAAATAGAAGAAAAGAGAGATCAACGCCTTAGAAATAAGCAATTTCAAGGGGAAACCTCCTTTACATTACATAAATGAACAATTATTGGATGATACAAATGAAAAAACCTCCTTCTATATATAGGAGTCTATGGGGTCACAATATTATCCTAGCCGAACTATCAATAATAATGTAAGGGCACAATAATAATAATATTAGGGCTACAAGGGTACAACAATATTAATAAGGGGGCTACAATAATAAAAATAAGGGACTACACTAGTAATATAGGGACATAACACATGATGTGGGTTGATTTGTAGTAGGAGGAGTTGAGACGATCTCTTTTAAAGAGATCCATTAGTGGCAGTAGTAGTAGCAGATCAAAGGTGGTAAAGAGGATGATAATGTGGAACTCACATCTAAGTGTCCTAGTAAGGGGTATGGGGGGCATAAGAAGAATAAAAAGGACCTATCTAAGGTCAAGTGCTTCAATTGTGGTGATTTTGGCCACTATAGTACCCAGTGTCCTCTAAAAAATAAGGATAAAGAGGAGAAGAAGAATCAAGAAGTGACTCATGTCGAGATAGATAGGTTGGAGGAATACTTTTCTATGATTACCCAATACCTCTAGGAGTGAGGTGGGGTGACTCGGATTTGTCACCCGAGAGAGCTACAAATATGGGAAGGATCCTTGAGGAGTCCACCTCATGGATCAATACCTTGCTATGGGGGGACCACATTATTCAGTCGCAGGATGGATCAATGATAGTAGATGCAGTCATATACTATAGCGATAGTTTCAAAGACTAGTAGCAGTCAGATGTTGGGGAGTGCAGTGCAGAGTTGGAAACATTGCAAGTGGCACAGTGCAGAGTGAGAAATAATGCAGATTATTCAAAGGCATTGTAGAGGCTAGTAGTAGTCAAAGAATTGGGTGATAGATTCATCATACTGATCACAAATGATTCAATATTTTAATGTTTTTCAGTTGTAGAGGTTGTAGTAGCAAAAAAAATAAAGTTGCAGTGCAGATGCCGAGTTGGAAGAAGTACATTAGGGTCAGTAGCAACACAGATGCGACATTAGAGTTGTGCAGTAATTGGTGGCTAGCAACATCCAAACATTAGCAACATGACAAGAGATGATACAGAGACACGGTGTTGTGGTAGGGTGTGCAACACTATAATAAATTCCACTGTAAGAGGGGGTGTTTTTTTCTGTAGCATCAGATGTGTTCTAGATGCAAAATTTGGTGGAGAGGCTAGAATACATGAGATCTCCAAAACCCATAAATCGTTTCTGGAAATTCCACCTAGAAGTGGCTCAATTATATTATTAACATATTTTTGAATATTTCCCAAGTCTAAACTTAGGGAATATGGTTAATTAATCAATATTAATTGAGATAAGGTGAGAATTGTCCCGAAATTCACATGGATTGATACATAGATGATTCTATCTATTTATTAAGTTTTAATATTGTTTTTTGGTGCTCCAACAATGGATTATAAGAGGATATCGATGTGGTGATGGAGAATACACTAGAAGACCAGAAATACGCTTTCCTTGGCAATTCAATTTCCAGAGTAGCAGTAGTCAGTTGCCGAAGAGCTAGAAGTCAGAGTTGTGAGAGAGGAGCAGAGAGAGTGAGGTTGGAGGAATATTTCCATATCCAACGAGTGAACTTGTAGAGAGGAAAAAGAACCACAGAAAGGCTGACACAAGGACTTTGTATTAGCTTCTAGAGGAAGTTTGATTTGCAGATTCGAGAAGTCGTTTCAGTGTTCTGGTGGCAGAAGAATTTTGTAGAAGCTGGGAGAAGCATTCCCAGATTTAGGGGCAAGAAGAAGTGGCAGATCAATTTGAGATCTAGGTCATATGGATTAGAGACCGTGGAGAGGGTGAAACAAGGCAACTCATATAGGGTTTCAGAGGCCAATCTTCAGAGCCGAATTTTCATATGGGGTGAGGAAAATTCCTCACTAGGTTTTTGTAAGTATTTTTATCTGTAGGATTGCCAGATTTGGTATCCAGATTATTATACTCATAATTTATCACTTTTACATAAAATAAAACCCTCAGCTATTGCACTTGTTTTCCTAAGTTGGGTTTTCTGTGGACATTTTTCCAAAAATAATGATGTCATATTTTATGTGTGTGCTAGTATTTTCTCAGTTCCTAGCACTATTTAATTTATTCATAATTTTATTTGTAAATATTGCAGTGTGTTTATTTCAGTATTGTCGTAGTAATAAACTGAATTATTAATTTATCGGTTAGGAGAAATAATACCATTTGCTGCAATAGAATTTCAGTTTCGTAATTTTCATAGGGGCATACATTTCCAAGGAGAAAAGTTTGATATTCATTGCATGTGATGAAATATAAATGGACATGATGCTTCCAAATTTAAGTTTCCTTTGGACATAATCAAGCAGGAAAGAAATAAGAAAAATTTAAAACACCTGGTAAAGAGAAAGGAAAATCACTTGAGTCTACTCATTATGTAGTGGAACATTGCAATATTGTAGTAACTAAAGACTTATTGAATGGTTCACTTGCTTCATGGAAAGATTCTTGGTTCATTGATTCGAGAGAAACTTGCCACATGACTTTCAAAATATATTTCTTTGAATAATTCACTGAAAATATTGATGGAGTAGTCTACTTTGCATGCAAGTCAAAACTAAAGCCATCAAGGCTTGGCACCACCAGGCTCAAACTGCCTGGTCTTTGAGACTCTATTCTACATGATTTTCTATATCTCCTGGAGTTGAGGAGAAACTTGTTGTATTTGGTCCAAAAATTCCAAAAAGGACACTCCATTCATATATTTATGGCAAGGTTGAGGTGAGAAAATCATCATATTACTCACTTGTCATGACTAGGATAAAATAAGGACTTTTGAAGTTGCAAGGAACCTTTTCTCGTGCACATAAATTTTCATGTAGTTCTCACTATGATAAAGGTACACTTACATCAATTCATTTATGTCATGCTATATTTTGACATACAAACTATGACATCCTTTGTTTCTTAAAGAAAAATGTTGTTACTGGTTTGCCTACAATTCCTAGGAAACTTAATCAACGTGATGTTTGTATCTTAGGAAAGCACAACAAACAGTATTTTCATGATTCTCATTTTAGAGAACATAGAAAAATTGAACTCATTAATTCTGATTTATTTGGAGCACTGCTTGTTCCTTCAGCAAATGGAAATAAATATATGATGACATTTATTGATGACTGCACCAAAAATTGTCGAGTTTATTTATTGAAGAACAAATCTGAAGACTTTGAAACATTCAAGAAATTTTAAGCATGGATTAAAATGATGCACAATATCATATTGTCTCTACTCATAATGATAATGGAAAATAATATACTTCAAATGAATTTGAAAACTATCTTCACCAACATGGGATCAAATATCAAATAATCATGCCATATAATCCCCAACCGAATGGAGTAGATGAAAGAATGAACATGAAAATCTTAAATATGGTATGATCAATGATTCTTTTCAAGAATTTTAAGTTGGTTTTTTGGGTTGATGTGGTTCTCTGTGTTGTGCATATAAAGAATAAGTTTCCATCTCATGCTATCTAAAACAAGTCTCCCTATGAATTGTGGTATGGCCACATTCCTTTGGTCTCAGGGCTTTTGGTTCCACCTGTTATGCCTTTATACCTAAGGAAAAAACAAATAAAATCAGTGCTAGGAGTTTCAAATGTATCTTCTTGGGCTACTCAAATACCTCCAAAGCATACCGTCTTTATGATGAAGTGAATAAGAAGTTTATAATAACTAGAGATGTGATATTTCTTGAATCTTCCAAGACTGACAATGTTGCTGAGCGAAAACATGATCTCTTGGATAGATTCATACATGAAAATTATTTTTAAGAGTTTTATAATGGTTTTCCACATCTTGAAGGGGTGATACCTATACTATGTTAATCTATGGAATCTCCTTCTGAAGCACTCTCTCCCCCACATTAAGGTCCAATCACTGATCAAGGTGACACTTTGAGTGATGTGATTAACAAAATTTAGTGGATAAATCTTGATTCAAGCCCATATCAGTCATCTGAGAAGCCTGGGCCATCTCAGAAAGGTCCTCCAAAATGGCTGACAAATACACTTGAAAGTGTTCATCCCGATGAGGTTGGAAATACAGGAACAAGAAGCTCAACCAGAAAAAATGGAGGTGATGTAGACGATATTGAGTCACCTGTTGATATGGATGTTTCTTATGATTTCTTATGATTTTTTCTACATATTTCAAACCAAATTTATTCAAAGAAGACTCTTCTCATGATGAATGGAAAGAAGAAATGTAGAAATAATATGATTCTTTGATAAAGAATGGAACCTCGAAGTTGGTTGATCCTCCATTGGGAACCAAAACCAATTGGCTATAACAGGGTATTCAAGAACAAGTATAAATAAAATGGCTCACTTGACAAGCATAAAGGCAAGCTTGTGGAAAAATTATTTTAAAAGAAGGAAGGGTTCGATTATGAGGATACTTTTTTTCCCACAAAAAAATGGGCTACCATTCGGACACTCTTTTCCTTGGAAGCTCATAATGATTGGAAAATCCATCAAATGGATGTAAAAAAATATTTCTTGAATGGACATTTGAAAGAGAATTATTTTAGGTCCCAACTATAAGGATTTTTTGTGAAGGGTTAGGAACAAAAAGTATGCAAGCTTGTAAAAACCTTGTATGGCCTCAAGCAAGTACCGTGACCCTGGTATGAGAAGTTGATTGAGAAACTCATAAAACTAAATTTCAAACATTATGATCTTGATGATGCAAGTTAGTTTGTAAATAAAGTTGGAAAAAAAATTGTATATCTTGTGGTATATGTAGATGATATTTTGGTGATAGGGAACAATTAGAACTACATTTCATCCATAAAGAAAGAACTGAGGAAACATTTTGAAATGAAAGATTTGGGTTATTTTTAGTATTATCTTGGTATTGAAGTACTCCAACATCCAAATTTTATATTCCTCTCTTAGAAGAAGTACATTGTAGATATGTTGAACAGGTTTGGCATGGACGAGTGCAATAATTTGACTACTCCAATGGAACAAAACTTAAAGTTCACATCCATTGCGGGAAAATAATTTGAAAATGCAGCAAATTACAAACATCTCGCAGGAACTCTCAACTACTTGACTAATACCAGACTAAGAATTTCATTTTTTGTTGGAATTCTCTACAGGTTTATGAAAAAAACCTTATGAGGGTCATTGGTCTGCCACAAAAATATTTCTAAAGTACTTGAAGGGAACTCAAGATTTTGGGCTCAAGTATACAAAGGTGGGTGACTTCAGCCTTATTGGATACTCTAATTCAGATTTTGATAGAGATAAATAATCTAGAGTATCTACTTTAGGTTATGTTATGAGTCTTGGATCATGAGTTGTCTCCTAAAGGTCACACAAAAAACTAGTTCCAACAAATTCCACAGTTGAGGCAGAATATGGGGCATCAGATGAAGTAGTGAAGGGAATTGTGTGGCTCAAGAAAATTTTGGAAGATTTGTAGGAGAAATAAGTGCATTCAACACCTCTTTTGGTTGAAAACACTTATGGAATAAATTCGGTCAAGAACCCAAAATTCCATGATCGAACGAAGCACATCAATACAAAATACCATATGATTCGACATCATGTTGAGGCCAAAACAATCTACCTATGAATTGTTCCAAAAATGAGCAGATTGCATACATATTAATCAAAGCACTTGGAAGAGAAAATTTTGAAAGATTCAGAATCATGCTTGGACTCACCAACATCCCTTCATATTAATGGGGGGAATGTTGACACCTAATATTTGGGATTAGGAAAATCTATGTAAATATTGTAAATATAAAAATAAAGGAAGTTGGAAGATGAAGAGACATTGGGAGATGAAACCCAATATTCTCCTTGTCCTGTTATATATTAATATTCTCTCTTAATGAAAAACAAATTAAATTTGTGGAGTTACTCCTATCCTGATAGGATTAAAGAAGAGTATTGTATCTATATCTACCTTAGGTGAAAAAGGGATGAGAGTTGCATTAATAAGAGGAAATTCCGTCACTTGTCCTATGGAATCTTACATGAAATATGCATTCACTTTGGGATCAAGAATTGAAGGGCTCTATAGAGTTAATGGAAGACCAATCTGAGTGTTGGTTCATGATAGTAATTGTTATGCGGAATTATGGATTACGGATAAAACACATTCCCTAAATGTGGTGCTATGCATTTAGAACAACAAATCAAAGACTTTCCAGATATTTTTCCTAAGAGTAAATAGACGCATAGAAATATGGGGAAACCTACTTGGGGTCCAAGCGCTTCCTATTCTCCTTCCGTTGCTCTTGTTGTAGCTTCCAATCCATCTTTGATTGCTAGACTAGTTCCTACAAGTATAAACACTAAACAACAAAGGGATTGCAATATAGAGATGGCTATTTATCTTAATCAGTTAAATCAATGAAACATGAAACATATACATCAGCTAAAAATCCATAATATGAAAGATAGAAGCTTATACAGATATATATGTGGGCAATTAAGTATCAATCTTTATTAATGGATAGAAGGGGAGGTTACAACCAGTGATTTATTTGATGTCACCAACTCAAGCATCATCCCAGCCTCGTCACAATGAACATCTCTCCAGTAGCATATCACTCAAATCAAACACTCAATTGAGAATCCAATAACATTTCTCTACCAAATTTATTCCTTTTCAGTCACTACGATCTGTGCTCAATTTATAGACGAGCTGAAGGTAGTTTCACAATCAGTTACTTTCTAATAATATGCAAGACATGTTCCCAAGCTCAGAGGTGTTGAATGGACACATGGATTCGAATTTTGACACATATGCACTCTTCTAGAAGGCACTGGCCATATGGAGATTCTGGAACAATGAGAATTTCACTCCCAATTGACCAACACATCCTTGAGTGTCGAGAAGTGCTTTGTAGAGCACCCTTGAATGGAGGTGATTTCATATGAAAAGCAGTTAGTCCCTTGAGAAACTTCATTGGTGAGCTCATAGGTGATATAACATGTACTTCAAATCTTGGAAACCTTGCAATGGAAGTCATGGATGATTTTTTCTTTTTCTTTGTCTTAGGGCATGTAGCAACTAAAATGATAGGAGATGATAGACCCTATTCATTGGTTCTGGAGATGATGTCCAGTTTAACCAGGTCATTGGGAATGAAACCCAAATTGACCTATAACAGATTCCCCCCTAAAGAATGAAGTCGGAATAATAATAACAATATTTTTTGAATGAGATGCTTTACACTGTGATGGGCTGGGGCTGAAGCGGAGTGGCGACCTGCATCAATCTTACAATACATTACATCATGACATATCCTCTTGATTATGAATTGTTGAGGGAAGGAATTCCCATGCTCAGCACATAAACTATCCAATAACATGTACATAGTGCAGAGAGTCGTCTACATTGGAATGTTGCCTAATATAGATATGCCTACAAATATAGGCCCATGTTTGCATGATGATCTGTATGTAAGGTCACCGTAGAGATGATGTGTACAAAAATTATGAAATCGCAGCCTGGATGGCTGAAACTAGATCCGAGGTCTTCTTATCTTGTTCACTCGATCGTTTGGGTACAAGTCTAGCCATTTGAATATATGATTTGTAGTCGAACATGGTATGACATCGTTTGATTACCAGCCAATAATGTGAGTTGTTAACAAACACGAGAGAACCACCATTGATTTTAATGGCCCTCAAGGTACTACAGTACATTTCATAAGGCGTGAATAGGTGATTTGATGTTGAACGCCAAACAAAATCTTTCGGTCAGAAGTCCGGAAGAGAGGATCTTGTCGATGCTGTAACAAGCCTCATCATGGTACTAGAATATGATTTTTATAAGTGAACTTCCTAGATGATGATTTGACGTCGACAAGAAGTCACTTTATTGCAAAACGGGAGTTACTGATTTTGGAGACAAAGTATGACTTGATATAGAAATTTTTAGGGATGAATGTCATGAGAATGAAGGTTTATGAGTATTGCAGAAGGATGAGTTTCTAATCACTAGATGACTTCTCTTGATCATATCGGCGACACTGAGATGAGTTGGCAGCATTGACCTAAAACCAAAGTGAAGGTATGATGAACCATAGGTATGAATGAAACATCAAGAAGATTACCCAACCCAAACAATCACAATGATGGAGTGAGTGTCATGTTCAAGAGCGACCTGCTACAGTAAAAAGTTATGTTCACTTCCCAATTTTTCCCCGATCATTTGTCGACCAGTACCTCTTTATTTTGTAACAAGCTTGAGGATGATAACATTTGATTGATCTATAATTCAACCCTTCGGGCAAATAATGTATCGCTATTTAATAATTTAATGAGTCTAGCGATGAATGAAGCTCGATTCTTGCCATGATCGACAAGCCCATCTCTATTTTATGTTTTAACGAGCCTAACGACAATGAAAACCTAGTACTTTTTCATATTTAGAGAGTTTGAAAAAGATGAAGAAAGAAAAACTCCATAAGTACTTTTCGTAAAGTTTTCACTCAGATCCAAAAAAGTGTAAAATAATATCTGAGAGAAACTCTTAGCCACGTTCGACTAAGGCATTCCTTTTTTTGTAAATAATCTATCTCAGTCCGGAAAAGGGTTAAAATTATACTGAGTAGATATCAATTCATTTACTTTTACGAGCTCGAAAAGACAAGTGCTCAACAATCTTTTCACATTATCAGAGTCTGAAAAGAGCTAAAAGAAGACTCCAAAGGTTCTTTTTTCACTGTTATCGAAGCTTGAAAAAGAGAGAAAAGTGCGCTTCAAGTCCTTTTCATTTTTAACAAAGCTCAGAAAATAAGGATAAAAGTGTGCTTTATGGTAAAATCATTCTTGAAATAAATCTGCATGACTAATCTGTTCATCAGTTGTAAAACCTATTCAGAACAACATTAAATAGATTAAAAATACTTGTTTCATGAAAATAGAATAAAACCATAGTCACAGCAATAAATATGATTTGAAAATAATCAAATGACTAATAAAAAGAGTTTTACTATTCATTTTTACCATTTGAAAGTTACCATTTTCATTTTGGAGCTCTAAACCTCTTTTTGTCCCCGAACTTTAGCCGTTGATTGCGATCAATTCTGTGGATGGTTTTCATCGTTGTTTGATCTAGGTTGGTGACATAAACCCTCTCTTTCTTTCAGTGGTCAATTCATTTCCTTTCATTTCAAATTTTTATGGATTTGGGCCCCTTAGGGTAAATTCTTTTTCCAAATAGGGAAACGCACCCTTGAGCATCAAAAAATGCATTGTGGAGCACCTAAATTGAAGCCTAGGTGCATATGCAATGCACTGTCCCTTGTTCAAAACTATTTTGGGTGCGATTCACATTCTTTATTCTTTCATTGTACCCAAAATTTGTCTATTTTTTTCATTAAAAGGAGTCTAATGAGTCTTATGGTTATGTTTCAGGATTTCCTTGGACTAGAATGACGATTACTTGGAGAGAATGAGAGCATGAAGAAAAAAATAGGGTTTCCCTAAATGATTCGGGTACAATAAGAGCCCTAAGAGATTGTTGGTTATTAAAGTACTTCCGCTTATTAGGGATGAGGTAACAAATAGAACTCTTGTAGTTCCTAGTTCGAGCATGGGATCTATCTATCGAGGCATTTCACATTAGGAACAAAATGGTTCCTATTAGAGTGGAGGATGTGTATTTTCTTACAGGCTTGTCGGGGAGAGGCTTGTTTATTTCTCTCTTAGGGTTTGCTCTTGGAGGAGAGACAGTGAGAGATTATGTTTTGCAATATTTATATTCAGGGGTAGAGCCAAGCAAGGATGGGAAAATAAAAATCCTTGATGTTCGAGATTTACCTTTGAGAACCATTCTTTTCACAATCAAAAAAAAATTCAGCATTGTTACACTACATGTAGCGAATAGATCATATATGCAGTATGCGCTAGAGTGCATGGAGCCAACAGTCTTCAACTGGTCTGAAGTTGTACTTTATTAGATAAAAGAACAACTAAACAAAGAAAAGGGAGGAAGGAAGAAAAACTTCAGTTATGGTTCAATCCTCATTTCATTTTTCCTAGAGTGGATTCTACTGATGCAGCCTCAGCATGTGACGCTGGGTGTGTCTAACCCTAGAGATCTGAGGATGCAAAGATGGATAGAACTAATGGCTAGGCATGTAGGCCAATCATCCATTGTGTTCTCGACTGCATTCTTCGCCTGGTTCAGGCGACAGATTGTCACCATCGATGACTATGCATTCACAGCCATTGATTTCCAAGGATTTCCAGACTTAGCTTTACCAAAAGACGCTCAGTGGGGTGCAATAGGTAATAATGTTTTGACCATTTTTTTTTCTAAGGTTTATACATTTTTATTTTTTTTTAATGTTTTCCCAAGACCAAAATAAAGTTTTAATGTAATGCAGATGTTGGACGAGTTCAACCATTGGAGGAACCAACGCATGGAGCAGATGAGCCAACAGAGAGGGCTGTTAAGAGAGCAGTCCTTCAGGATTTAGACATGGTTGAGATTATGTCTAAGCTTCAACAGCACATAGAGGGGTTGATCTTCGAGATTCTAGATTTTTGGATCGACGAGTTACCCATGCGACTGCAGCACCACACTATAGGTGTTCCTAACCGTTGGATGCAATTACTGCGTAGGATGTCTAGATATATAGCATGTTACCATGAGCATCACTAGTTTACTTTTGACATGTTGCATACATTTTGAGGTCAGATGACTAATGTGTCTTGGGCACAAATTTTTATAAAAACCTATAACTATCTATCTATTTGATTTCAGTGTTTTCCTATGTTTATTGCGTAATCCCATATAATTATGTGAACGTATCTTTACATGTGTTGCAAATGTCTGTCTAAAACATGATTAGCTAACGAATCAGTCAATGTGTTCAAGTTTCTAGAAATGTGTTGATATTGAATAAAATCAAAGTGTCTTTCTAAAATTCTAACTCTTAGGAAAAAATGATGCAGTGTTGGATTTCTAACAGTATAAACACTAGTAATTTGTAATACCACAAGTTGTAAGTCTAACCTTATAATGATGCAGTTAATACCAAATGAAATGGCATCAGAGAGAATTTCGATCAACGCGTTATACTCAACGATATTTTTTGTTGATCTACCAATACAAATGCCTTGAAAAATCACTAACTCTTCATTCGAAGCGAAAATGGCCTATGCTACAGAAGATAGATTCTGCATACTATGACTAGCACCATTAGCATATCCAACAAATGGTTCCAAAGATTCAGACATCTGTGATGAAATGTAAAGAGGATTACTAACGTCAAGAAAACTCTGAAAACAAACTAAGAAAGTGAATGCAAATCAACAACATATATATACAATATAATACAAAAAATTATTATGCTCATGATTAAGCATAGTAAAGTTTCAGATACAACCCATTTCAGGGTTGTGCCAATGGAATTCCATCGTAATCCACCAACTCGTAGGCAACCTTAGCAAGAACTCTTTTTACAATATAGGGGCCATACCATAATGGCTCAAATTTACATGTACCTATTACATCAACTTCTTGATCATAAAGAAGGACCAATTCGCCCTTTGATAAAATGCAAGGCTGGAAATTTGTGTCGTATTGTGCCTTTATACGTCTCTTATGCGCTTCATTGGCCAATTGGGCTTCACAATGTGTTTCATCAAGATGGATGAGGTTAAAAAGACATGCTTCTTCTTATGAGGTGTCAGGTAACAAGTCAATTGCGAGTTTCAATGACAGTATTTCACATTGGATTAGCAAGATAGCTTCCAGACCATACACCAATTGAAAAGGAGTAAATCTGGTTGCGTTTCTCACCAAGGTTTGGTATGCCCACAAGGCCGAGTACAGGATCAAATGCTAGTTTCTTTTACAAACTCCTACCATTCGTTAAAGCATACGTTTAAGAATCTTGTTGATAGATTCAACTTGTCCATTTTATTATGGATAATAAGGAGTAGAATTATCATGTGACAATCCTAACTTGGCAGCCAATTTAGTCATCATGTGGTTGCAAAAATGCTTCCCATGATCTGTAACTATAGCCTATGGGACCCAAAATAGTGCAATAACATGATTAAAGAAAAACAATGCAGTTGTTTGTCCTTTGTTGTTGAATTTAGGCATCACTTCGGCCCATTTGGTAAAGTAGTCTACTATGAAAATAATATAACCATGCCCCCCGGAAAAACGAGGGTTACAGGTCATGAATTCAATACCCCATTTCGAAAATGGTCCCACAGAGACAACAAGATGCATTGGCACTAGAGGTTTGCATATTTTACGATCAAATATCTGGCACACATGACAACTTCTGACCGCGAGGATGTCGTCGTGAAATATGGTAGGCCAAAAGTAACTGACGCAGAGCATCTTCTGCGTGGTAGTGTATCTAGACAAGTGCCCACCACAATCTCCAACATGAAAATCATTTAAAACCTTTTCGGCCTCCTCATGAGTGAGGCACCTTCTTAAAATTGTATCGACATCATGATGATAAAGTGTATCACCGAATATCAACTAATATTTGGCTTGGTATCGAATACATCGCTGGTTAGAGCGAGAGGTATCAGGCCGAAAAGTCTGGGTCTGGAGATAAATGATAAAATATCCATACCAAGGATCAAATAATCCGATTAGAAAAAGAGAGTCGTCAAGAATAGATGGTTCTGACGTAGTAGTAGTACTATCATAAGGAAGGTCACAAAGAAGCTCAGCCAAAAATAAATACTTCTTTGACTTGGATTTGATTAATTCCAAATCAAATTCCTACAAAATGAAAATCAATTTTGAATACTTTCCCCCTAGAAATTGACGTGATAAGCTATAAGTCATGGGGTTGCAATCTGAAATGACAATGGTCTTCTGGAAAAGGATATAGTGGTGAAATATTTGGAAAACTTGAACAACTGCCAAGGCAAGCTTTTCTAAGTACGAATACTTTACTTCCGTATCATTGAGATTATGACTCAAATAATAGATCAGATGTTCTATCCTATTTTCTACTTGGACCAATACCATAGAAATGGTCGTATCAGCTGCGGATATATATAAGAAATAATCACTCTAATAATTGGGGAGATACATTAATGATGCCCGGACAAGAGTATCCTTGAAAACATCAAAATAAGTTTGCACAACTTGGTCCCAATGGAAGGCAATTCCCTTTTTCAAGAGCCGAGTAAATCCTTCAGCCATTTCGGCGTATTTGGGTATGAATCTCCTTAGGATGTTAGCCTTTCCTTGAAGTTTTTGTATCTGAAGTAATTTGATGGCACAAGCAAATCAAGAATGGCCTCGACCTTCAATGGGTCAATTCAAATTCCTTCTTTTGAGACGACGAATCCAAGAAAACGACTAGAACCAACACAAAACACACATTTATGTGGATTGAGGCATATTTTGTAGTGTCGACAACGTAAAAAGATGGCTCTCAAATGCATCAGGTGATCAGTCTGATTTCAAGAATGCGCGGGTAAATCGTCTAGATAGGGTTGAACAATGTACTTGATGTCATTGAAATCATAACCCATTGCTCTTTGAAAAGTGGCCCCAGCATTCTTTAAACCAAATGGTAGTTTGCGATAAGTGAATCTGCCCCAGGGACAGATGAATGTTGTCTTATATTGATCCTCTAGGCAGATGTTGATTTGATTGTAGCCAGAAAATCCATCCATGAACAAAAATATTTCACATCCAGCACAATCGTCAATAATCTTGTCGATAAAGGGAGTAGGATAGTTTTCTTTTGGAAAAGCAAGATTGACATCCCAGTAATCGACGGACACTTTGATGGTTCCTTGTTTTTTCATGACAGGGTCGATGTTGGAAACCCACTCAGCTAGTGGAACAGGGTAAATGAAACTAGCACACAAAAAATTTTCAACTTCTTCTTTAATGGCAGTGGCCTTCTTTGGATGAACGAGACAAAGGCGTTGACATACCAGCTTGACATCAGGGTACGTATTAATAGTGTGTTCAACGATACTAGTATATATGCTTGGAATTTTGTCGTAATACCAAGAAAATACATCATGGAATTCATGAAAGAGACAACGATATGTTTCGATTTCTGATGAAGAACAAGACACGCCAACATGAATAATTTCTACAATGTCAGGTTTGGTCGAAATATCGATAGAAATGGTTTCTTCAATATTTGACAGATTTCGCTTGGAAATAATTACATTAATAGGAAAATAATTCGAAAAGAAATTTTTGATTGATGGGTGATATAGTTCACTAAGATTATTTTCTTCATAATCAAGAAGATGGGAACGATGATGATAATCTTCCCATGGTTCTCCTTCTGACATCATGGTTTCCAAAATATTCTCATCTGTCAAGAAAGTTGAGGAAAAAGGATCAGATGGAGTACCAAAATCTAAGGAATGATCAACCCAAAAAACCAACGATGATGATTTCAGGTTCGCTGCCCAAGCCAGATATATTGATTGTTATGCCAGCTCAATAAGGCTAGGCAGTAGAAATTCATCCAACGTAATAATTTTAGAATCACCTGTACTCTTCCTTAAGCCAAATGGAGTGGAAGAGATCATGTAGAAGGTCTCTATACTTGCAATTTATGCCAACGTCACAGGTGGTGGTAATGCAAAGGTTCCCATGAGAGTGGAATATTTTAAGAGTCCTACACCAATGTTTTGAAGTGCAAGTTGGGGTGCGTGAATGAATATAACACTTCCAGTTATCTGTGAACCGAAGGCAAAGAAGGATAGTTGATTGATGACTCTGATGGCACCTTTATATGGAAAGGTGATCATTCTAAAATATGTAGAAACAATTGCAGTAATAGCATATACCCATGGCCTTCCAAGTAGAATATTGTAGTCAAGGGGTCTGTCAACAACCTCAACATCGACATTCACTATTTCCCCCCCTAATTCAATATGCAGGTTATTAACAATACCACAAGGCTTATATATATGTTCATTGAAAGCCTTCGATGTCGTTGATGATTGAGATAGGAACGACGAGCCAAGTGACTTCCAATAGTTTAGAGACATAATGCACGTAGATGCTCCCTCATCAATAATAGTATGATGAAAAAGGTGATTTAGAACATTTACTTGGATGGGGAATTCCAATTATGCTGGTAATTGCAGCACATAGCCCGTGTGATTAAAGACTACGATATTAGAATCATCCGGATCAATTCCACCAATAGCTGAAAATAAAGCCTATTTCTGGGAGGGACAATTTTGTAATACCTCAAGAGCTGACATAGTTGAAGGGGATTGAGCCAAATATTCAACTATATTATAATTTTGAGCAGCTCTCGCTCAAGGATTATATGTCGATTTATGAACGACTCCCTTTGGTGGCTTGATTGTCAATTCAAGAATAGAAGGTGGTGGTACTAATTCCGTAGATGGATTCGTGGTCCAGGTAGTAGATTTATTAGTGGGCTAACTACCATAATATTTATTACACGTTGACACCAAAATATCTTTTGATGGCTTTGTGATAGATAACATAAGCACTTGGGAACTAGAAGTTGGATCCGTAGCAAGCAAATTTGTGTCCAGATTCGGAAACGAATCTGTCAACACAACTGACACATGTGAATTCTTAACCATTCTTGATACTTCAGCGCAGTGAGGCCAATCCCAAAGAAAGTGTTCCTCATTACAGATTATGTATGGATAATGAGGATTTATATTTCCATATGTTTGATCAGATGATCTTTCCTATGGTTTAGAAGTTTGGTTTTTCTTAGATTTCCCTTTTTTCTTACTTCGAGGTTGCTTGTCACTTTTTCCTTTGTCAAATGACACGATATTGATTTCGGAAGAAGGTGAAGGATCAGATGAAATAGTATGATGTGTGCTTGCAATACCAATCATTCCATCTCCGACATGAGACTCCTTTAATTGAGGAGGATCAGTAAAATTATATCGCGGTGTTTTAGGAATGTTTTTGTAGAGCATGCCAGACTGAGTATAAATCAAGTCTAAATATTGGGCACGAGAAATAACCTTCTCTTCAGTGACGATGCCACCCTTAGCCACATCCTCAGTTATAGATGGTAATAGGGACTTAATGAACCACTCAGCAAGGAGCTGATTAGGAACAAAGGTCTTAACCATTCTACGACGACAACTCCACTCATGAATATGATAAAATATGTGAGTAGTATTAATATGTTTAAAATTAATCAAGAGTTTCGTTCCAGTTTCACATCGTATGGGTAACTGGAAGTGAGTAAAAAAGACAGTAGCTAGGACAGTGAAATTAACAAAAGAAGCTATAGATAACTCAATATACCATTTTGCAGTCGGACCAGTGAGCGTACGTTGGAAAAGACGTAGCTGAATAGAGTCATCATTCAGGGAGTTTGATGAACACCACAAATGATAAGTCATAACATGAGTTGACGGGTCTTCCCTAGGGTTTCCATTGAACTTAGGAATATCCAAGGGTAATTTATGAGGTATCACCGACCACCAAGGAGCATATTTTATTGGATCATTAGTGAATTGATTTAAATCTGGTAACTCTAAAGTTTGCAACAAAGGGAAACTGTCGATTAAGGTCAGGTTGAGCATAGCCAGGGTATGATGGAATTTCTTGGGAAACAGGCCTTTTAGCACCAACATAAGGAATATACTACTGCTAACCCAGATAGGGGTTGTTTTGATAGGCAAACGCTTAAGGATTATGTTGACCAAAACCTGGGTACGATACTTGTTGAAATGAAGGTTGAGGCATTTGCACCTGAGGCTACCAAGGGGTCTGTCCACAAATGTTATAACCCAAATTAGGATAACTTGGATTCGGTTGAGGATAAGTATAACCTGGTTGTGGCCGTGGCATCCCATAATATGGTAATGTAGCTTGTGAATAAATGATTCCGGGTACAGGTTGTTGTTGTAAATTGGCCGAAGGAGTTGGAGTCTAAGGACCCAATATTGAGGGTATTGAGTTGAAGGACCCACTTGAAATGGTTGTTGTACAATAGTTTGAGTCTGTAACAGGGGTAAAGATGTATTAACAAGTGGAATTAGTGTGGGTGCAACAGGTTGAACCAGTTGATACGAGTGTACAATCGTTTGTGGTTGGATAGGCAGAGTGGGTTGCCATTGACAAACATTCATTTTGACATTAGGTTGAACAAAAAACAACGGAGTACTATCAAAATGGGTGACCATAGGTTGCCCCCAAGCATGAGGAGTATAATAAGATGGAAAATATTGTTCTCCAAATTTAGGGAGCCCAGTTGAGATGGTACTGGATGGAATAAACCCAGAAGGACCAGCTTGATATTTCCCTGATGATGGATATAAAGGATCAAGCCATTCAGTACTCACTATAGGTTTACCAGTTAGAATACCAAACGATGACATTGTTGAATTCCATGGGTTTGAAGATGCACTAGAGAAAATTCTAGATAAATATTTATAACCTGATGGGACCAAAGGGCCACCATGAAAATATGACTCTGGTGAAGTTGTGAACATCGACAGTGTAGTGAGAGCAGGTGTTGATGCAACTAGAACAGATGGTCCAACCGAAGATGTTGGTTCAGGCATGGTTACTTGACCAAATGTATACCCTTTTGAATCAACAGGAATTTGAATAGGAACAAGATCAAGAAAAGTAGAGGGTGGTGACTAAGGAAAAAGACTCGTACAGGTAAAGGTCCTCCCCAAAATGGGTTGGAGTTAAAGGTGTCTTGTCTTGTGGGATTTCTTCAATCGAAATTAAAATAGGTGGAAGGATTTCACCGTCAAGCCCAAAGTATATTTCAGGAGGTTGACTGTGCGATATGGGAGATTCAATGGCTACAATAGATCGTGGGGTGACCAATATAGGGACGAATTCTAGTCGTTCGACTTTAGGATGCAAATGTTCTAGAAAAAAAGAGACAAGATCTAGATCAACTTCCAGTTGAACAACATCGGGTTTAGGAGGTATGGTCTCACTAATTGGATGGATCGTGACCATGGGTAGTTGTGAGGAATCTGTCTCAACAACAGTAGATGAACCATGATTTGTAGAAACAACTTGCACCGACTCTGGTATATGGGAATATGATGCTTCACTAGAGGTACTGATGGTACTAGTTTCGGTATATCGATGTCGATTTCACCTACCAGAACTGACTTCTGGTGGTAAAGGTGGTTTCAATGCAAATATACGTGAACTATAGGGAAAGATATTTTCTTATCCCACGATGACTGATTTATTTTATGACCAAAAAAAATAAAAAAAATAAAAGGGTAATACTAGGCAAAAGGTTTACCAAGAAACTGTGAACTGCAGAATACCTCCTAGCAAACCAAGAAGTACGGGCGGGAAATATCCCCAAATGTTGTGTTCGGTGTATCACAATTTACAAGGCAGCTGACTCGGTTCACTATGGATGAATAACAACCTAAAATTTTCATCCAAAATATACCCAAAGGTATGTGGAGGCCCAAGTCCGTATTAGCGTTGTCCAATGAGAAACCGTACAATGAGAGCACCCCTTTATACTTTTCGTACTATAACACCGCTTGATATACCCGAAGGTACATGGACAAGCTATGATATACTTACATACATGGAGTGAGGTATCACACTCAGAATGTATCGTAGAAAATTAATGACAACTGCTATGTTTTACGACGCTGGAACATGTCTCTAGCCTAGACCTTCTAAATTTTATTGTTATTGTTCCAATGTTTTTTTAGGTAAATTGATGTAAATTTTAAGTTGATCTTGTTTATCAATTTTCCTTTCAAGGTTCACCATGATAATGTGATGGAAATTCCTAATATGCAAACTAAAATGATAATAAAAATTTAACTTTAGTTTTTTCAATGAAAATCTTAGCTACTAAAGGGAAAGAGAAATCAATTTTGAGAGCAAACAGCAAAGAGCACAAACTAATATGCAGATTTCCTAATTTGTTCCTATACAAAACACACAATCCACTATATGAAAATGTAGCTTTTTATTTCTAGTCCCCTTAATGTGATGCAAAAATGAAACTATATGCATCAAATCAACAAAAAACAATTGCTTCCTTTTTTGAGAAACAATGAATTTAACAACAATTTCTATTTTAGGAAAAAATGAAGAATGGAACTACATTTTTTCCTACAGGAAACGAAAAATTTACCGACAATTTCATTTACAAAGACAAATGGATTTAATGTAGAAATAAAATACTTTTAATTTGATTTTTCAATGATAAAGAAAAACACTTAAAGAGACATTGAACAAACTTACTTTTCAAAGCAGGAAGACTCAGGTAAATTCACTGGTCTCTATGAGGGATCAGACAGTTGAAAACACAACAAACAAAAGGATGAAAGTGATGGAAATGACAAATTCAAAGGGAATTTGGTTGGCTTAGGGAGAAACACAGTCTCTGAGGGGAGACAGTGCATTGTAAAGAACCCTTGAGTGGGAGACAATGTTATACAAAACACTGTGTCTTGACCAACAGTGCGTTGGGCGCAATAGAGAACAAAAAACTCAAGCTAATGACACACTTCTACTGTAATTATTAGTTTCAAAAGCCTAATAATTGAGAGTAGATTCTACTAGGTGGATAAGAAGAGGCAAAATACACCAAGGATGAAGGTAAACTCCCCAGAAGATTCACCAATTTGTTATGCAGAATTATGGATTATAGATAAAACACATTCCCTAAATTTGATGCTATGAATTTAGAACAACAGATCAAAGACTTTCCAGATACTTTTCCTAAGAGTAAATAGACACACAGAAAGATAGAGAAACCTAATTGGGGTCCAAGCGCTTACTATTCTCCTTCTGTCTCTCTTATTGTAGCTTCCAATGCAACTTTGATCGCCAGACTAGTTCCTGCAAGTATAAACACTAAACAACAAAGAGATTGCAATATACAGATGACTATTTATCTTAATCAGTTAAATCAATGAAACATGAAACATATACATCAACTAAGAATCCATAATATGAAAGATAGAAGCTTATACAGATACATATATGGGAAAGTAAGCAACAATTTTACTAATGGATAGAAGGGGAGGTTACAACCAGCAATTAATTTGATGTCACCAACTCCAGCATCATCCCAACCTCATAACAATGAACATCTCTCCAACAACATATCACTCAAATCAAACACTCAATTGGGAATCCAACAACATTTCTCTACCAAATTTCTTTCTTTTCAAGCACTAGTATCCGTGCTCAATTTATAGATGAGATGAAGGTAGTTTCAAAATCAATGAATTTCTAATAATAGGCAAGACATGTTCCCAAGCTCAGAGGTATTGAATGGACACATGGATTCAAAATTTGACACATATGCACTCTTCTAGAAGGCACTGGCCATGTGGAGATTCTGGAACAATGATAATTTCTCTCCCAATTGACCAACGCACCCTTGAGTGTTGGGAAGTGCTTCGCATAGCACCCTTGAATGGAGGTGACTACATATGCAAAGCAGTTATTCCCTTGAGAGATTGCGTTGGTGAGCTCATAGGTGATATAACATGTACTTCAAATCTTGGAAACCTTGCAATGGAAGTCATGGATGATTTTTTCTTGTTCTTTGTCTTAGGTCATGTAGCAACTGAAATGATAGGGGATGATAGACCCTATTCATTGGTTCTAGAGATGATGTCCATTTTAACCAAGTCATTGGGAATGGTGCCCAAATTGACCTATAACAATAATCATCAAAGTGAGCTATGGCACGAGAGGTTTTATCATCTTCACTATGAAGCTGCCTAAAGTAAGAAGGATGGTTTCTGGAATGCCTGAGTTTTAATTTAATCATGATGGATTTTGTCTAGGATGTTCAAGTGGAAAGCAGATGAAGGGACCATTCCCTTCTAGTAGGAGTAGGACCAACAATATTCTACAACTCATACATTATGATCTATGTGGACCCATGCTGATGAAATATCTTGGTGGCTACCTATACTATATAATATTTATGGATGAATTCTCATGGAATTCATGGATATTATTCTTGAAGCACAAGGATGAGGAATTTTATATATTAAAGAAATTCAAGGCACTAATAGAGAATCAAACAGGGAATATAATCAAGGTCTTCAAATATGATAATTGTGTAGAATTCACTTTGAATGAGTTCATTGATTTTTGCAAGAAAGTTGGAATCAAGAAGGAGACTATTGTACCTTACAACCCCGAGCATAATGGAGTAGTCGAAAGAAATAACAAAACAATCATAGAAGTTTTCCAAGCTATGTTGCACGACCAAAAGTTTCCAAAGTTTCTATGGGGTAAAGCTGCATATACAAAAATTTATGTTCAACATAGAACTCCTCATCAATCCTTGGGTGATAGGAATCTCGAAGAAGTTTTCACAGTTATAAAGCCCAATGTTGGTCATTTGATTATATTTGGTTACCCTGTATACTTTCATGTGTCAAAGGATAAGAGGAAAAAGTTGGAAGCTTCTAGAAAGAAAGGAACATTTGTTAGTTACTGTAAAAATTATAAACCTTATATAATATATGTGCTTTGTCAAAGGAATATAGAATTTAGAAGATATGTGACATTCGATGAAGATGTTTCCCTTGGGAAATCAAGGGACACTACTCCTTCTCTTCCTATCAATGCCAAAAAAAATGATGATGATCTTTTGGAAGGTCCTTTTATGCATGAGATTGAGGTTGTTGATGATCCCTTAGAACCTATTGTTGGGCCTCCATTTTGTCTTATTTATTCAAAGTTTATCTCATGTTGTCGATGGCTAACTGATTATTTTTGAAGAGTATTTGTTACTGCTTTGTTTTAACATGATTAAAATAGCATTAATAAAATTTTAATAAAGGCTTGTCTATTACAGGATTAAAACTAGTTTGATTATCCTTTGGGACCTACCTGCACCATGCAACGGATTCTTGCAGCACTCTATGGTTTCCTGCACTCTAATATATTCCTGGACTACACTCATGTTCTTCCACTAGAACTAAGAAATGTGTTATGCTACTCTAATATGATTTTTCGGATTCATCCACATTGCAGCATTAACACTAGAATCCTTGTTAGATATGATGGTAGGAGGGATTCTTTGGTTCACACATCTGCCAATGAAGAATATGAACATATATAAGTATCCAATTGGGAACGATCTATTGTATTTCTTGCCATAATGAAAAAACCAGTATTCCAGGTGCTGATTGAAGCTGTTAGATAGTTTATTGAAGATAAAGTTTCTACCAAGATGTCATACTCATAGTTGGAGTAGCTATATATCATTCTTAGCTCTTCGGTTGTATTGTATAACCTCTATAAGTGAGATAGTATGAGCTTATGCAAAGGATCATTATATTTATGTTGTTTCCAATGTTAATTAAAAAATTAAGTAGTCCTAATCGATTGCACTGTATGGGCATGGGATAAGGATCTACGCTAGCTTAATCAACGTCAATGATTATCATCAACCTGGCATGGAAGCGGGAAAGAAGGCTTCTAGAGAAGTATTGGCTCTTCAAAAGAGGTTCCTTTCTGTTCTGAATGAGGTCAGCCGCAAAGAACCCATTGAGTCGTCAACATTGGCCCAGATAGCAGAACGATGGCATTTTGATTTTGGCAAGCACTCTTGATGACCAGAAACTGATTTTTGAAGGTAATCACAGGTTAATTAGCATAAGATATGAATGTACCATTCTTGCAGGTGACAATTTCCAGTTAGCTCCCGTGATTCTATCTAGAACAGCCATGGAAGGAGGACTTGGGATCTATTTACTGGAAAGTGTAGCAAAATTATAGGCAGGTAGGTTGAATCATATGCTATCAGTTCAATACAGGATGAATTATGCAATTGTGAGTTGGGCTTCAAAAGAAATTATGTCACTTGGCTGCGAGGAACATTTGGATCATGTAGGCATAGGTTCATTTTATAATGAAGAAGATATTTTCATGCATCATTTGAGATCTCTTATTTTTGCTAGAGTGATGTCCTCTATGCAGTCCCCTTATATATCTTAGGTCCAACTCTTGCGTGAACGACTTGATATAATACCAGAGGCTGCAGGCATCCAGGTTTCAAGCGTGGACAATTTTCAAGGTTGTGAGGTTGATGTTGTTGTCATAAAAGTGCGGAATTGTGAGGCTCTAATGCTTCTTAAGAAAGAAGTTTTGAAAAAGACTAATCCTACAACACCTTCAAACTCCATTGTAGATCGCATGGTGGAGGTCTTACATGGTACATGCGCATTCTAGAATGGAGACGCTGCTTTGTCTCATCCCCAACAATGTTGACCTTAAGAAAATATTGATATTCCGAAGTCTCTAGTCGATAAATATGTGAGCAGCTCATCATCACACAAAGAGGAAGAGAGCAATTAAAGCACACCTTCCAGTAACAACATCATCCCAGGAAAAGAGGAGTAATTTACCTATTTTCGACATTTAGTTGCAAACCAATTTTTATTCATGGAAAATTATTGAGATCGATTAGTTTTTGAAAGCCCCAATTTGTAAATTCAATGAATATAAGAGATTACTGTGAGAAAACAAGAATAATTAGACAGACAATGAATTAGGAAATAGATTGAGCCAGAGACAGTGTGAATTAAAGGAATGCGCAAAAGGGAAGAGGAGTTGTCCCAATGTAGCATCATGCACTTATAATCTGCGGATTGCTCCTCTTGTCTTTCTGGAGCATAGTGTTGTCTGCATAATTTAACAATTGACTTCAGGAATTAATTGAAGAAATTTTCATCCATGTTCTATTTATTTATTTGTTGCATCTAATGATCTTAATTTCTGTGTAAACCAGGTCAGTCATAGAGGGTGCGAGCTGGTTGGGTTGGCCGCCAGCCCAACTCGACACCACTCTCCATTTCTTAAATTAATTAGCATTTAAATTATCATGTACTATGTGAATTTTATTTAATCATTTATAGCCTCTTTCCTTACTTAAGTTAATGTTATTTAATTCGATGCAACCTTTTCCTTTCTATTGAGAAATTAATTGATTTTCAGCATTAAGGAATTGTTCTTTCACTTCGAAATATTCATTTATATAGAATAAGTATTGCATCCCTCCAGAGCTGTAATGTGCATCAATTTAGACCCACCTAATTAATGTTCCAGAACCCGAGATCAAATTGAGTACTTATGGTCTTGAGAGCTGACATTATGAAAGGGAATTACTCTATGCTTGAAATAGATAATGTTTTTTTTTTCATTGTAATTACCCTTAAGCCTCTGGACAATTTTACAAGATTAATCTATGGGGACAAGGAAGGTAAGAGATTCATATTAAGTCTATTTCTTTATAAGTTATTTACATAGTAAATTTATGTTGCTAATGCTTTCAGGTTAATTTCACCCAGAATTAGTGCAAGCAGAATTAGTGCAAGCAGAGTTAGTGCAAACATAATGATTTTGAATTACTTATGAATTTATTCTAGCATTTACAGTCTTTTGATATTGTGTCAACACTGCTTGATTTCCAGTTATGATTTCCTTTATGTTTTCTCATAATTTCCTTCTGCATTGATAGTACATGATTTAATTTTATTTCCCTCATGATTTAATTGTTTGGATTGATGTTTTCTCGAATTCTCTTTTAGTGCAATATTTCATTTATTTCTACGATTAATGTGCAAGATAGACTAGAGTTTCATTTGCAGGTTGTTGGGAGAGTTCTCTGGCATTTCTAGTGTTGCGTCTCGAATTTCATGAACTATCCGGATTGACAAATTAAATGTTGGTAAATTTATAGACCCTATACTTCAACCAACATTTTGGCGTCATTATCGGGGAGACGCTTAGGGGATTGACCTTGGTAATCTATTGCATTTGTTTTTTTTCATTCACCTAGTTTCTCTTGCAATTTTGTGTTATTTCTTTCCTACATTGTTGCTTTAAGGTTTCTCATTTTATTTAATGTTGTAAGAACCCCCCACCCTACCCACATATATACACACTACTCATGTACTAACAAATGTATCAGTGGGCTTGTTAAAAACAAGAAAATGGTATTTTGAGGAATCATTCAATGAGGAATTAACAAGTGCATAATTTAAAATTTTGCTTGAACATAAAAATTATATTATTAAATATTTGATTTCGAAATTGGATGATTTGCAGGAATAATGGAAGCAGGATGAAAACCCACCACTTATATTTTGCGCCAACTATAGAAAGAAACACTTCCTTGGAAAGTGTCCACTTAGTAGCCTGAAAATTTCAAAAATTTGTGAAGAGGATCATCCAACAAAACATTGCCTATCGCTACCAAGGTTACTGTAGGCACTTAGGGAATCAAGTAAGGAATCAAATCGACTACTAGGTATAATCCAAAACCCATTTTCATTTGATACTTGGAATAATGCTTATTTTCTCAAACATGTTCCTAAACATGTTTATAATCCTGCAGTTTCATGGCAAATTTTTAATCCTCCTCCAATTTAATATCCTACTTCATGGCCACAGTGGCCCTCTCCTTGGCTCTCATCCTCGAAATATCTCTAGGGAAATATCCCATGAAAATTCAATCATATGAGCACCAAAAACAACCACAATTTCTTCCTAATGCACCATTAATTTATCTTCCTCCATGGTCCTAGCTGCATATGCAACCTTACCCTAGCTCTCGTCCAAACCCTAATCCGTACCCTAACCCTAGTCCATACCCTAATCCATACCCTACCATTTTTCCCTATAATCTATACCATATTCCTTATCCTTACCCACACCCTAGCCCTCATTCAAACCCTAGCCCTAATCCTAGTCCAAACCCTAACCCAGATCCTCAACCTAGTCTAAGCCTTAATTCAAACCATATCATAAACCCTAATATAAAACATCATGTTTCACAACAGTTTCAAACACCTATACTTACTATTGATTCCCATGTTGAACATAATGCTACATCTTCCATGTTGGGAAAGGAAATTAATTTGGAAACTTTCCCCATTACTCCAGACCATTCACCCTGAGAAGATATAATTCAAAGACCACTAAAGGAGCAATATTTCATTGGAACTTGTTCTTAAAGTGTTGTTGAATCTCAAAACCCTATAATCCCTCTCAACCATTCTTTTAAATATGAAATCAAATATTTGAGCCCGCAATTGAGGGATTTATCTTTTGTCTTTCACTAGATCCTTTGTGCTTCTAGGGGAGTGACTATCAAACTGTGGAAGACTTTCATCCATTGGAGAATCATAAATATGTGGATTTCCTTGAATCCTGGTTTCAAACAGCCATAAGCACACATTATTCCCTCATCATTTGACATCTCTTGGTACCATGTCAATTGAAGTAACTAGTTTCTCATGCTTTGGTATGTCTTGAAGTATATTCTTTAAAACTAAGTGTGGGTATAATCAGCATTTTGTTACGCACATGGCTTCATTGTAAGTACACTTGCACTTAAAGGTGATATTTATTTTTTAACAATAGGGTAGGGTAATACGAGAATAATGAATAAATATGTATAACAACACTCTTGAACTTGTGATTCCTTAAAAACATAGCTTTTGAAATTTCTATTATCATGCACTCTTGCGGGTAGACTTGTCAGAATAAATTCACTCTCAATACCTCATATTTTAAAGTGAATTTGATTATGGATTAACATGTCAGTAAAGTATATTTTTATAAGTTACATGTAATACTTTTCTCGTATCCTAATAAACTAACATCTAGAATTTTCTTTTTAAATTCCTCTTCGAAGGGACCAATGAAAAACCTCTGATGGTGGACCATGCCTACAAATCTCTAATAAGCTTTCATAAAGAACCCTGGCATGATCAAATCAAGGAATATTTTTGGTCATTATCTAAGATGTCTTTAAATAAGTTCTTAGGGTAGCATAACCAACTAGTAAAGAATAGTAATTAAAAACTTACCAACCAGTAAAGAATAGTAATTAAAAAAATTTCACACTATCCTGCACTCTTAAGGAGTAGATTTTCTTCCCCACCTACTAAGCAACCCATCCGAGGTTAATTATAATCAGATTTTTTCTAAAAAATAAACATAAATTAATTAATTTAGGGATAGGAGGTCTCATTGTGAGCCGACCTACTATGATCATAGGTCCTAAGGAGAATGACATTACCACACTAGTCACCAAGCCAGGGTAATGGCTTTCAGTTGAAAATTTGTAAGACAAGAGGTCTCATCACGAGCCAACTTGTTCATTATTTTTAGTTCTAATGAATGGCACTGTCAATAGCTGGTTACCAAGCCAAGTCAGTGGCCTTCAATTAACTTATAAAAAGTGAAAAAGTAAATGTTCTTAAATATCTCTGAATCTATATTTAATAGGTGGGAAAAAATCATTTCATGAGGTTAAAAGGTACCCCTGTCGAGGCTATAGATGCTCGCTAGTAGCAAGGCCATGCGTATGGTATTAAAATTAATTTTACACTATGATTTACCTAGTTTTTTTTTCCTTTCCCTGAACTCACTGTCAATCTCTTATAGAATGCCTTTAAAATCCTTCTGTTGTTATACCTTGGAGTTCTATATTTTTGGAATGATTCTTATGAGCGTGGGACCCTTTGTGCAGGTAGCTCATTGTGCCAGACAAGAGAAGCTTCAACTATACATAGGTAATTCTAAAATGGTTATTGTGGGAAAGTATTACTATGTCTACTTTTAACACTATGGTTTTTAAATCACGTCACTCATATTTATAACAAGGATATTAAAGTGAAACTTCTAATTAGATATGCCTCCGAGATATTATTTTTGAAATTTTAAAAAGTTGGTTATTTTATTCAAATAATAACACCATCCTTGCAATTTAATTTTACAATGGAAGCTTTAGTTTTAGATTTCCTTGAAATCAGTCTCATTAAATAAATAGTCCATCAGACACTCCGTTTTTAGAGCATGCTTTAACTAGCACAGGAAGTGTGATCACGCAAAATTGCAGGAACATCATTTTGAACACCTAAAAATGTTTCTAATTTTGTGTTTTTTCGAGGAAGTGAAAGTACCATATTTCCTTGCATGAGGACATGCAAGATTGTCAACATGGGGGGATGTTGGGACTCTGTTTTGTCTTATTTATTTGAATTTTCTCTCATGTTGTTGATGGCTAAATGATTATTTTCAAAGAGTATTTGTTACTTCTTTGTTTTAACAGGATTAAAATCGCATTAATAAAAGTTTAATAAAGGATCTATTGCAGGATTAAAACTGGTTCGATTATGCTTTGGGACCTGCCTGCACCATGCAATGGATTCCTGCACCACTCTATGGTTGCCTGCACTCCGATAGATTCTTGGACTACACTCATGTTCCTACACTAGAACCAAGAAATGCGTTATGCTGCTCCAATATGATTTTCTGGATTCATCCACATTGCAGCATTAACACTAGAATCCTTGTCAGATATGATGGCAGGAGGGATTCTCTGGTTCACACATATGTCAATGAAGAATATGAGCATATATAAGTATTCAATTGGGAACGATATATTGTATTTTCTACCATCATGGAAAATTTAGGATTCGAGGTGTTGATTGAAGCTGTTAGACAATTCATTGAAGATAAAGGTTCTACCAAGATGTCATACTCATAGTTGGAGTAGCTATATATCATTCTTAGCTCTTTGGTTGTACTGTATAACCCCTAGAAGTGAGATAGTACAATCTTATGCAAATAATCACTAATGTTAATTAAAAACTTAAGTAGTCCTAATCGATTACACTATATGAGCATGCAATAAGGATCTACACTAACTTAATCAATGTCAATGATTATCATCAACCTGACATGGAAGCATGAAAGAAGGCTGCTAGAGAAGTATTAGCTCTTTGAAAGAGGGTCCTTTCTGTTTTGAATGAGGCCGACCACAAAGAACCCATTGAGTTGTTAACATTGGCCCATATATCAGAATGATGGCATTCTAACTGCGACAGGCACTCTCGATGACCAAGAACTAATTTTTTAAGGTAGTCGCGGGTCAATTAGCATAAGATATGAACGTACCATTCTTGTAGGTGATAATTTCTAGTTAGCTCCTGTGATTCTATATAGACCAGTCGTGGAAGGAGGACTTGGTATCTCTTTACTGGAACATACAACAAAATTATATGCAGGTATCTTGAGTCATATGTTATCAGTTCAATACACAATGAATGATGTAATTGCGAGTTAGGCTTCAAAAGAAATTTTGTCACTTGTCTACGAGGAACATTTGGATCCTGCAGGGACAAGTTCATTTTATAATGAAGAATATATTGTTAAGCATCATGTGATATATCTTATTTTTGTTGGAGTGATTCCCATGGACATTGTTGTGCAGTCCCCTTATATAGCTCACGTCCAGCTCTTGTGTGAATGGCTTGATCAAATACCATAGGCTGCAGGAATCCAGGTTTAAAGTGTGGAAAATTTTCAAGGTCGTGAAGCTGATGTTGTTGTCATAACAATGTGGAATTGTGAGGTTATAATGCTTCTTAAGAAATAAGGTTTGAAAAATAAGAATCCTACAACACCTTCAAATGCCGCTGTAGATCGCATGGTGGAGGTCTTACATGGTATATGTGCATTCTAGAATGGAGAAGTGGCTTTATCTCATCCCCAACAATGTTGACCTCAAGATGATATTGATATTCTAAAGTCTCTGGTTGATACATATGTGAGCAGCTCATCATCATGCAAAGAGGAAGAGAGCAGTTGAAATGCACCTTCCAGCAACAACATCATCCCAGGAAAAGAGTGATTTACCTATTTTCGACATTTAGTTGTAAACCAATTTTTATTCATGGAAAATTGTTGAGATCGAATAGTTTTTGAAAGCCCCAATTTGTAAATTTGATGCATATAAGAGATTGTTGTGAGAAAAAAAGAATTAATTAGACAAACAACGAATTAGGAAATTGATTGAGTCAGAGACAGTGTGGATGAAAGGAATGCGCAGAAGGGAAGAGGAGTTGTCCCAATGTAGCATCACACACTTATAATTTGTGGATTGCTCCTCCTGTCTTGCTGGAGCTGAGTGTTGTCTTCATAATGTAACAATTGATTTCAGGAATTAATTGAAGCAATTTTCATCCATATTCTATTTATTTCTCCGTTGCATATAATGATCTTAATTTCTGTGTAAACCAGGTCGATCATAGAGGGCGCGAGTTGGCTGGGTTGGCTGCCAGCCCAGCTCGACACCGCTCTCCATTTATTAAATTAATTAGCATTTAAATTATCATTTACTGTGCGAAGTTTATTTAATCATTTATAGCCTCTTTCCTTCCTTAAGTTAATGTTATTTAATTCCCTGCAACATTTTCCTTTCTATTGTGAAATTGATTGATTTGTTGCATTAAGAAATTTTTCCTGCACTTTGAAATATTCATTTATATGGAATAATAATTGCATCTCTCCGGAGTTATAATGTGCATCGCTTCAGACCCACCTAATTAATGCTCCAAAACTTGAGATCGACTTGAGTACCTATGGTTTTGAGAGCCGACATTATGAAAGGGAAATATTCTATGCTTGAAATCAATAATGTTTTTTTTTCGTTTTAATTACCCTTAAGCTTCTGACAGTTTTACAAGATTAATCTATGGGGACAAGAAAGGCAAGAGATTCATATTAATTCAATTTCTTTGTAAGTTATTTACACAGTAAATTTATGTTGCTAATGATTTCAGGTTAATTTCAAACAGAATTAGTGCAAGCAGAGTTAGTGCATGCATAATGATTTTGAATTTATTTTGAGTTTATTCCTACATTTATAGTCTTTTGATATTTTGTCGACACTGCTTGATTTGTAGTAATGACTTCCTTTCTGTTTGTTCATAATTTCCTTCCGCATTGATAGTATAGGATTTCCTTTTATTTCCCGCATGATTTAATTGTTTGGATTGGTGTTTTCTTGAATTATCTTTTAGTGCAAGATTTCATTTATTTCTGAGATTAATGCGCAAGATAGACTAGAGTTTCATTTGCAGGTTGTTGGGGGCTTTCTCTGGCATTTCCAGTGTTGGGTCTTGAATTTCACGAACTATCCGGATTGAAAAATTAAATGTTGGTACATTTATAGACCCTATACTCCAACCAACACCTATGGACCCCTTGGATTCTCCTCCATATTATTCTCCTGTCAGGAAGAGACCTATATGGCTTCGTGACACCTTATAGGATGTTGAAAGACAAGTTTCTCTTGGAGGAATCTTTAAATAAAGTAAGAAGCCATGTCAATACCAGGGTTATGTTGTAGTTATGAGCTCCATCATTCAAGTTGAACCTCCCACCTTTGAAGAAGTAGTGAAAGAGAAGGTATGGAAATATGATATGGAAAAGGAATATGAGTCTATAATGAAGAATAATGTGTCAGAAGTAGTTTTGAGGCCTAAAGGAAAGTTAGATGTGACTTATAAATGGTTGTACAAGATTAATCATGGTGTAGATGTAAGTATCAAGAAATACAAGGTGAGGTTGATGGCTAGAGGTTTATCGTAGAAAGAGGGAGAATATTATGATGCCATTTTTGCACCAGTTTCCCATTGTACTACTATTCGATCTATTGTTTCTCTTATTGCTATTCATGGGTGGAAACTTCACCAAATGGATGTGAAGACTACATTTCTGCATGGTATTCTTCATGAAGAAGTATATGTTAAGAAACCATAGGGATTTGAAGTACATGACATGAAGACTCACATTTGCAAGATGAAGAAGAAAATCTATGGATTGAAGGAAATCCCCATGTCTTGGTATTCCTGCGTTGATAAATACTTGATGAAGCTTGGATTTACAAGAAGAAATGTCAACCCGAACCTCTAATTCAAATTTTTCCAAGGTATGGCCCTAATTATGGTTTTATATGTTGATGAATTATTATTGACATGTGGAGATCCTCTTATTCTCAAGTGTAAGAGGGATTTGGCTTATGGATTTGAGATGAAATATCTCAACTTGATGCATTACTCCATGGGCTTATAAGTGTGGAATAGACTTCGTAACATTTTTATTTCACAAGGAAAATATGTTTTGAAAATGTTGGAAGGATTTGGTATGGTAAAATTTAATTTTATGGCCACACCAATGGTGATGAATCTCAAGAAGTTATGTGGAGAAGCTACAAGACCTGAATTGGCGAATCCATATCAATACTGGTAGTTGATTAGGGAATTGATGTTCCTTGTGAACACTCAGCTGGGCATATATTTTGCAGTGAATAATTTGAGTCAATTTATGAGTGAGCCATTCCATGCACATTGGGTTTTTTCCAAGCATGTTATGATATATTTTCATAGGACTATCAATCTTGGATTTGGATATACTGCCATAGATGTGAGACTTCATGGATACACATATGTTGACTGGCCTGGAAATATTGTTGACAAGAAGAGCACTTCAAGATGTTGCTTTAGCCTTGTATCTGCCATGATATCTTGGATGAGCAAGAAGCAGAAGTTTGTTTCCTTTAATACGACCGAGGTTGAATATATTGTTGCTAGCATGGCTAGCTTCAAGGAAGTATGGTTAAGGAAGCTCTTTGGAGAGATTTTTGATAAGGTATTGGATACGACAATGATATATTGAAACAACAAGAGTGCGATATGACTTTCAGAAAATCATGTGTTTCACACCAGATCCAAGAACATAGAGATCATATATCAATATATTTGTGATATGGTACAAAGAGGAGAAGTTAGACTAAATAAAATTTCAACTAATGAGTACATAAAATATATTATCACCAAGGCTTTGTTGAAAGAGAAGTTTTTGGTATTCAAAGAGTAGCTTGGATTGATGGATGTGACCCTCTTAGGAAAGGGTTTCAGTTGATCAAGGACATTGAGCTATGATCTTCCCCCCTGTTTGAGCTCCCAGGGTGGGAATGGAGTTGATGAGCTCTTGGGGTTATGTTATGTACTTGACCTATTAGATGAGCCAAAACACCAGAAATATGAAACAAAACAGCCGAGACATATAGATATCAACAGAAAATAGAAAAGCAACGGAGATATTTCATTATGCATAAACAAGATACAATGTTCACTTTAATCTTCGAGGGGGAAACCTCCAACAGATCAGAGCTCAATTACAATACGAAACAATATTTTGTCCTTCTATCTAATGTTATTTATAGCCTAATGACATCCAAAACCCTAACTACTCATGGTCCCTCACATAATCATGGGTTAGCCACCTTATTTATTAACTAAGGCCTATTTATAACTAATTGTGGTCCCTTTTCTAGAATGTGGGTCGACCACTTACAATTATTATTAATGTAGATAACCTCTTACGGGCTTTATTGAATCAACCAACTAACTATGACTCGAACTAGGCCCTTATGGGGGTATTACATAAATAAAGGGGTTAGGTTTGGACCTTAACATTCCCTCCCCCATCAAAAGAAGCCTTCTCTTCAAGGATAAAGTTGTTGAAAATGCTGAATAATAGTGGTCAATTCCCATGTGGCATCTTCTGGAGAGATGTCTTTCCACTTTATTAGTACTTCCTTGATCGTGCAGCCACAAAGATGACATTTGCGAGTATCGAGGGCTTGTTCTAGTTGGAGCCAAAGTGAACATTCCTCATTTAATTCTGGAAGACTTGTTTGAACCCTGCAATTGTTCCCCACCACTTTCTTGAGGCATGAGACATGAAATACTGGGTGGATTCATGAAGTGGTTGGTAAAGACAAATTTTAGGTGACAACTCCTATATGTTGAAGTACCTGATAAGGCCCATAGAATTTCAGTGCGAGTTTCTAACATCCTTTTTCTTTGAGAGAGATTTGCTTATATGTTTGGAGTCGTAGGAATACATGATCACCTACTTTAAATAACCGTTTGGATCGATGTTTATCAGTCTATTGCTTCATTATGTTCTGGGCCTGATGTAGATTATCTTTCAGATGAGCGATCATGGCGACACAGTTCTGTAAGAGTTGATCAACTGCCTGCACTTTGGAACAATTAGGGAGGTAATACATTGGTGATGGTTGAAGTTGTCCATATAGAACCTCATAATGTGTCATCTTGGTGGCTTCATGATAGCTAGTGTTGTACCACCATTTAGCTAGAGGTAGCCATTGGACCCATTGATGTTGCTTGTGAAAAGTGAAGCAACGTAAATAGGTCTCCAATAATTTGTTGAGTGCCTATGTCTGACCATTGGTTTGAGGATGATAAGCTTTACTGTGTTGGATTTGTGTGCCCTGTAGCTTTAAAATTTCATGCCAAAGTTTACTGGTGAAGGTGGGGTCACGGTCGGACACAATATAATTTGGCATGCCATGTAGTTTGAATATTTGGTCCATGAAAATTTGTACCACCAATTTTGGGGTAAATGGGTGGGGTAGAGCACAAAAACGGGAATATTTGGAAAGCCTATCAACAACCACCATGATGACGGATTTGTTTCTGGAATTTGGGAGGCCAGTAATGAAATCCATGGAGATGTTTGTCCATACTAAGGCAATGAGGGGTAAAGGTTTTAAGGTTCCTGGTTGCTTGATTGTTTCCCCTTTATTGCGCTAGCATACATCAAATTTAGAGACAAAAGTAAGAATGTCAATTTTCATGCCAGTCTTCTGAAATCCTAAATGTCCGGTTGTTGGAGAGGAGTGAAATTTGGCCTGGGTTTTGAGATCTGAGGTTGGGGAGAGCACTCTTTGATCCTTGTAACGAAGAACCTCATCCTGCCAAGAGTAGTCAGTTGAGGCATTGGGATCATATCTTAAGTTTTTAATGCACTGGGACAGGGAGGGGTGGGCAAACCATTCCTAATGAGCATCTTCAATACAATCTGACCGGGGTAAATAGAGTGATAAAAGAGTGCCTTCATCCTCAAATTGTCGCGATAAGGCGTCAACTACTACATTGTCACATCCCTTTTTGTAAACGATTTCATAATCATAACCCAACATTTTTTCCAGCCATTTATTTTGTTGTGGTGATGATAGATGCTATGCTAGAAAATATTTTAAACGATGATGGTCAGTACAGATTTCGAATTGTCTCCCCAATAAGTATGGGTGCCAAGTGTCAACTGCATGTCAGATGGCCATCATTTCTTTCACATATGTGGATTGTCGCAGATGTTTTCCACTGAGTTGTTGACTAATGAAGGTGAATTGTCTACCTTCCTGCATTAATATTGCACCAATGCTCATACCGGAAGTGTCACGTTAAATCACAACAGATTTGGTGAAGTCAGGTAGAGCCAAAACTAGAGTGGAGCACATGGCTTGTTTGAGAGCCACGAAATACTGTTGCGCGGTGTGAGCCCATAAGAATGAATTTCTATTCATAATATTAGATAGGGGATGAGAAATACATCCATATTTTTCGACGAATTTGTGATAGTAGCATGTGAGATCCAGGAATCCCCTCAAATTCTTCAAGGTTTTGGGTTGGGGCCTATTCTGCATTACCTGAATCTTCTTTGGGTCAACCCTTACACCATCACATCCCACAATGTGTCCCAAATACTCAAATTCTTCCATTCCAAAGGACATTTAGAGAGTTTGACAAAAAATTTATGGTCTTGGAGCAATTGTAGTATTTGGTCAACATGCTGAAAGTGCTTATCCTAGGTGAGACTCCAGATGAGAATACCATCAAAAAATACCAGGAGAAATTTTTTGAGATAAGGTTTCAGAAGGTGGTTCATGAGGCTCTGAAAAGTGGAGGGATAATTACAAAGGAAAAATGGCATGACCAAGAATTCGTAGTGGCCTTCATGAGTTCGGAAAGCTATTTTGGGTATTTCAAATTCCTCCATGCGTATTTAATGATATCCAGAGCGGAGGTCGAGCTTGATAAAGAATTAGCAACATGGAGTTCATCAAGAAAATCATCAACCATGGGAATAGGGAATTTGTCCTTGATAGTGAGCTTGTTAAAAGCCCTAAATTCAAGACACATGCGCCATTATCTGTATTTCTTTAAACCATGACTACAGGAGATGAATAAGGGCTCGTGTTGGGATGAATAACTCCTGCTTCTAGAAGCTCCTTGATGATTTTTTTCAATTTCATTATTTTGGGCAAAAGGATACCGATATGGATGAAAATTTACTAGTTGAGCTCCTGGGATCAAAGGGATTCTATGATCATGCTGACCCCAAGAAGGGGGAATTTCCTGTGGTTTGTCAAAAACTCATTGATGGCAATCTAGGAAATGTTGCATATCTGGATGAATTTGGGGAGGGGTGGATTCAAAGGTTTGGATGGAATTAAATTAGGCTATGATCCTATGATGGCCATTTTTTAAAATCTTCTCCATTCTATGTGAGTTGATGATAGTAGGAGCACTCGCCTGGGGTCCCCTTAGTGTATGAGTGTGGCCTTCCTTCTTAAAGCTCATATATATATCTTAGAAATACATTGTGATAGGGTCAAGTGTGCGAAGCCATTATAAACCTAGGAAAATGTCGCAAACACCCATTTCAATTGCAAACATATGGGATTTAAGGTGATAATCCCCCATTTGAAGCTTAATGTTTTCAGAGCAGCCCTCACATTTCATGGTCCCCCCATCAGCGATCAGTACTTGAAAATTAGAGATGACCCTTATAAAACAATGGATTGCTTCCTGATCTGAAAGGAGTGTATTAGTTATGTTGTGATAAGTGTCCTTTCAGTTAAATAAACATGTGCAATTTGTCTTCATGTGTTTTCTTAAGGAATGAGAGATTTAACCATGAAATAATGATGAATTAGTGAACTCAAAGCATGTAAATAAGCCTTAAAAACAATGAATAGCAATGCATAACGGAGAAAAACATTCACACATAATTTTTACACAGTAGGCATGATGAAGCAGTTCACCCCTCCTGGGCTACATCTGCTGGTCCAACTCCCAATGGAATGTCCCTCTTTGTCATTATGCTCAAAATTGTAGATTACATATGTTTTCAGGACTCTAATGATTGTTTTCTCTACACCAATGGCTCTAGAATGCTCAAATTAGTCTAGGTAGACTCTTGTTTCACCAAAATTGGTCGAAATTTGACCTCCCAATGAATTTTTCCCAATGACAGGTAGAAAAGCTCCACTAAATGTGGAGACTGGTAGTTTAACTGCAGATAAATTGATAGTTTACCCCAAATGTGGGGGCGCGCTCCAAAATTGGTAGGTGGATAAGGTTTAACATTTAATGGTGAGTGAAAATAGAGATTTGGAGGATAGTGATGGAGAAGCTTAGGGTTTCCTGTTCCAAAACCCCAGCCGTCACAGTGTTCTCCGCGGCCACGGCTGCTATAGTAGTGTCTCCCTACGCTCGGTATCAAGATGTCCTCTGCCATTGCCAAGAGAGCCCATTCATGCTACAGAATGCAATCTCCCAAGGGTATGAAAACCAATACGTTTCCTCTGATACCGCTGTGGTTGCAGCCGCACCTCCCTCAAATCTGCAGGATGGAGCCATCAACAGCTGCATGAAAAGATCGATTGGGCCTCAAGACGTCATCAACTAGAATCATAAGCGCCAGATCTCTATTTTGGCATTCGATGCAAATGCTGCCCTCGCTGATTTGCAGTAAAGCGCTACCATTTTCAGCAAGAAAGGCTAGGAAATGCAACGAGTTGCCCACATCCCCTGTCTGGCCACCGTCGCCTTAGGGTCCTCAGCATTGTTTGATCCAACTACTGATAATTCTTATATAGCTGCTCTCAAAGCTAAAAGCCCTTTGGATCTGGGGATTCAAGGAATTTTCTCAGTTCAGAAGCTGGCTAGAATTGGAGAACGGAAGCTTTTAGATCATTCACCCTCATCTTACCAGATCCAGATCTCTCTTCTTTCTGGTGGAACAAAGTTTCTCTGGGTGTGAGCCGCGAATCTGGTGCAGGATATTCTACAAGATCTCGAACTCAGATTGGGGATCCCCTCAAATCTCATGAGGCTGCTTTACAGAGGTAAACAACTCGAAGATTCTCTACCCCTGTCTCATTACAATATCAAAAAAGATGCTTCAGTTATGCTCTCCCTACGTTTGAGAGGAGGAGCTGCTGGGCAATCCTTCTCGGCTCCTTCCTTCTCTTACAAGGATGCGGTTCATTCGTAGCCATCTAAGAGAGTTGCTCAACCAGCTGAGGCTCCCAAGCCTTTCCTGGTGGACAAAAGGGAGGAAACCCCTTCCATTGAGATCTTCCATCCAACTTTGGAGGACCAGTTTTAGAAATTTGCATGAAAGGCTATAATTTGCAGGTTTAATGGCCTATGGCCTCGAAATGCAGATCTCTATCAGTGGATCCATTCCAACTGGACCAACAACTGCAAGGTCTTCTTTTTCTCGAAAGGCTTCTTCATTGTGGCCTTTGCTTTCAATGAAGACTATCAGAAAGCATTAACAGAAGGCCCCTGGTTCTAGGGATCAGCAGGGCTCTTCCTTACTCCTTGGTTTCCATATTTCAACCCTTCCACTGCTGCCATCACCAGAATTCCCATTTGGGTCAGGCTTCCAAATCTCCCTTTGCACCTTTGGCACTTCGCAGTCTTCCAAGGAATTGGGAACACTCTAGGCCGCTTCCTGGCCATAGACACCTCAAGGGGGCAGAAAGGAATATACACATTTGGCAGAATTTGTGCAGAAATAGATATCAGTAACAGGCTACTTGACAAGATAAATCTCAAAATTGGGGACTTCCATTGGACCCAAACCTTGGACTATGAGAACACCACCTTCCGGTGTCATCACTGCCATCAGACGAGACATCTCCAAAACTCATGTGCCACGTTCCTCGACAAAACGAAGAATAAAAAAGGGAAATCCAAATCGAAGAGCTGGAAGCCATGTGATCCACCTCCCATGGATGACATTGATTCCTTCAGCTCGGACAAGGAGGAAAAAGACGTGAATGAAGAAAATGATGAGCAGGCAAAGGACCCCCCCTTGGCCAGCCCTACAGATCCTTCGGCATTGCAAATATCACAGAAACGCTCACATGTGCCATCTTCCTTTGATTCAGATAAGGAGGCTCCTCTTTCAGAACATATTTGTCAACAATTGGTTCTTGTCTAGTCAGATCATAATGGCTGGGTTAAAGTCAGCAAAAAAAAAGTGAAAAAATGTCTTTTGGAGATTCCTATCCACTCTGGGTAGACCCCTTTGTCTCGCTTTATGCTTTCAGTTCTCCTTGTTACTTTCTGTTTGTACTAGGTTGCTTATAGGGGCTGACGTTGATATCTATCATTTCTGGCTCCCCTGTTTCTTTACTTTGTCTTCTGGAAAAGCTCTAATTGTACCATATGGTTTTTTCTTAATAGATTTAGTATTATTCAATATATATATATATATATATATATATATATATATATATATATATATATATTAAATTTAATGGTGAGTGGCAGGGTGGTCACATGCCACCCCCGCCGTAACTTCTGCAAATGGTTTCAACTTCGTCATTTGAGGTTGGAACCTCGAGGAACACGGTTCCATAACCCATAGCATTTAACCATCACACTAACATAAGAATCCTGCCATGTGAACATATGTTGGAAACCTGTCGACTTAACAGTTTAGCAATCTCTGCGATGGTGGAGCAGAACCCGAAGTGTTAAGATTCCGTAAACCATGACATTTAAATGCCATAACATTGCACATGTAACCAGTTCATAACAATCCATCGGTGGTTACAGTTTGGAGAACCACCGGTTGAAGTTTTATTCCATGGTTTAAATATATGTTATGCAACCACTGGTTTCGATGTCGATGTTACAGTTAACGTAAAAACCATGGTTTTGGCGCTAGGTCCGTATGGAGGGGGGGCTGGCCTCCCAAGCCCTCAGTGTGTTTTAAAACAAACTTCAAATATGTATTTGCACCTTAATAGGTTAAGTAACATGTGTAGACAAAATGGAAAATGGCCTTGCGAGCGGGGAGTTAGTCGTGGGTTCGACCCTCGTTAACTCCACAAAATTTTACATCAACCTTGTAAGGACACATGGAGGCCTGTGGTCTTGCCATGTGTCACTCAGTCATTCACCCCACCAAAAATGCATCCAACAGTCAGATCACTTATGTACCCTCATCATCCAATGGTCCATAAAGTGCCATGTGGTGCCACCACAGTGGCTCAGAGGAAAAATGGAATATTCCCAGAATATTCCGCTAACTGTACCTACAAGCTGACTAGGCATCCAGTCGCAAAAAAATTTTTGTTTGTGAAAATGAACAGAACGTGATATATTCCTCATATGACAACGATTTTTTTGAACCATACGCGGTGCTGAAATTGCAACGATGAGACCTTTCCGGTCGCTCAGGTTGGGACCTGTTTCGAGCACTTTATTTTTTGAGCATATGACTTGATCTTCTAATCACACCTCCCCATTGGGAAGATTTTGGACCCCAAAAGCTCTCTGGACTACTAAACATGAATATGAGGAAACTATGTCCCCACTCTTCCAATCTTAATCCACTAAAACTTCCCTAATTTCATTAATTGGAGCTTTTCATGAAATGGAAAATTTTTCCTTGATCCCATCGACGAACCATTGCTGACTTTAACATTGTCATGCTACATATTTACTGAACTCGCATAAAAAAAATCTATCCTTGTAGCAAAAATCTTGTTTCTACATTGGTCTATAATCAAAGGAAACTTGAAATTACTCTCACCTTGCATCTTGTCCTTATGGCGATTTTTTGTTGAATTTGCTTTGAACTTGTGTCGATTCCTGGCCAAGTTTCTTTGCCATTGTACCATGCCTTTCTAAAACCAGCAATGAAAATTTTTGAATCCTGTGCCTTCTTTTCTAAGTTGTGTTCCCCTCTGTTGGACCTTTGCAACTTCTTGCACTGGCACTTGGTTTTCAACACCGTTCAACACCAATGTCGACTGCTGCAAATTCTTGTCATCTTCTTTCAAAGACAACTTACTTTCAAGATGAAACAAATCATTATATGCATCAGTATTTGCATGAAAAGGATTATGTAAAACTTCTCTTTTTTTAATCATCATCAATGTCAAGTTTTGACTTGCATTAACGAGCCTCTTCATCTACCGTGCATTAACTAAAGAAGAGTCTAGTTTTTTACGATGAGCTCTCACAATGAACTCCTTGCCATCTTTGAATAAATGGTATTTTTTATCATGGTGATTAAAGATTGCTTTCTTGTCATACCAGTAAGGAATTCCCAACACCATACTTGTTATATCAAGAGGAACAACATCTAATTCAAATGTTTCAATGAAATGCGCAGTTATTGCAAAGCGCAACATGCACTTCGTTGAAACCTATAAAATTGCATCCTCACAAATCCAACCAAGTGGATATGGTTACGGATGTGGAATGGTCTCAAGATTAAGTTTCTTGACCAAGTATTCAGAAATTAAATTTGCTTGTGACCCACTATCAAACAATGTGTCAACCTCGGTATGTTTGGAAATGACCCTCACATGAAACGGTTCAATTCTCTTTTCTTCACTTGGAGCTTCTATGTGACAATTAGATATAATAGAACTGGGTTTATTTTCAATATATTTTCCATTTAAATTCTTTAGTCCCATAGCTATTATTTTTGTTTCATCTCCTAAATCTGACCCTAGGTATTGTTCAGCTATTGCAACTGTCTTGCCTTTCTCCTTAGCTTTATCTTTGGTTTTAAAAATTTCTGGTTTCAACTCTGGATGAAGTTTCCAACAATGGTCTTCATCATGGCTTGTTTTAGAACAATGTTTGAAAAATAATTTTCCCTTCTCTTTTCTAGTATTTTCATTTATCTTTTTCTTCCATTTGCCTTTAAACTCATTTTCCTCATTCCCATCTAAGTTTTTTTCCCCTTTCCTCTAAATGTGTGGCATGAACACAAACCTCATCTAGGCTTGTAGGTTTAAACATGAGGACTGTATGTCTTAGGTAAGTATGTAAGCCTACTATATACTTGAGCAAAGTGTCTTGGCTATGCAAATCTACTCCTAGTAAAAGAGCTCTTCTTCTAAATTCTTGAGTATGCATTTGTACATTTTGTCCTTTCAATTGTTTAAAATTTTGCTAGTCCATTATGGCTTTTTGCATGTGAGCTAATGGATAAAAATAATGTTTTATTGTAGAAATGAAATCAGTCCATGATGAAATAATCTTACCATATTTCTTGATCTCCTCCTTTGTCTTGGCTTCCCACCAAACAAGTGTTGCACCTTCCATTATCAATAAAGCTAGTTGGATTTTGGAGTCACATCATGAAATTTTTGGATTCTCAAATAAACCTCTAATTTCCTAATCCGATTATCTAGCTTTTCTGCATTAACTTCACCATCAAACACTAGCAATAAAAACTTAACATAACGTTTTAGAAAATAAATTTTACCAGTGTTATTTGGCTTCTGTGACTGGTGTACTGAAGATGAAGTAGAGGATGATGATGATGAGGGTGAGGATGGTGAATTTACACTGCCTCCATTTCCTCCACTGCCCTTATTTGATTTATCTTCATCATTATGACCTCCTGATGATCCCTGACCTTCCTTGTGAATTTTGGATCCTTATCTTTCTAGTATTTCATTTCTTTCTTAATAAAGGACTCTCACCATTTCAGTCATGTCAAGGAATGCTTTCTTGAACACTCTTTCTTCCTCTTTGGGATCCATCTCTTCATGGGTTTCTTCTTCTCCTAGAGGCATGTTTGATTTTGCTTCTACTTCTTTTGGAGGTGAGCTAGGTGGTGGAGAATGTGGCAATATTTTCCTCCTTTGTTGTGGCTCACTTTGAGAACCTCTTGGATTCACCAATTTGCCTTCTCCTCTCTTAAGCTTGAGCCTAGTAAGCATGAAAACCCTTGAAAAAAGTTAACAAATCCTTGCACATAAAAACACCAGAGATAAAACTCAAGATTTAATACCAACTTGATCTGAAAGGAGTGTATTATTTCTGTTGTGCTAAGTGTCCTTTCAGTTAATTAAACATGTACAATTTGTCTTCATGTGTTTGCTTAAGGAATGAGAGATTTAACCATGAAATATTGATACATTACTGAACTTTAAGCATGTAAATAAGCCTTAAAAACACTAAACAATAGTGCATAATAGAGAAAAACATTTACACATAAGTTTTATATAGTAGGCATGATGAAGCAGTTCACCCCTCCTGGGCTACATCTGATGGTCCAACTCCCAATGGCATGTCCCTCTTTATCATTATGCTAAAATTTGTAAATTAAATATGTTTGCAGGCATCTAATGGATGTTTTCTCTGCACAAATGGCTCCAGAATGCTCAAATTAGTCTAGGTAGACTCTTTTTTCACCAAAATTGGTCGAAATTTGACCTCCCAATGCATTTTTCCCAATGACAGCTAGAAAAGCTCCACTAAATGTGGAGATTGATAGTTTAACTGCAGATAAATTGATATTTTACCCCAAATTTAGGGGTGTGCTCCAAAACTGGTGGGCGAATAAGGTTTAACATTTAATGGCGAGTGGTGGGGTGGCCACATGCCACCCCCACCGTAACTTCCGCTAATGGTTTCAAATCCGTCGTTTGAGGTTGGAACCCCGAGGAACATGGTTCCATAACCCGCAACATTTAACTGTCACACTAACATAAAAATCCTGCCATGTGATAATACGTTGGAAACCCGTCGGCTTAACAATTTGTCAATCTCTACGATGGTGGAGCGGAACCCAGAGTGTTAAGTTTCCGTAAACCATGACATTTAAATGCCATAACATTATGCATGTAACCAGTTCAGAACAATACACCGATGGTTACAGTTTGGAGAACCGCTGGTTGAAGTTTTATTCCACGGTTTAAATATATGTTATGTGGCCACTGGTTTCAGGGCCGATGTTATGGTTATCGTAAAAACCATGGTTATGGTGCTAGGGCCGTATGGAGGGGGGGTTGGCCCTTCAGGGCTGGCCTCCTAAGCCCTCGACACGTTTTAAAACAAACTTCAATTATTTATTCGCACCTTAATAGGTTAAGTAACATGTGTAGATGGAATGGAAAATGTTCTTGCGGGTGGGGAGGAGGTCACAGGTTCGACCCCCGTCGACTCCACAAAATTTTACATCAACCTTGTGAGGACATGTAGTGGCCTATGGGCTTCCCACGTGTCACTTAGTCATTCGAGCAACCAAAAACTTATCCAATGGTCAGATCACTTCCATACCCTCACCATCCAATGTTCCACAAAGTGCCACGTTGTGCCACCACAGTGCCTTAGACGAAAAATGGAATATTTCGCTGATTGTACCTACAAGCTAACTAGGCATCTAGTCACAAAAAATTTGCTATTTGGGAAAACGAATAGAACATGATATCTTTGTCATACGATATCAATTTTTTCAAACCATTCGCAGCACCAGAATCACAATGACAAGACCTTTCTGGTCACTCAGGTTGGGACCTATTTCGAGCACTTTCATTTTTGAGCAAGTGACTTGATCTCCTAATCACTTCCGTTACCCGCTTATGGTAAAATTTATGAGTACTTCCGCTATCAATCAACACCACTACTAGCCTATGTTTAATGAAGCCATGAATTTTAAGAGTTTGGGGTGAATAAATTCCAGCCAAGGCATGTAGTGATATAACTGGCTTATCTGGAAAAGCTGCAAGATACTAGTCTGGTTCTATTTGAGTGTCACCCGCTTCTTCCTCATCCATGTTAGGGTTGGGGGATTCCTCTGGTGTACATTTTTCAGTGGCATCAATTTGGAATAATGTTGGTTCCTTGCATTTATTCCGAGGGGCATACTTATAATCACAGTAGTAACAGAGTCCTTGTTTCCATAGTTCTGCCATTTCTGGCGGAGACACCTTCTGAACCTTCAATGTTTGGGTGGGGCCCATGGCCTAGGTAGGACTTGGCTTTGCGAAAAAATTCAGGTGATTCCACTAAGTGTGTAAGGAAAATTCCACCTCTAAGGCTTTTTGACATATGTCCAACCAAGTAGGTGGGTGGTGCATCTGGACCTGGGCTTGGATTGCTTCCTTCAAGACACTAATAAAACATTCCAAATAAAAGGCATTTGATAAGCCTTCAGTTCTAATGGCCAAGTTTTCAAAGGGAGCCATGTATTCCTTGATGGTAACCATTTGTCGTAGCTTAGTGAGTCATCCCAAGAAATGAGAATCTTGATCAAAATTCTCACAAAGGGATTTTGAAAAGACATTCCAAGAGATCAGATATGGGTAACATTTTTGTTGCAATTGCCACCATTGCCATATTTCTTGGTCCAATTAAAGTGATCCCATTCTTAGTTTAGTGTCTTCATTATGGATATTATTAAGGAGGAAGTAATGGGCCATTTGAGGTAGCCATATTACTGGGTTCGAGCTATCAAATTTGTACATGTATAGCTTGGGCACCCGTTGACCTAAAAAGTGGGACCCTCCATGGAAGTGAAGGTGATGGCTAGATTCACCTTCTTCGTATGATTCACCATGTGTGTCTTCCTTGCTACATGATGTCCATAGAGACAGAGCTTCCTTGATTTGGACAGAAAGTGTAGAAATTTGGGTCTCGAGGTTGTCTATTCTTTCATTCACCTTCTCTGCAACCATTACTTGTGAGTGAGTTTCGTAAATGCACTAATCCAAATTTGGGATTGCTTGAAAAATGTGGGCCGATAAGTGAATGGTACCACTATGATCAGCTCGTCGTCCTGAGTCTTACAGGATAGGTCTCTAGAAACCGTCCCAAAATGGCTCCAGACTGGAGTTTGAATCCCCGCTGATCAATACTATAATGGAAAAATACCCAAAAGCTTGATACTACCAAATGTCTTGCAAAAATCAAGCCTAGACTGGACTAATTGGACCTGGATGTCTAGTTACTTTCAAATGTGCCACAAGAATCAGATTTGGGCTATGGCAGCAAAAACCCTTACCATACTCTGAGCCAAATCTGTGTTGTGAATACCCTGAAAGCTAGATGGACGGTGTCAACAAATCAAAACTGGTAGATTTGAGAAGGATAGAGAATAGAACGAAATTCAGATATATGGTGAAACTATGGTCACAAGGAGTGTTAGGTGCTATAGATCGTAATATATGCAGGGGTCCAAGAATAGTACTCCGCTCAATATTTCAGGGCACCAACTAAGGAGGATCGACCGTACCCTTAGCCATACTACTTGACTACCCTATTGTACGTGTGAGTAATCTCCCCGAGTGTTGTTCCCAGTGTAGTATAGCAGCAAGATGGCCAATGGCTGAACTATGGTTAGGTTTCAAGGTTTCCTGGGGGGTTTCCTATATACCTGAGGGTATGTGGAAGTGCAGTCCATTCGCAGTTCTGTCCAATGAGCTACTACTCGAAGGGGTACCCACAGGGGTTACAAGGGAGTCCAAAAAACATGACCACCTCTTGTAGTTCTTGCGTGCATGCTTCCCCAAATCTGTAGGTTTATGTGCTCAACGATAGATCCCGTGGTTTAAATACGCTGGAACACATCTCTAGCCTAATTTTTTTTTTATGAAAACTAGAGGTCCCACTGGCCCTGGAAAGAGCTCTGATACCACTTGTTATGCACTTGAACTATTAGACAATCCAGAACACAATAAATACAAAACAAAATAGCCGAGACATATAGATATCACCAGAAAATAGACAAGCGACAAAGATATTTCATTATGCATAAACAAGATACAATGTTCACTTGCCTCTTCGAGGGGGCAACCTCCAATAGAGCAGAGCTCAATTACAATATGACACAATAATTTTTCCTTCTATCTAATGATATTTATAGCCTAATGACATCCAAAACCCTAACTATTCGTGATCCTTGACATAATCATGGGTTAACCACCTTATTTATTAACTAAGGTCTGTTTATAACTAATTGTGGTCCCTCTTCTAGAATGTGGGTCGACCACTTACAATTATTATTAATGCAGATTACTGCTTACGGGATTTATTGACTCAACCAACTAACTATGACTCGGACTAGGCCCTTATGGGATTGTTACATAAATAAAGGGGTTAGGTTTGGACCCTAATAGGTTCAAGGATCTCAATGAAGATAGGATATGTGTGATCCTTACCTATAATAGTAAGTGGTATCCTACCTATTGTCACAATAATATTTTACCCTATTGTTGAGAATACCCTAATATGCATCATACCCACAAGCCAGGCTTGTTGGCATTGCCACCCATATGGCCAATGGTTGAGGAAAAATGGATGTGTGTGTGGTCCTTACCTATGGTAAGAAGTATCCTCCCCAAGTGATAGGACGTAGATGTTCCACCACTTAAATCTTGATGGTCATGGTGGGAAGATCAACAAACAATAAGATGAGTGTGATCCTTACCTTAGTATGGTAAATCGTATCCTACCTATTGTCGTGATCAATAACTTGAGTATGAACCTTACCTCCATGGTAAGTGGTATCCTTCCTATTGACATTATATATAGGGTGGAAGATTTATCTCCCTTATGATGATTCTTCTTCTGCAGATTCAAGAGTGTTCATTGGATGAGAAGAGATGGATATGTCATGATATAACGATGATGATGATAGGACATTTCAGATGAGATTTATGATGCTATCAGAAATTTCTCCGTAGCTTAGAGGGAGTGTTGAATTTTGACAGCTTAGGGAGAAATTTACTCCTTTGGGAATTCCTCCTCATCCAAAGAAGATCCTACCATACTCCACAAGGAAAAATATTATTTTTAATATGAAACCCACTTTCGAACTAAAGCTCAAGTCGACCTAGGCAAGGAAATTTGACTTCCTTGGACATATAAATAGACCACATGTCACATCACTTGGAGGCATCATTCACACATCACATTTTCTCTTGGTTGGTTCGTACAACTCTAAAATTACAGGTCTAATTTCACACATATGCAAGGAAGGAAGACATTATGTTTGCTTAATTGAATTTATGTTTTAGGCCTTTGACCAACATTGACTTTTGGGATTTTGTGCATGGCTTGACTTGGTTTGAATTGGGATTTTTGATATGTCTTGGAGGCCGAATTTAAGAGCAAGGAGATCGAATTTTTTCTAGGAACTTTGACCTTGTTTGACCATAAACCTTAGGCTTCCCTTTGACCACAAGGGTTAATTTGACGTTTACCAATTTCAGAGGCATTCTTGAGACTGTTTTGACTAAGTTTGACTTAGCTAAAGAGGCTGAATTTTCTGATGCCTTGAATGAACATTTTGGAGGTTGATTTGACTATTGACCAAGACTAGTTAGGGCATATTTGACTGTTGACTTTGACCAAAATTTACATTTTTTACTAGATTTGAATTTTTAGGCTCATCATTGATTAAATATTGGATGGTTGATTGGACTAGTCAAGGATTTGACCTTTGAATCATTTTTTATATACTTGGTCATTGTATCTCTTTGTTGAAAATATGATGACAATATAATAAAATATTAATTTTGAAATGCTTTTCCCCCTTGTGGTGTTTTTCCTTGGTCTTTGACCAAACTGATGTGTCTTTATTGTTCTTGGCTATCTTCTATTTGTGCATTTGGATTGTTGTTCTATATACAATTGCTTATTGTTGTTGAAATATTGAATTTAATAAATAAAGTGATTGATAATTTAATAAGAATAATTGTAATAAGTGACTCTGTTAAGAATAAAACACTGGAAAGTTAACGAAAATTGGTCATGCTAGTCAAACTTTGGTTGTCTTAGAAATTCGGATACTTGGAAATTTTGGGCTCTTCTTCATATTGCTTCCACATGTGAGAGATAAATGTGTGAGTGATGAGTGTCCAAGTGAGGAGGTTGAATTCCTATATATAGTGTTCATGAGGTGCCCAAGGGGTGCTTCTCCTTGTTGGGATGACTTGAAGAAAAATAATTTAATTTCCTTTTATTATTTAATGAGTTGAATTGAGTAGTTGGGGAATACCCCCTACAGCTACCCAAAGATCAACATATACTATTATAGCTACCAAAATTCCTCTAACAAATATCTATTTTCCCCCTATTGAGAGACACCAATTACACCACTGAAGATATTATTTTCAACATTTGTAACCAACCTTCTCAATCACCTTTATTGTACAAATTAGGTTTCAAGTGGAAACCCAAATAGATTCATATCAATCACTTGGAAAGGAATTATTTAGGAAAAATATTCCACCTCATGCTTGAGAATGTACCACATGTATAGAGTGTATTTGTCAAAAAATTGTATCATGCCAATAAGTTAACAAAACAAGTCCATAATATTTTTAAACTTCTTAACTATCCTTTTGGAATCTTCACAAAAAATGAGTATATCATCCACAAACAAAAGATGTGTAATATTTCAAGTAGGAACAATGAAAAATCATTTTGAAATTTCCATTTTTAAATTCCCCTTTTAATACTCAACCTTTCCACTGTTAGGAAAAATAGGAGAGGGGAAAGAGAGCATCCCTCTCTGAGACCCATTCTCGGTTTGAACAAAGGGGAAGTTTCCCCATTGATTAGGATAGAAATGGATATAAGAGTAGTGAAATGCATCACTTATAACAAAAAAATATGAGATAATCTCAGATAATGAGGGTTAATTTCAGATAAATCCAACATACTCTATCGTAGGTCTTAGAGAGATCCACTTTAAACATGATCGATCTTTGATTTTTCGTATTAATTGACAGAAGTCTTTCATGGGTAATCCCAACTAAAATGGATTTTTTTTCCTTTCAAGAACCTAAACTTCTCACCAAATATTTTTCTTGATAAAACTTCTTTTTAAGTCTTATGGATATGACCTTTGGAATAATTTTGTGTATACAATTGCATAGGTATATTGGTCAAAAATTTTCAAAATATAGTAGGCTATCATCTTTTGGGATCATAGAAATCAAAGTAGTATTATAGGCCCTCAACATTTATCCAACACTTATATTGATCTCCACCACCCTTATTAAGTATTCTCCAATGAATTCATATAAACTTAGGAAAATTTCCACAAGGAGAAATTCATTTTTTCCAACTTCTTTCATCAACTCCAAATTGTCTTCATTTTTTACAAAGTTGGAGAAAGAGTTGGAGAGCCTTATTACTTCAATGATTTTGACCTAGGCATCCTCTTTGAAGACGATGGAGAAAAAACTAACTCCTTCATTTATTATGTCTTTAAATTTTGTAGCCCATTTGAAATTTCCTTTGCCAATTATCTAGATAGAGTTTATATTTTTTTCTATGATTGGGTGAAAATATGTAAATATGTAAAATAGAGAAATTTGATCCATTAGAATAGGAAAATACCTTACTATTGAAATCCAAAAGGCCACCATTATACTTATATATAATGACATTCACCTTAATGGAATGCACATATTGGGAGTTACCTTCCTGGCCTGACATGGTATTAGAGCCTTGTTGTTTGTTCCACTGTAACTCCTCTGCCATCTATTAGAGAAATTAGTTTTTATTAATGTCAAAGGAATTCCCATTGAGGAATAAATTGCATAGGATTAAAGATGAATTTAAGCCCTTTCCAACAAGTACTTACATTCCTCCCAACTCCTCCTTTTTGAAGAGAAATTAAAATTTTAAGTAAAAACACCAATTATTTCAACCTCTGTCAATTCGACCTACCTAAGAACATGTCGACCTCCCCAATAGACCCATCGATTCAATTTTATGAGGTCGAACTAGTATATATACAATCCACTCCTCCTCCATCCAACCACCATCTCGGTCAAACAAGAAAAAAGAAGAATTTAAGGAAATTCAGGCCTAAGGAAGGAAGTCTAATGGTTCACATCTCATTAACCCTATGGAAATGTGAAGGAGAAGCTCTTAGGTTTTGTTTTTTCTAAACTTTACGATTTTTGGGTTATGGTTTTTATCAAATGCTTGGCATAAAATACTCCTAAATAAGCTGTAGACCATCCTTCATATATGAATTTAGAAGGTGAGACTTTGGCCTTAATAAGTAGTGAACATGACCTAGTTTTACATTGTGGAAGTCTCGGTCTAAGGAAAATGTATACCTCAACCCTATTCCAAGTAGATTGGAAACTCTTATGGATATATTTGGGCTTGTACTTGGACACTCTGTGACAAGTTTTGGATTTTGGAAAATCCTAAAATTCAGCCTCTTGAAAACAAAATTTCGCCCCCCTTCCTTCCTCAGGTTTCAAGCATATTTTGGAGACATTTGAGGGCATATTTGAACAAAACTTGGATAAATTGTTGAGTAGGATTTATACTAGTTTATGAGCAGTCTTTGGATCAAATTATTGAGTAGTTATTGACTATCCTTGGTTCAAAATTTGGAGCAGGTTCATTGAAGAAAAATTAGAAGAAAATTTTGGACAAACCTTGAGCTGACTCTGAGAGAAAACTTTTGAAGACCTTCCTTGTAGAAAAATTTGAAGCATCTTTGAAGAAATCATGTAGTACATCTTGGAGTAACTCTTGAAGAACCTTTTGAGCATCTATTTTTAACAATACTTTAAATAATCCCTTGGAGTGCCTTGGAGACCAATTGAAGAAACCTTGAAAGCCTTTGTTGAAGTAGACTTAAAACATTCTTTGAGAGAACTTGGAGAAGGTCTGGAAGACCTATTTTGAAGCGAATTTGGAACTCACTTTGGAAAGTACAAAGTTACCGATCAAACGAGAACTATTACTTCAAAATGAGAACTCTAGCCAAAAACCCTCAAAAACATGAAAAAACAGTATGAAAAAAAAATGTTGATGTTTCATCAACCTTTTCTTTTCGGGATAAATTTTCAGCATTTAAAAAAAATGGCAGTAAAAGTTAATAAAAGAATTTTTTTTCTTTTTGTTTGTGCAAAAAACACCTCGAAAATGAAAAATATTGATGTTGGAATAACGTCTCTCTTTTTTCGAGACAAAATTTCAATATTTTTTAAAATGAAGGTAAAAGCCAATAAACACCAATTTTTTTTTGTGCAAAAAACACAATAAAAATGAAAAGTGTTGATACTGGAATAACAACTTTATTTTTGGGGTAAATTTTCAACATTTTTTAGCAATGACATTAAAGATAAAATATCATGACTCCAAAAATCCTTAAAATTCCAACGATTTTCAAGTATAACATTAAACATAAATATCACGTCTATGAAAAGCCTTAAAATTTCAATAATTTTAATCCATGGTGTTAAATATAAAATACTTATAATTGTTTTCAACCATAACATTGAAATAAAATATCATGACTTAGAAAAACTTTAAAATTTTGATAATTTTTCAACCTTGGAATTAAAACCAAAGATCATGACTACATAAAACATTAAGTTTTCAACATATTTCAACCATGACATTATGGAAAAATTATTCAACTAAAAAAACTTGAAAAATGAACAAATGAATGAAAAAGTAATTATACCAAAGAGTAATTTATTTTTTAAATGGTAAAAGTATAGCTATTTAAAAAAAAAAATGGTGTAAGACAATATAATACATTGCAACAAAAATTTAAAAATCAACCATCAAATTGACATGCAGTGTAGGCGAACTCAACCTATTGCAATGAAAACTTAAAAATCAACCATGAAATTAACAAGTTGTGGGGGCAAACTCGATCCATTATAACAAAAAAATTAAAATCAACTATCAAATTGACGTATAATGCGGTTGAATTGCTAGCCAATGATCGCATGAACCTTGCAGAAAAAATAAATAAATAAAAATGAAAGATAAAAAAAAAAAATAAAAAAAAATTAAAGTTAAATAACAAGTAAATAAAAAAAACATATTAAAACATTTATAAAAAAAACAGAAAAAAAATATAAGGAAAAAAAAAAAAAAAATCAAATATAAAAAAAAGAGATTAAATAAAAATAAAAATAAAATTAAAAAATTAAACATATAAAATAAAATATAAAAAATAAATAATATATATATATATATATTTCAAAAAAAACATAATTTAAGAAAAAAAAAACTAAAAAACTAAAAAAAAACAATTAAATAAAACCAAAATGGATAATTAAAAAAAACAATAAAAATAAATAAATAAATAAAACATAAATAAAAATAAAAATAAAAAATCATTAAAATAAAATAAAAACATTTAAAATTGTCCACGGGGTATTGGATAGACGATGATTGGGTGCCATATTAAGAAACTTCTTGATGTGAAGTCATTGGCTCAATTCCCTGCCCCGATCGAGGTGATATATTGGATATGATGAAGATGTAGTCCCACCAAGCTTACAAAAAAAAAACATTTAAATTAATAATTAAAAATAAAAAAAAATAAAAAAAAAAAGACATTAAAAAAAAAACAAAATAAAAAACAAAGCTCAACCACCCGCCCAAGGGGCGTAGGCGAGGCTGGGGGGGGTTGTGTGCAACTCCCTCATCCCACATCCCTTGGGCAACTAAGCGAGGGCTAGTCGATTCCCAGAATCAAGCAATCCTAGCCCAGCCGCCCGAGGGGCTGTGGGCGAGGGAAAGGGGAGTTGCACACAACCCCCTGCCCTCACCCACGACCACTCGTGTGGCTAAATGAGGTTTTTTTTTTTTAATTATTTTAATTATTTTAATTGTTTTATTTATTATTTGTAAATATTTTTTTTCTTCTATTTTTTATGTTTTTTTTAATTATATATATATATTATTTATCATTTTTTTATGTTTTATTTTAATTCATATTTAATGTTTTATATTTTTTTTATGTTTTTTTTTTAATTGTATTTTTTATTTTTATTTTTTTTTATTTTTTTTAATTAATGGTATGTTTTTATTTTTATTTCTGAATCAATTTGTTTGGAAAAAAAAATCATATGTCATTAATTTTTTATATAAAATTCACAAAAATTTGATAAAATTTGCTATTTTTCAACTTTTTTCTTATATAATTTGTTCATAAAAATATTTTATTTAACATGTCATTTTTAGTGAAAAAGCCTAAAATGTAGTTTCTTAAATTATATCTATATGCAAAATGTGTACTTTTTATCGAGCGTTTAAAATTATTGTTTTTTTAGCGACAATTATTTTGTGTATTGAAGTATTAATTAATGATATATAAATATATAAAAAAATCCTAAACTCAAAATATTAATTTTATTATTTTTTAAACTTTGAAAACATATTAAAAATTTCATTATAAAAAAATATTGCAAAGAAAAACAAAAAATACAAGCTTGAAAAACCATTAAAAAACAAAACAAGAAGAGGAACAAGACAACTTGAAAAATGGTTAAATAATCAACATTCAAAAAAAAATTATGCAGACTTGGGATATAAGAAAATTTAAAGTCCAAAATATTCCTTATGAAAAAAAGAGGTTGATGTTTTTCAAAGTTTGCACCAACCTTTAAAAAATCACCATCATTTAAAAAAAAATTATCCATACTTAAGATATCAAAAAATTTAAAGTGTAAAAAATAAGTCGAAAAAAAGGGCACTGATGCATCAACACTTTTCAAATTGGCATGGAAATCACTAACATTTAAAAAATGTGCATACTTAATACATAAGAAAATTTAAAACCTCAAAAATATGCTAAAAAAAGGTGTAATTTGAATCAACATTTTTCAAGATTGGATGATTTTTCGCTACCTCTAAAAAGTGAGAACTTGGTTCAGTACCCATTTGATTGGTAACTATGTTAAAGTCTCTTTGAAGACATATTGAAGTTTTTTTTAATGTTTGTTTGGAAAATTTGGATCCTAGGAGGATTGGAGTCCTCATTTTGTCCAAGTTGGTGCTTGGATTTGTTGAGAGGATTGGAGTCCTCATTTTGACCAAGTTGGTGCTTAGATTTTTTCAAAGGATTGGAGTCCTACTTCAAGGTTAGAGCCTTGAAGAAGTCATAGATTTTGTTGTACATGTTTGAGCTTGGATTTTTGTAAAAGAGGATTGGAGTCCTCACTATCTTCATTAGTAGAATTATTTTTGTTCTATTTCTTTTGTTCTGGTTTAACTTGTGATAAAAATATTAAATGGCATAATATAAAAATTGAAAGAAATATTGACTCACCCTCCTCATTATTTCCAATAATTGGTATCAATTTTAGCTTCTTTAACATCAACCTAATAGCTAGAAGAAGGATCTTTGAATCACAATGGCTAGTAAAGATGCTAAGGTCCACCAATTTGATGGAACAAATTTTTCCTTTTGGAAGGTCAGAATAAAGTACTACCTAATGTCTCTTGGAGTTGAAGTTTAGTAATCTGTCACAGGTGGATAAGAGATCCCATCTCCTCTACCAACATATCAGGATAGGAAGAAAGCATATGTTGCAGATGCCAAGGCTTTGAATTCTATAGCAAGTGGGTTGTCTAATTTTGAATTCAACAAAGTTATGGGTATTGAAATAGCTAAAGATATGTGGGACAAGCTCATCAATATTTTTGAAGGAGATGACAAGGTCAAAAAGGAAAATATTCAGAGCATTAAAAGGCAGTTTGAAAATCTCAGGATGAATGATGAAGAATATATTGCTGATTACTTTCTCCTAGTAGATGAGGTAGACAAAACTCTTGGAGGACTTGGTCAAAAACTCAAATGAAAATATGATTATCCAAAAGGTCTTAAGATCCCTTCCATATTGGTTTAATTCAAAAAAATTGGACTCTCTATTAATGGGCGAGCTTCATGGAATCCTCACAACAAATGAGATGACGTCAAGAAATTAAAATCACAAAGAAGTTGCATTCAAGGCATGAAAGTCATCAAGAAAGTGGAATAATTGTGATTGAAAAAGTGAAGATTTTGATACTGAAATGACAAAATTTGTGAGAAAGATAAAGAAAGGTTTTAATCTCAAAGGTAATTTACCTCTTATTTGTTTTAGATGTGGTAAAATAGGACATTATGCATCCAAAGTTTCCCTTTAAATATGACACTGATGATGAAAATTAACCTAAGAAAAGAACTTTCAAGAAAAGAGGTTCAAGCAAAAATAATTTATTTTGTAAGCATCATAATGATGATTCTGAGGAAGAAGAAGAATATGTTGGAAGCAAAGAGATCATTTTCATGGCATTTACAAATGAAACATATCAATTCAAATGAATAATTTGAAGGTCTAGAAGAAGAAGAAGGAAACATAGATGAACTATTGATTAGTGCCATAGAAGAAAATGAGAGACTCAAGAAAAATAATGGAAGGTTATCTCAAGAAATCATGTCTCTCAAAATAGAGAAAGAACAAGCTAAAAGGATAGAAGAAGCCTTGAATAATAAACTAAAGGAAAAGGAATAAATTTGTGAAAATTTGAAAGTTGAAGTAGTATCTTTAAAAATGGAGTTGGAAAACCAACAGGAATTTGAGGAGTTCTCAAACCTTGGATATTATTCTTAGTTCCAAAATACCGTCACATGACAAATTTGGACTTAGCTATACAGGTAAATCTTCAAATTCAAAGGAAGATATTGGTGTTCATCTTGAAGAAAAACCTAGAAGCTTTGTTGATGTTCTTAAAGGATCACATCATAACATTGTTGTAGGAAACAAGGCTAAACCAAGGAATGAGAAGCAATCCCTCCTCGAAAGGAATATCTCATTGAGGAAAACCTATACTAACATGTATCAAAATATTTATCTTGGAAATTTTTTCTATTGTAAAAATTTTGGTCATCAAGAAAAACATTTTAAGGCATAAAGGGAAAATCACCAAGACAATATTGTTGACCAAATCATAACATATAATTCCTTTTCTCCACTTTCAAAGTATAGTGTAGAATGTTAAAAATTTAATAATCCATTCCATGACGCACAAATTTTTCCATTAGAGCCAAGAGATAAAGTTTAGAGAAGGAAGAATGGAGAATCTAACTTTGAGAATTATAGTTTGGATTTGTGTACTAAGAAAAAGGAAAATCAATAGTTTGTAATTAGTGGATGTTTTGGGAACATTATAGGTGACCAGAAAAAATTTATCTCACTCAGCATATAAAGGGATGGAAATGTGACCTTTGGAGACAATGTATCTACTAAAATTATTTTGAAAGGCACAATGAGTCTCGGCAATGGCAAGGGGAAGCACAAAATGATATATTTGTTGAAGGGATCAAGCATAATCTTCTGAGTGTCAACCAAATATGTGATCAGGGACAAGATCTCATATTTCATTCCAAGGACTGTGAGATAAGGAGACCACATTTAGGAAAAGGAGTAGGAACAATAGATAATGTATACATTATTAGTGAAATTCAAGAAGGGATATGTTACATGATTCAAAGAAATGAAAGTAAGTTGTGGCACAAGTGTTTGGGACACCTAAGCTTCGATAACTTTGTGAAGATTAGGAAACATAAATAAGTAAGAGATATCCCCATAAACTTGAATCCAACAAATGTTATTTTTTCACCATGTCAACATGGAAAGAAAACCACGACCACCTTAAAATCAAAGGAATGTTCAACATCAAAGCCTCTAGAAACAATTAATGCAAATTTGTGAGGTCCAACCAGAGCTCTAGCTCTACAAGGGGAAAGGTAATTTATTTTATTTATAGATTATTATACTAGAATGATGCGGTTATTTTTCATAAGATATAAGTTAGAAGCTCTAGATTGTTTTAAAATTTTCAAAGAAATGGTTGAAAATGAAAGTGAGTTGAAGATCAAATGCTTGAGAATAGATAGAGGTGGAGAATTTACCTCAGGAGAATTCAACGAATTTTGTGAAAAATATGGACTCAAGAGGGGAATTTCTATTGCTAGGACTGTACAACAAATGTATTAAAAATAAAGAATATTTTTCAAGATGCTTTCTGGATTATCCACAGTATTGAGGAACATGTGTCGACGTTTCGAACCCCAACTGGGATCCATCATCAAGAAAATTGTCCTGATGATGGATCCCAGTTGGGGTTTGAAACGTCGACACATGTTCCTCAATACTGTGGATAATCCGGAAAGCATCTTGAAAAATGATCACCACAGAAGTTTAAAAGCCAATAAAGAATATATTTGTACAAGATACTGCATAAAAATACTATTGAAAACTAACTTCCATGCTAAATTCTAGAAGGAGGCAGTTGGAGCAACAATCTATATCATGAACATAGCTCCAAGTAAACAATGATAAAACTCCATATTAATTATGGAAAGGAAGGCCTAGCTCTATGAAACACTTAAAAATATTTGGAAGAAAATTATTTATGAATATTAATGATGATTCACTATGAAAATTTGATTCACATGTTGACAACGGAATTTTCCTTGGATACTCTCAAGAATCAAGGCTTACAAATGCTACAAAAATCATTTATGGAACATAGATAAAAGCATTGATATAAATATAGATGAGGCTATTACTAAAAAATATTTTTTTCAAACCAAAGAATAAGACCATATCCTTGCATATCTAGAGGGAGGTGTTGCAAAAGAAGAAGAGCTGGAAAATCAAAAGGAGGAACCATCTCAAACACCATCAAAGTTAAAGTTTGTATAAAACAATAATCTAGAAGACCAAATCATTTTATATGTGGATGAATAAAAATAAATATAACAAACACACCAAAAAGGAGTGATATCGCCTTATTATCCCTATTGAACCAAAGGATTTCACCCAAGCAAGTAATGGTCCCCATTTGATAAAGGAATTGGAAGAAGAGATGAACCAAATTGAAAAGAATGGAACATGGGAACTAGTAATTTATATAAAGGATAATAATTTCATAGGAACCGAGTGGGTGTATAATAAATGAATATGAACGAGTCATCTGAAATAAGGCAAGATTGGTGTGTATAGGATACACTCAAATTGAAGGAATTGAATCTGAAGAGACTTATGCTCTTGTTGCCAAATTAGAGGCTATAGGGATGTTATTAGCATTTGATTTTTATAAAGGATTCATAGTATATCAAATGGATGCGAAGTCATATTTTCTAAAGGGTTTGTCTTATTATAAAATAAATTATTTTCTTGCAAATTAAAGAACATCTTGTATGGATTAAAATAAGCTCCAAGAGCTTGGTATGCTAGACTGGATTAATATATTCAATAAAAGGGATTCAAAAGAGGATTTGCAGGAAGAAATATTTTATGAAGAGGAACAAAGACAGTATGTTGATCACACTAGCAAACATGGATGATCTAATTTTTGGTAGCAATAATGATGCGATGAGTCACAAATTTTCCCAAGAAATGTCAAAAGAATTTGAAAGGTCAATGATTGGAGAGTTGCCTTTCTTTCTTGAACTTCAAGTAACTCAAATCGATGTTAGAATGTTCATAACACAAAAAAATCAACTCAAGGAGATGATTAAGTGATTTGGGATAAAAGAATGTGTTGTTGTAAGCACACATATGATTACAGGTTGCAAGCTGAGTAAGGATGATGAATCTCCTATAGTAGATGCAACTCTCTACAGTTCAACCATTGGAATTAGAGGAATTTTAAGTCCTAAAATGAGCCTCCTAAGGAATATTATAAAATAATATTTGAAATAATAAAATTATAATATATTACCTCATCAAGTTTTGAAGGGAAAAAAGAAAAACTACTTTTTCAACTCATATTTTTAACTTATCTCCCCATAATTTGACTCAAATTTCAAATGGGAGCACACCTTGGATGCAAAATTTAATTTTTCATCCATGGAGTACCCATGTTGAATACGTTTGATAGACCCTACCATAAGAAAAATGTGAAATACATGAAAAAATGTGATTGCGATCACATTTTTTCATGTACTATGGTACGCTAAAAGTATGCAACATGGTACTCCTTGTATAAAAAAATAAATTATGCATCCAAATAATGATCACGCTCAAAATTTGAGTAAAATTGTAGGGAGATAAGTTGTAAATATGAGTTGAATATATATATATATATATATATATATATATATATATATATATATATATATATATATATATATATATATATTCATCTCGTATTTTAACTTATCTCTACAATTTTACTCAAATTTTTTAGGCGTGACATATATATATGTATATATATATATATATATATATATATATATATATATATATATATATATATATATATATATATATATCTTTTTACTCCAAAAATGGTGAATCATCCACCATGGTTGACATCATGATATTGAATCCTATTGGTTCTTATAAAGTTGATTTTTGTTGTACATTTTTTTTAGGCCCATTTTTTACCTCAAAATTTATGTAATGAGGACTTCTGATGCAGGAGCATTAGCACTAAAATTAAATTTAATTGTTTGATTAGCCCAAGGAGGGGTCAAGTTGTAAATATTGTAATATTCTCTTGTAAAATGTTTAAATTCCTAGAAAGCATAGGTAGGGGATATTTTAGTTGACTTTTGTAAACATATCCATAGGAAAAAGGGATATTAGAGAGGATAATTTATTTTTATGCTCAAGATATTAGATTAGTCATAAATTAGAGATAGGAAGGATTTCTTTTAATAAAGTTTGTTGAAAAGTTATATGAATCGATTGTGACAGCTAGATAAGCTCTATTGTAATTATAAATTCATTGTAAGCCTTGAAGGAAGGCAAAGACCAATTAAAATGATGAAAATCAGGTCAGAGAGGAGAGGCCAAGTTAAACAAGGAAGAAATTAGGCCAAGGATAGAGTAGAGAGGTGAGAGTTGATAGATAAAGAGGTTCTGAAGAAGAGAGAAAGCCACACAACAGCGCATCGAGCCAAAGCCAAGCTGTAAGCAGGTTTTTATTTCTATCTATACAATTTATTGATTAATGAAGAAATCGAATTCATTATGACTATTTTTTTGTTTCTTTTATGCACTGAGTGATCCATAAATTAACAAATATGGTTTCTGTGTAATAAACCATTATCGAATGAATTCTAAATGAATGAATAAGTCTTACTGTGTGAATAATACTTAATGGTTGGGTAGAATCTATGTGATTCCATTCTGGGAGTTAATTAGCTGTGGATGAAGCTAACGAAGCGAAAGAGTGCAGATAAACCTGTGTGCAGGTCGAAGTTGAATAAAACATGAATTCTAGCTTGGAAATAGTGTGCAAAGCATGTAGCAAGCGTGAAAGATATAGATCTGAGTCAAAACCAGAAGAGAAAGCTCAGGAGAAGTAGTGAGTAGAGAAGACAAAATTACAAGCAGTGACAGTCAAAAATAAAGAAAAGATTAAGGTAGCCAAAACCCTTAAAATATGACAGAAAAGAGATCATATGGCAAGGATTAAATAGCAAAGATAGGCAAAAGACCGATGACTAAGATCACATCGCAAAGATTAAATTTTTAAAGTGCCGAAGTGGACACATGTCGGGCAAAGGATCCATGCGCATATCGCACATCACATGCGATATGATATAATAGTTAACAGTGGAGTTAAAGTTGTGAAGTGCGATGAGCTAAGTTTGCAGTTTGTCGAAGTGTGACAGGAGTTAAAGGTGAGAAAATCTGATATGTGATATTATATATTTTCCGACGTGTGATATGTTATAATGGCCAATGTGTGAAATGCTATATTCGCCAATCTGCGAAGTAGCATGTTCTACAATTTTCGAAATCATTAAATCCGCGAAATTGTGATATGTTTCGGATTTGCAATGTTGTGTTTGCGATTAGGGAATGTGATGCCGCAAGGAATAGTTTGAAGCCACGTGTTGAAGGGATTCATCGAAGTATGTGAATCCGTATAAATATAACATATGATATGTTATATTTGAGCTTTAAACCCAAAAACCATTTTATTAAAGCTTCTGCGTGCATATATGAAGTAGCATTGACTCCAATATGGTGATGTGGGTAATTAGTGGGGTTTATTCCGCAAACCCTGCTATAACTTTTGGTATAATAGAAGGTTAAATCTCTTTTGAAGGTTAAAGTTAGAGGCTGGTGGAAGCTCTTTATATTAAAGCAAAATATTGCAGAATGCAAGTAAAAAAATTGCAAAAGGAAGAAAAGATCAGATTGTTGAATCTGATAAAGAAGAAAGCATGCAGAGGTAAAGTATGGCAGAAGATGGGAGTAAGTGATACTATTAAGAAGAGTTTGTAGAAGCATAAATAAATCAAAACGATAGTTTTTTTCTTGTGGAGAATGGAGATTCACTTGAATGTGAAGAGTGGATGGAGACTGCTTGTGAAATAATGCAGGTATTGTTTTATTTAACTGTGATTTGATTTTTTCAGGTTAAAGAAAGATTGAAGATTGATAGTTGCAGCTGATGAAGTATCTCAGCAAAAGAAGCTCAAGCCTTAAGAAGCAGTGATGAAGGAAGCCGATAAGAGTTTTTGAAAGAAAGAAGAGTGTGGCCAGAACCTAGTATTTCATTTGTGATTGAAATACAAGGGGACAGTTGTGTTCTCAAAATTGCAGATGAGTTGAAGTCTAGAAGGAGCAAAGGAGTGCTCAAAAGAAGGTTCCAGAGATGGGACTAGTGTTACCAAAAGACCAAGTACAAAGGAGAGCTTAGTGATGTAAGTTGTAGCAGGGAGGACTTGCTATTGCAGAGGCTTAAGTACATCTCAAAGTGAGTGAGGAACTCATATAGATAGAGGATAAGATGACTAATGATATTCATAGCAGAGGTTCCAAGAGTGACCACAGTAGAAGAAGAGTGAAGAAATAAGATATCAAAGTAGTTGGAATATGGAAGATGAATGATGAAGAGTATGAGAGAGAAAAGCTTGAGACAAGAATGCAATTTAATTTTTTGATGGAGATGTTTGAGAAGAGTCAAGAAGACTCAAGATTTTGTTACAGAATGAGAAAGAAAATGAAGTGGCATAAGCTACAAGAGAAGAGAGAATAGCAGGTGAATATGCAGTTAATAGAGAAGTTGAGGAAGCTTGAGCAGATTATAGATGTTTAATTGAGGACAGAGAAGCTCGAAGAAGTTGAGCTACAACAAGACAAAGTTGTTGGAGAAGAAAAAGTTCCTTTTGAGCTTGAAGATGGAGCAATGATGTTTGAATCATCAGTTGAGGGAATTGAGACCTATGATTTTGAAATTAATAATGTGTGCATGTTTGTAGGTGATTTCAAAGCAGAGAAACAAAATTTGAGTTTTGAGACAGTTAGATCTCATATGGAAGATCATACATATTTAAGAGGAGGTATTGCTTTTCAGCATGCTATAAGGGTTGAAAGCAGAGGAATTTTGACTCATGATGACAGCCAAAAGAAAGAAGAAGTGGAGAAGATATCAAGCAACCAAGTGAAGTGCTTGAGGAGGTTGATAAGAAGAACATTGAATATTTTCTGAGTCAGGTAGAGGACTTGGAACAACAGGATGATTTCATGATTGGATCATCAAATGAGACCATCAGGTCTTGTAGTTTTAAAACTAGAAAGTTATGTGTGATTGAAGGTATTTTAGAATACAAACCATCCTATGGAACTGTCTTGAGTGAGGCTGAAAGTTGCCAAGAAAAGTATGGTGATGACTGTCTTTCAGATGAAGATCAAGTTGATTTATTGCAGCAGAAGGAGTTCATAAATTCCTTGCCTAGTAATGGAATTATCTTCAATAGAGATGAGATAGTTATGTCTTATGATAAGGGAACCTGTTATTGGTAAGGAAAAAGAGAAATTGGCTTTCTTAAGTGGACAAAGGAAGAGTGTTGGACAGACATCTAAAGCTATCACAGAGATAGAGGATAAGAAATTTATTTTGATGAAGAATGAAGAAGTAGTGTCACCAAGAAATTGGACTTGTGACAAAGATACTGAGGATTGTATAGAGTTTTTGGAAGAAATTCCAAGTGAGATGGCAGTTTTGTGGCATGAGATAAGTCTTTTGGAAAATATACTGGCAAACCAGAGAATGAATATTCTGATTGTACAATTGAAATTGGGCAAAGGTGAGGCGGACATGTCTTATGCTAAAGAGAAGTCAGCCTTAGAACTAAAGGAAGTTGAACTTAATACTAGGATTAGTCAAGGAGTTGAAGGACAACTATGGAATGTTGTCAATGAAAAGGAAGAGAGTTATGCTGTAATTAATAAGCATCATAGTGATGAGGTGTTTGAAAGGAATAAGGTAGAAAGTAAATTGATGAACTATTTGATGGAAGCATCTGAGTATGAGAAAGGAATTGCAGTCATTGATAGGAGAGTATCTCAAGTTTTGGTTGAGACAAAAGCAGATACTAGCATACCAACTTATGTTATGTAGGTAAGTGTGAGTGAATATGTTATTGTAGTCAGCGAGTTGGAGGACAATTTACTTTTTGAAAGTAAATTTGAAGGTAAGAAACATCAATTAGATATTGCAGAGGGAGATATCTTCAAGGATATTTATGAAGTTTGGTTGGCAGCTATATTAAGAGCAATAGAAAAATTTGAAGCAAGAAAAGCTGAAGAAGGTAATCAACAGTTTGAGGATGAATGGATAAAGTGCAGCGGAGTACAGTGGCATAGTGAAGAAAATAAAATTTATTTACAACAACAAACTGAATTACAATAAACCATAGATGAACTATGGAACCTAATGCAAATACCTAAAGAGAGCTACAACAGAATGAATAAGGTAATCCACTGTGAATATGATTGGAGAAAGGTAGAGACAGTAGATCATTACATAGAAAAGTGTGGGATCCAGGAGGACAATGATTGGAACACATGATATGGAGATCATGATTCTTTTTTTTCTTTGAGAGTCTGATGCAGGAGCATTAGCACTCAAATTAAATTAAATTTTTTGATTAGCCCAAGGAGAGGTCAAGTTGTAAATATTGTAATATTCTCTTGTAAAATGTTTAAATTCCTAGAAAACATAGGTAGGGGATATTCTAGTTGACTTTTGTAAACATATCCATAGAAAAAAGGGATATTAGAGAGGATAACTGATTTTTATGCTCAAGAGATTAGATTAGTCATAAATTAGAGATAGGAAGGACTTATTTTAATAGAGTTTGTTTCAAAGTTATAGGAGTCGATTGTGAGAGATGGATAAGCTCTATTGTAATTATAAATTCATTGTAAGCCTCGAAGGAAGTCAGAGACCAATTAAAATTATGAAAAACAGGTCATAGAGGAGAGGCCAATTTAAACAAGGAAGAAACTAGGCCAAGGATAGAGTAGAGAAGTGAGAGTTGAGAGACAAAGAGGTTATGTAGAAGAGAGAAAGCCACGTAACAACGTATCAGGCCAAAGCCAGACTGTAAGCAGGTTTTTATTTCTATATATACAATTTATTGATTAATAAAGAAATTGAATTCATTATGACTGTGTTTTTGTTCCTTTTATGCGCCAAGTGATCCGTAAATAAACAAATATGGTTTATGTGTAATACAAAATTATCGAATGAACTCTAAATGAATGAATAAGTCTTACTGTGTGAATAACACTTAATGGCTGGGTAGAATCTATGTGATTCCAGTCTGGGATTTAATTAGCTATGGATGAAGCTAACAGAGCGGAAGAGTGAAAATAAACCTGTGTGTGGGTCGAAGTTGGATAAAACACGAATTCTAGCTTGGAAATAGTGTGCAAAGCGTGCAGCAAGCGTGAACGCCATAGATCTGAGTGAAAACCAGAAGAGAAAGATCAAGAGAAGTAGCTATTAGAGAAGACGAAATTACAAGCAACGACAGACGAAAACAAAGAAAAGATTAAGGTAGCCAAAACCCTTAAAAGATGACAGAAAAGAGATCAGATGACAAGGATTAAGTCACAAAGACATGCAAAAGACCGACGGCTAAGATCACATCGCAAAGATTAAATTCTGAAAGTGTCGAAGTGGACACATGTCGGGCGGAGGATCCATGTGCATATCGCACATCGCATGTGATATGATATAATAGTTAACAGTGAAATTAAAGTTGCGAAGTGCGATGAGGTAAGTTTTCGGTTTGCCGAAGTGTGATGGGAATTAAAGGTGCGAAAATCCGATATGTGGTATTATATATTTGCCAATTTTTGATATGTTATAATCGCCAATGTGCAAAATGCTATATTCATCGATCTATGAAGTGACATGTTCTACGATATGCAAAATCATTAAATCCGCGAAATTGTGATATGTTTCGAATTTGCGATGCTATGTTTGTGATAAGGGAATGTGATGCTGCAAGGAATAATTGAAGCTACGAGTTGAAGGGATTCATCGAGGTATGTGAATCTGTATAAATATAACATATGATATGTTGTATTTGAGATTTAAACCAGAAAACCATTTTATTAAAGCTTCTACGTGCATATATGGAGTAGCATTGACTCCAATATGGTGATATGGGTAATTAGTGGGGTTTATTCCACAAACCCTGCTATTAGCTTCTATATCTAACAACTTTGTGACTATACATCATGTAGGAAATAGGAATGGTTACAAGATTCCAGTCATCCCCTAAGGAATTACAGATACAAGCAGTGAAAAGAATATTCAATTATCTAAAGGGGACCCCTAAATTTGGACTATGCTACCCTAAGAGCACAAATATTACTTTGACAACATATACTGATGCATATTGCGTAGAAATCATTGATGGCAGAAAAAGCACTAGCAGAAATGCATTCTTATTAGGATATTGTCTTATTTCTTAGCTAAGGAAGAAACAATCATCTATATCTCTCTCCACAACTAAAGCCGAGTATATAGTAGAAGAAAATTGTTGTACACAAATACTATGGATGAAGGAAGCATTGAAGGATGTCAAAAAAAAAACAAATCAGCCTATCACCATTTACTGTGACAATAGTAGTGCTATAAGTCTCTCAGAAAATACAGTCATGCAATAAAAAACAAAACATATTCTAACCAAGTGCCACTTTCTCTTAGAAAATTTGAAGAGCATAACATCAAAATGGAATATGTCAACACTAAGGAATAGATTACAAACATATTAACAAAACCCATAACTCGAGAAGCATTTGAATATATTCATCAAAATATAGGAGCATCTCTCTTTCATCACACTAGTCTATCCCTTTTTTATTGATGTCAAAGGGGGAAAGAATGAAGTTAGGGGAAGCAGTATAATGACAGGAGGAGTAGCAAAATGATACGGGGAGTACCACAATGAGTAATGTTTCCATCAGTAACAAAGGGGGATATTGTTGGAGAAATTAATTTTTATTGATTTCAAAAAGATTTCGGCCAAGGAAGAAATTTCATAGGCTTAAAGAGGAATTTAATCCCTTTCCAACGAGTAATTACATGCCTCCTAACTCCTTGATGAAGATAAATTGATCTTTTAATTCAAAAAACCAAGTATTTAACCTTTTTCAACTCATCCTACCTAAGCACATCCCCCCCCCCGCCCTAATAGATGTGTCATTTCAATTTTATGAGGTTGAACTAGTATATACACAAATCATTCCTCCTTTATTTGACCATTATTTCAGTTAATCAAGAAAAAATGAGTTGAGTCGATTCAAGCCTAAAGAAGGAAGTCTAATGGTTCATATCTCATGAACCCTATGGCAATGTGAAGGAAAAGCTCCTAGGTTTTTTTCTTTATGATATTTATGGTTTTTGGATTACGGTTTTATCAATTTCTTGGCATAAAATACTCCTAAATTAGTTTTAGACCCTCCTTGATATCTAAATCTAGAAGTTCAGACTTCGACCTTAATACGTGGTGAACTCGGCCTAGTTTCAAATTGTGGAAGTCTCAGCCTAAGGAAAATACAAACCTCGACCCTATTTTGAGAAGATCACAGAAGCCTATGGGTAGATTCAAGCATGTACTTGGGAACTTTGTGACAAGTTTCAGACTCTGGAAATTCCTGAAATTCAGCCTCATGAAAACAAACTTTCGATCCCCTTGTTGCCTCAGGTTTCAAGCATATTTTAGAGATATTTGAGGGCATCTTTGGACATAACTTGGATAAATTGTTGAGAAGTATTTATACTATTTTATAAGTAGTATTTGGTTTTAATTATTGAGTATTTATTGACTAGCCTTAGATCATACTTTGAGTGGATTTGAAGAAACTTCAGAGTAGATTCGTTGAAGAAAACTTGGAAGGAAATTTTGGATAGACCTTGAGGTGAATTTGAGAGAAGACACTTGGAGACTGCCCTTGTAGAAGAATATGAAGCACATTTGAAGAAATCCTATATAAAACCTTGCAATAACTATTTAATAACCTTTTGAGTAGCTATTGTGAACTAGACTTCGAAGAATCCATTGGAGTGTCTTGGAGAAAAATTGAAGCAATCTTGGAAGCCTTTGTTGAAGTAGACTTAAAGCATTCTTGTAGCAAACTTGGAGAAGATATAAAAATCCTATTTTGAAATGAATTTGGTGTAGAAATTATATAACTTATGTGTTATATATCCAATATTCTCTTGATCACATACTATTTTAACTTCATGCACAATACAGAATCTATTCCACTATTGATCATCACATACGGAAATTAAATCAATTGCAATGCACACATGAAACCATAAAAATTCACACACATTAACACAACTGTTTAATGGGAAAGCTTGAAGCTAAAAACACCAACTATCTGTACCTAATATATGTCATAGATATCATGTAACAATCCTCATACAAAGCTGATCATATCAAGCTCTCAGTACAATACAATCGCTACACACTAATCAGGCTAGATCTTGCAAATCCATGCACCGATCTCTGCCACCTGCTAGCCTGCCTCTACTGCACAATCCCTGCTAAAGAATGGCTCTGAATGAACTCAAATCCACCTGGCTTGCACTTCTCAATCCTCATTGGCATCTCCACTAAGTGTTGGATGCAATCAATGCATCACTATAGTCACAACTGATAGTCTATCTTGCCCTTTCACCTATCTCTCCACTAGTCTTCACTGAAACTGCCATGCATTGTAGTTAACTGATGTATTATTCAGTTGATTAATGATTTATTATTTATTTAATTAATTAAATAATTAATTCACACCACTCTCACTAGTGTATCAATCAGTTAGGCTAGATACAACTAGCTCAACTGAGTCTAACTGAGTTAAACTGAATACAACTCCACCAACTACTTCTATAACTCCACCAAACTCTGTCACATGATTTCTAACTAAAGTCCTCATGAATTAGCTCTAGTAAACCCTCAGGAATAGCGTAATTCCTTCTGTCAGCTTCTGTGCCACATCTATGCACTTAACTGAAGTGCTCCAAGAGAATAAGATAATGTTTAGAGTCCAAATATTATTAAGAGCTAATAATATTCGACATATCTATTTTTAGACTGGCAATCTAAAAATAGATTTTGCCCAATATATCTAAAAATATAATTCCATCTATTTTTCCAACTTGACCAACCATCCACAAATAGCATCTTTCAACTCATAGAATATGATCGACATGTCTAAAAATAGACATAGTCTACAATTAGACTTTGCGCCAAAAATAGCCTGCGGGCCCACTTAGTGAAGGCGACTCTTTTCACTAAGCCCATCATCTTGTTGAATCTCAACACTCCCTCTCAACAAGATAGGGATTATCTTCCACCTCGATCATGTCTCTATGGTATTCGAATTTGCTCGTGGTGAGCGCCTTCGTCAGAATATCTGCATCCTGATCCTTCGTAGGAATGTAAGAAAACAACATGATATTCTGCTGCACACAATATCTGATATGATAGTACCAGATGTCAATATGTTTAGATCTATCATGAAATACTGGATTAACCGAGAGTTTAATGCAACTCTGATTATCACAATATATCACAGTAGGATCTAAGTGTGAACCGAACAACCCGACCAGGATCTTCCTCATCCATATAGCCTCGCATGCAGCCAAACTTGTTGCCATGTACTCAGCCTCTGCTGAACTGAGTGCCACGGGTCTCTGTTTCCTGCTGTACCAAGAAACTATTGTAGACCCAATACTGAATATCCCTCCAGATTTTCTCTTTCTGTCCATTGGGCTCCCTGCCCAATCTGCATCCGTGAAGCCATGCAGCTTCAACTCATCTGACTGTCTATACCACAATCCATATCCCGATGTGCCCCTGAGATATCTCAGGACATGCTTTCCTGCCTTCCAAAATATCTTGGTAGGCTTAACCATAGCTTATGAAAGCTAGTTAACAACATAGCATATGTTCGGTCATGTATTGACTAGATACATGAGCGAACCAACCAACTGTCGATAAACAGTGGCATCCACTACCTCTGTCGATGTAGCATCCTATTTCCTCCAACCACCAGGAAGAGGAGTGTCGATAGGCTTGCAGCCTTGCATGTTGAACTTCTCCAGTATCTCCCAGGAATACTTTCCTTGAGACACAAATATTCCACCCTTCCGCTGCCAAATTTCCAATCCCAGGAAATAATGAAGGAGGCCCAAGTCCTTCATCTCAAACTTCTTTGCAAGATTTTCCTTGCATGAGTGTATCAATAGTTCATCACCTGTTAGTATCAAATCATCTACATAAATTACAATGATCAGCAACTTACCCTCCACCACAATCTGGTATAGCTTCAAATCCGCCTCACTCTTGGTGAATCCAAGTCCGGTGAAATAACTTTTTATCCGTGTGTACCAAGCACGAGGTGCTTGTTTCAGCCCATACAACGCTCTTTTGAGCCTGCACACATGCGACTCGCTGCTGAAGATTTTGAAACCTTTAAGCTACTTTATGTACACCTCCTCCTCGGTGACTCTGTTGAGGAACACAGGCTTCACATCCATCTGATGAATGTGCCAACCCATCTACAATGAGAGAGCAAGGATGGTCTGTATGGAAGAATACCTTGCAACAGGTGCAAAGGTTTCTTCATAGTCGATCCCCTCGATCTGTGAGAAGCCCTGGGCAAAAAATCTTGCCTTGTACTTCTCGACGCTCCCTTCAACAGCTTGCTTCACTTTGTAGATCCATCTTGAACCTACCACTGATTTCCCTTCCGGCCTTGGGACAATCTCCCATGCACTGTTTCTGACAATTAAATCATACTCTTCCACCATGGCATCTACCCATGCAAGGTCCTCCACAGCTTCATCGAAAGAGGATGGTTCTGTCATGATAAAATTGCTCATCAGAGCCATGTATCCAGTAAATCGGTCAAGTGACTGTCTCTGTTTGCACTGTCATGTAGGTGCTCCTACATTCTGCACTGCATCAAGATTCAGTCGCTCAGCTTCTGTAGTGTACTTCCACCCTATGATGTTTGGCGCTGCATGAGTGGTTTCTTCCACTCCATGAACCTCCTCTTGTGGCTGATCCACATCCAGAGGCTCATCTTTAGGAACTACTAGCTCCTTATCTGCATGCAAGTGTAGCTCCCTCTCAAGCGACAACTTCATGGCTTTCTCCTCATGAAATTTGATATCCCGTCGCACAACAGTCTTCCGACTGTTTAGCAAATACACACGATAACTGTGGGGTGTTTCTGTGTACCCCACAAATATACCAACCTCTGCGGTCGACTCCAACTTCTTCCTGGCATCCTTCGTCACATGAATGTAAACAGGTGAGCCAAAAATCTTCAAATGAGAAATATCAGGCTTCTTACCAGAAAATGCCTCTTCGGGTGTACTCATGCCAAGTACTCTATGAGGACAACGGTTTTGCACATAAACCGCAGTGTTGCATGCTTCAGCCCACAAGTGTATGGGAAGGCCCTGATCATGCAACATCGCCCGTGCAGCACCCATGATCGTTCTTTTCTTTCTCTCCGCAACCCCATTTTGTTGTGGGTTATGAGGCACTATGAGCTCTCTTCGAATTCCTTATGTGCTGCAAAAGTCTTTGAATTCGCCAGAGATGTATTCACCACCATTATCACTCCTTAGATCTTTCACCTGCTTCCCCGACTCTTTCTCAACCAGCGCCTTGAACTCATAGAACTTTGAGTATGTCTCACTCTTCTTCTGCATGAAGAAGATCCAGCACTTACGAGAAAATTCATCAACAAATATGACATAATACCTGTGCTTTGCTGTCGAAGCTACTGAGAAAGGTCCACACATGTCTATGTGAATTCTCTCAAGGATCGTCGTGGCACGACTATCCTTCTCATGAAAGGTGGTTTTCAAAAATTTTCCCAAAGTACATCCCTTGCACTAATCTGACTGTGCAAGTGTACCCTTAGGAAGCCCAGTAGAAATCTGCTACAAATTTTTCAAAGCGCCATGGTGAAGATGGCCCAATCTCCTGTGCCACAATTCGCCCTCATCCCGGCTCACCACTCCTTCTGCTTTTCCTGCCATTTTTGTGCAGCCATCTACCTGCAATTGATAAAGGTTCTTAACTCGAACCCCTATCCTCTGGGTTTCACCAGTTGCTTTACTGCGCAGGAAAGCCTTTCCCTCGCTAAAAACAACATCATATCCCTTGTCTTCCAACATCTCCACAGAGATCAGATTCTTCTTCAATCCTGGAACATGCATGACATCCTTCAAGATGAAAGGTTTTATAGACTCCCTCTCAGAGGAAATGGTCCTGATACTAGTAGCACTGTATCTACCATCATCCCCCATCTCGATGTGCACTCCAAGATCCTTCTCATCCAGATCACTGAACAAATATTTGTCTCTGGTCATATGGAAAGATGCACCACTGTCAAGAAAACACACTGATCCCATCAAAATTGAAACCAAGCATGCGATCAGTGAAAAATCCAGCTCAAACTGCGAAGCTAAGGCCTCTCCAGCTGCAGATCTAGCAGCCTGCTTATTTTTCTTCTTCTGTGGACAATTAGTGGCGTAATGTCCGTGTTAGTGACAGTGAAAGCACTTCACCTTGGACAAGTCCTGCTTCTTTCCTTTCACACCGGATTGAGAAGGATTTTTCTTTCCCTTCCCTTTCCTTGATTTGGCAGCCAAAGCACGATTTTCTTCATCTTCATTCTTCGATGAAGATCCATCCCTGGTACCCCGCCTTATCTCCTCCTACACAAGATCTGACCAAAGTCGCTCCCATCCCAACAATTTCTCCCGACCATTGACAGAGTCCTTGTAGCTATGCTAACTCTTCGGAAGCCCAAGGAGAGCCAAGCTCACCAATTCTTATTCATCTACAGTAACCCCCACACTTCTCAGCTCATCCCTACACTGGAAAAACTTCGTGAGTTACTTGGGTATATTGTCGCCTTTCTCCATTTTTATTTTTTTGAGCTTGTCTTTAAGTGCCAACTTCCTTTGGTCGCTTCTGCTTTGGAACAAGTCTGTCAAAGCTTTCCACATCAAGATTGGAGAAGCTTTACCATGAAGGCTGGACACTATGTGATCCTTCACACCTTCCAACAAAATCCTTTGACATTTTTCTGTCTTCTTTTGCCATGCGTCAAGTGCGGCTGCATCGCTAGATGCAGGTTTTGGAATTTCTGCATCTATGAACTCCTTCAACCCATTATCATCCAGCACCGCCTCCATCCTGTCCTTCCATGAAATATAATTCGAACTACCCTCAAGGGCATACTCCAATCACAATCTGTTGAAATACATTTCAATGAATGCTCAACTTCGATACCAAGAAAACACTACAGCAAATTCGAATTCCACCAGCACAAAACTCAACTGCTTCAATAATTGCAATCTTCTTTGATAAATATCGCTCTGATACCATGTAGAAATTATATAAATTATGTGTTATATATCCAAGATTCTCCTGATCACACACTATTTTAACTTCATGCACAGTACAGAATCTATTCCACTATTGATCATCACATGCAGAAATTAAATCAATTGCAATGCACACATGAAACCATAAAAAATCACACACATTAACACAACTGTTTAACGGGAAAGCCTGAAGCTAAAAACCCAAACTATCTGTATATAATATATTTCATAGAGATCATGTAACAATCCTCATACAAAGCTGATCATATCAAGCTCTCAGTACAATACAATCGCTACACACTAATCAGGCTAGATCTTGCAAATCCATGCACCGATCTCTGCCACCTACTAGCCTGCCTCTACTGCACAATCCCTATTGAAGAATGGCTCTGAATGAACTCGAATCCACCTGGATTGCACTGTGAAATCCTCATTGGCATCTCCACTGAGTGTTGGATGCAATCAATGCATCACTATAGTCACAACTAATAGTCTATCTTACCCTTTCACCTATCTCTCCATTGGTCTCCACTGAAACTGCCATGCACTGTAGTTAACTGATGTATTATTCAGTTGATTAATGATTTATTATTTAGTGAATTAATTAACTAATTAATTCACACCACTCTCACTAGTGTATCAATCAGTTAGACTAGATACAACTAGCTCAACTGAGTCTAACTGAGTTAAACTGAATACAACTCCACCAACTACTTCTATAACTCCACCAAACTCTGTCACATGATTTCTAACTGAAATCCTCATGCATTAGCTCCAGTAAACCCTCAGGATTAGCATAATTCCTTCTGTTAGTTTTTGTGCCACATCTATGCACTTAACTGAAGTGCTCCAAGAGAATAAGATAATGTTTAGAGTCCAAATATTATTAAGAGCTAATAATATTCAACATATCTATTTTTAGACTAGAAATCTAAAAATAGATTCCGCCCAATATGTCTAAAAATAGAAGTCCATCTATTTTTCCAACTTGACCAACCATCCACAAATAGCATCCTGCAACTCATAGAATATGATCGACATGTCTAAAAATAGACATAGTCTAAAAATAGACTTTGAGCCAAAAATAGCCTGCGGGCCCACTTAGTGAAGGCGACTCTTTTCACTAAGCTCATCATCTTGTTGAATCTCAACATTTGGAATTTACTTTGGAAATCATCTTTCAGGGCATCTTGAAGAAGTTGATTTTAAATTTTCTTTGGAAATATTGGAGCCCAGGAGGATTGGAGTCCTCATTTTGACTAGGTTGGTGCTTGGATTTGTTGAGAGGATTTGAGTCCTCATTTTGACCAATTTGGTGATTGGATTTGTTCAGAGGATTGGATTTCTCATTCAAGGTTAGAGGCTTGAAGAATTCAGATATTTTTTTGTACAGTTTGGAGCCTAAATTTTTGTAAAAGAGGATTGTAGTCCTCAGTATCTTCATAAATAAATTTATTTATTTTCTATTTCTTATGTTCTAGTTTAACTTGTGATAAAAATATTACTAGAATAATATAAAAAATGAAATAAATATTGACTCACCCCCATCTCAGCATTTCTAACACCATTTCCTTAACCTATCCCTCTGTTGATTCCTTGCATTAACAAAAACTTCTATGTTGTGGTTAGCCTCCTTCTATGGCCTGGTCATCAATGAAATTTCCCTCTAATTTCAATGAAATACCATTCATGACATGACACTGCCATTCATTTATTTTTGGAATTTTTATTTACCATATTCTCCTTGTTATCATACTTATGCTTCTTTTCTCCCACGTAGGGTTTTGTGTTATTCATTATCCATTTCACCTTTCCACTCGCTCAAAAAATCACCAAAATTGTGTTTCTCATCTATATCAGTAGTGTGAAGGCTTGTAAGGTCCCTCGATGGGAACATTGATATACATTTCCTTTCCAGGATAAACATTTGTTAGCTTAGCTCCCAGAAAATTTGCAGAAGGACTAATCCCCCTCCATGGCTAGCTCCATTGTATTGTTCCAATTTTAAAAGAAAAATGGTTGTTGTTTCTATGTATGTATGTTGATTTAATTACAACAACACTGAAATATTTTCTATTTAGCATGGTATTATGATAAAATTAGTTTAAAATAGAATTTGATGTTATATTCCAGTGGAAATATCCATGATAGGGCTTGGATAATAAAGTGGTATAAATCCTACAACTCTCATAGCCATTATCATTAAAGGGAATGAAGCTTATCTTAGTGAACGTAAGGAAGATATGTGTTTAAATTTGTATTTATAATTGCTTGGATTCCAATAAATGTTTGATTGTGTAATTTTGTATTAGAGGGCACTATTTTTTTTTGAAACATAAACATTTGAAAGGTCAACAGTGCCATTGGTATTTTAGAGATATGACCCACTAATATCCAAATATTTTCATACCACATATCCTTCGTATATCTATTTGTGAAATTTATTTTGGAGAACTTATTTAATACCTCTATTCAGAGAATAGGTTTCAGGTTAACAAATATGCATTCTCTCATTTCCATTGTTGTAGTACCCACTGAAAAGGAGAATTACCATGAATAGTCTAAAAAGGTAAGGAACACCCTTATCTTCAATGACCTATGGAAAGGTGTATGTGAAGGATAAGGTGACAATGTGTCTGCCAAGCCCGCATCAAATAAAGAGCTTTCCATATGGGAGAACAAGGATAATAATGTGTTAATTTTCCACTATTTTATGTTGTCACAATTACTTTAGCCCAATTCTTATCTTTAATTAGAAAACTTTCAATTATCGTTGATTGTTGCAAAATCCAGATTATCCACAGTATCATAAAACATTGGTCGGCATTTCGAATCCCAACAGGGATCCATCATAAAGACAAGAATCAAGAATGAAAGAAGGTCGCCAAAGGTCAAGGTATAAATAGTGAAGGAATATGATGCTTGAGAGGAGCCAACAATAGAAAACAATCTTAATTAAATAAATTATTTTTATTTTAAAAAAAAAAATTTAAATTTTTTATTTTAATAATAACCAAATATTTAATAAATATTTAAAGCTTAAATTTTAATTTTTTAATAAATATTTAAATTATTTAAATTTTAATGTCTAATGTCTAATATTATTTAAATTTTAACTAATTATATTAATGTCTAATATTATTTAAATTTTCATTAATTTAATGTCTAAATTTTTTTATGTCTAATGTCTAATTAATTTAATTTTTAATGTCTAATATTTTAATTAATTAAATTATATTAATGTCTAATATTATTTAAATTTAATTATTTATTTGATGTCTAAATTTTTTATATTTAATGTCTATGTTAGCCTCTTTCATAAAGTAAATTATAAATCCAAAATACATAAATTAAATAATGTAAAGTTAGGATAAATATATTTATTAAATTAGAATATTTAATAAATATTAGAGATACTTAGAAATAGTATTTTGTTAGGACTCTAGAATAGAGTCGTTTCCTAGGCTCTAAAATAGGAATAAAGTTAGTGGGATGGTTAGAAGGTCATTTATTGTAAATTGACACTTGTTAGCTTTCCAAGTGATCCATAACTAAATTAAGTTAGAACATAGAGCTTATAAATAGGTTAGTTTCCTAATTTCATTAGTGTGAGAGTTTGCGTTTGTAAACTCCTGTAATTTGTTATGTAATCTTTTTCCATGATCAATAAAGTTATGTGTCTGAGGACACTTCTGTATCTACATGTGGTATCAGAGCTTACGGGGTGTTGTGTTGAGGACCTGTTGAAAGAGTTGTTTGCTACTGTGTAAATCTTGTGCGTGTGGCTGGGTGCAAATTCTGAATGCCAAAGTATCTGTGAGAATGGTGATATCGAAGTTGTAAAGTTCGAATTATTGTATACAATTGTTACTGCATATGATCGAAGGTGATCTTGGCAATGAGGGACCACAGTTGATCGATTCTCTGCGCGCAAACCCAAGACAACAACTGAAAGCGGATTTTAAAGGCGACACGCAGGTTTGATGCATTAAAATTCAAGTGAATTAGCAGTGTTAAGCAGTGTTAATGAATGAGATTTATGGCGTTAAGTAGTGTTTATAAGTAGATGGACGCAGTAGATGCGTGGGTGGAAGATTCTTGAGGCAGCATGAAGCATTAACGAAACAGAGTTAGGAATCCTGAAGTTTTTGTGGCAACGTAGAGGATGTGAACATAATTTGGTGAGTGTGGACTTGTTATTCGTTCTGCAAGACAGAAATACATTATCATTATTTCATTGTTGAATTCGTATTAACTACGCGAATCAGTTCCAGCGATTTTTTGTGAGCATAGAAAGGCCTATTGTGCGTGTGATTATTCCAGGGTTTGCCAACGGCTGAGTATGTTGTTGTTCGATCTATTCTGAAGGATGCAATCTCAAGCTCTGGTTGGAAAGAGATGATTGCTTGAAACTTTTTGTTGAAGGAGGATCCCATTGACCAAGATGGCGTGTTCCAATGTTCTGTAGTGAATATTGGTGCCCATTTCAAGAAAATATGTGTGAGTCATTGAAACTTCTGTTGAAATAGAGAGACTGGCTCTTGTAGATGCTGGACGAGAATAGTGAGCATACCGTGATATTATATATCAACTTCCTGAAGCATTATTCTCTTGGATATGGCAGATGACCATGGTGGAATTCAAATTTTTGTAGATTTTGGGTTGCGAGTGGGTGAGCTGAAGTATGGAGTGTCCTGTGTTTATGCAGAACACCAGTAACCAAAAATTACAGATCTGATTTGAAAGATTAAGGTCGAATGATCCAGTAGTTACACAAATATGATGAGAAGTGGCTATACAACGCTTGACAATCAGAGTGTCTCCAGATCTGTTCCTGCCACCTCAAGTCTGGATCACGTCAAATTGTAAGTCACACATTATTTATTTATTTTTCTATCAGATCTCTCTTTGGGCTGCTCAATGGACAAAATTTGTAGCAGAGACTGTAATTCACATATTCCTTGTAATTAAACATCTGTGAATTTTGCTAAATGTTGATATATGTAAAAATCAATGCCTCACCTTTGGGAATTGAAACACCTTGGGGGCACGAATCCACAACCAGTGATTACATTTTTTAATAGTGGCCTTAATTCTTCATTTATTTTTTAGTCCAAGTGTGTTTGACTTCATCGAAATTTTGGGACCTGACCTGACCTTATTCTCTACAACATTGAATTTCGGCTGAGTCTTGCTTTCAACATATATGGACGGTAATGCATTTCCATGAAAATGAAAAATCCTTATTGGAGCTTATGACCAGAATTTGTATGTTGACGCAAATATAGGCCTGCCAAAAGTGAATGGTAGCCAATATTATAGGCCTGTGATGTTTTCACAGCATCCAATGAAGGAATTGTTTTGGCAGCCTCGATCATGTGCAATGTGGAGGACCAGCACTTGAGTGCTCTCCGCTCAATTTTATGAGCTTTCCGAACTACATGCCATTTCCTTTTGCCTCTTAATTACACACAATTTGTATTTGGAAATAGCTAGATCTTTTGGTAGGGTTTAAAGTTCATGTTGAAGTTATGGCAGAATGAGAACGGAGAAGAAGTTTGTGGTGTACGTGCATCGCTGGAATGACAAAGGAAATTGTGCTTCCATAACATATATATTGAACCCAGTTAACGTTGAAAGAACTTGGATCTCTCAACTAAAAAAGGAAGAGATTGGTTGTGGATTAGCCGAGAGTTGAGAGGCTAGAGAACTACATCAAAGTGTACATAATAGAAGGTGGACTACGCTATAAGGAAAACGCATCCAAAAGCCACTAAACTTGCGCTAAAGAAGAAAAGGAAAACTTACACAGTGTGCAAGAAAATTCTAAGCCCCAAGAAAAAAACCAAATTGGTTGGTTCTAAGAATCATCATTTTTTATCATATTATTATTCTTGCAATTCATTTTTAAAATGCATGCATATGATTCTGGAATTTCAAATTGATCACTTTCAAACCTAATGCTTCAAAATTAGAATGTGAGGGATAAAGTGGCTTAAAAGGTTTGTTTCACGAGTGAGTGAAGGGAGGAGAGATAGTGACTAGAGTAAGTGCTTTGTTTTGTCATGACATTATTTTTTGTAATTTTTGGAGTAATAAGGTGCATATTTTGTAAATTTGGAGTGATAAGGGAAAGTTATTGTTGTGATTCCAAGTACCATTTTTCTTTGAGAGAGATTGAGTCAATGAATATCTAGATTTTGAAGACAAATTTCTTCCAAGGGTTGTGAGCTTGGCATATTCATTACTTGAAGGTGGAGATTTCTTATGTACTCAATATTTAATAAAGATATCATTTTTTGGTGTTGATGTGTCCTAGATCTGCCCGAAATTGAATAAGGAGATCTTAGGTACACCATGTGTGTTTGTGATGGCGCATGTTTTTTATGGCTTCATGTTGTTGTTTTTGATTTGTGTCTAGTTGTGACACATCAATAATTTCATTTAAAATCGCATACATAAAGTTCAATATCAACAAGCACAACATGTAACGAAATAGCTACAAGATCAACACATGCATTTATGCCACTACAACATATTGTCTACATCAGCATTCTACATCAACAATCAAATTCACTTAGTCAAGTTAATGCATTTCAAAGCAAAGTCTACATCAGCATTCTTGCAAATCCATTTCAGAACTTGTAATCAAATTCATTGTTTTAAGTGAATCATTAAAAATCCATTGTTAATGAATTTTTAAAGCCAAAAAGTGAATTCATTTTTTTAAGTGAATCATTCAAATCATTGTAAGCTTTCTTGGGTGCATTGTCGACAGTGTTCGACACCCTTCCTTTACACAAAATCAAGTGAGTGCATGAGTTTATAAATCAAACAAGCAACAAGTTCACATCTCCTGGAAGCAAGCGTGATTATTCATTCAAGCAATTTGCGTCAATTTCAAACCTTCAAGTGAGCTAAAGTGAAGTTCATTGCATCCATCATCAAAGAAACCAAACAAGTTAAAACAATCAAGCAAGTTGAGATCGACATCAAGAAAGCGTGGCTATTCATTCAAGTGAGTGTGAAGACATCAAGTAAGTCAAGCAAGCGTGCCATTCAAGCCACATTCAAGCGAGCCTGTCATTCAAGTGAAACAGTTCAAAGTATGACATCTACAACAAGAGAGCCTGATTTCAATTGAGAAAATTCAAAATGGCGCAACATATTCAGTTGTTGAACATTCTTCATAGTTTGATCATCTCCAGTGATGAATACATGGTGCAAGTCAGCAAAGAAACTCTTGCTGATCCTTCACAGCATCTACGACAAACACATGAAACCATTGAGTTTCTTCAACTAGAGTCGCAACTTCAAAGGATTGAATTGCAAGAAAAGAGTGATACTTTCAAGTCTTTGAACCATCCAGATGATAAGTCATTCATTCAAACAGCTTCAAGTGTCGAAGTTGTTCTCGTTCAAATTTCTTCCAAGCCCATCATCAAGCCCTGGGAAGAAATTCATAATAACAAGAATCGACAAGGCGTAGGATATGTCACTGATGACACCACCTTACATATCCCAGATTATTCCAAGCCAATTAAGTTCGTCAGTGCAGGATTTCTCGCACCACTCACCTCAGCAAGTTCTGAGAAAATTGCAGACAACCAGTAATGCACGCCACCCAAAGTTACAAACAAACAGAATTGTACGCAACCTGAAGTTGAAGTCAAACCGAGATGTTCTCATTGTCAAAAAACTGGTCATATGGAAGATTAGTATTTTGATCTCCATCCTTTTCACCATTGTGGCAAGCCCAATTGTTCCTCAGAAAAGTGTCACAACCAACAAAAATCAGCCAGATTGAAGATACATTATGAATGGATCGACCCTTGGAAATGGTCATCCACAGTCAAAAGATTGCCTCAATTCTACAATCGAATACAATCACACATAGTGCAGCCAACAGTGAAAAGATGATGGTACTCTCATGTAGTTGAATGGGGGAGTACATCAGTGTCGAACTCCTACACCTGAAGGGGGGAGTTCAGGAAACTTTCCAGAGACGTGTCTCTCCTTTCAGCTGACAAAGGGGGGAAAATGTCAATGAAATTGACAGTGGTTTTCAGACTAAAAGTCTCAACAAAACCAACAAAAGCAGCCAGTGGGCATCTTCAACAGCTAGTGGGCATCAACAACTTTGCCAATGGGCATCAACAAATTTTCCAGTGGGCAGTCGACAACAAAGAAGCAGTGAACAATTTTCAGCACAACAAAAGCAACAGTGAGTTGTTTTTGACATCATCAGCCAGTGGGCTTTGAACAAAATTTTTATGCTGATTTCATGCAAAGGATAGACGGATCCTTTTTCAACTTGGCACTTAATGGAGTTGTCAAGCAACATTCAGAGATGAATCAGACATACAGCTGACTCATGGTCTCTTCAGATTGAAGATTTTTTCAGCATCAACTTGAGAACTTGGAAGATGGTTCCTCGTTCTTATTTTGGATTTATCCTTGAAGGGGGGAATGTTAGCCTCTTTCATAAAGTCAATTATAAATCCAAAATACATAAATTAAATAATGTAAATTTAGGATAAATATATTTATTAAATTAGAATAATTAATAATAATAAAAAAATTCTAAGTAAAAGTAATCTATTAATCAGAAAAAATAGTGTACAGCAGGCCGAGGCCTATTCATTGCCCAGTTTTGAGGCATTTTAGACAAACAAAACAGAGTTTAAGACTGCCCTACAGGAGGGAAACCAGCCTGTAGAAACCACTAAGAAAATTCCCACACAGGGGAGCGAGATACTTTGAGTACTGGAGACTGGAACTGACAAAAATAAAAACATGATTTGTAACAGTAGGATAATAAAAAACATGCCCATTGAGAAGTCATAAACTAAGCAAAGAAACCATAACAGAGAAGCGAGACTACTCATCAGGGGAAACTTGCTCGACCCTGCACCAGTATTCATCCGGGTCACCACGTTCGGTGTACAGGTCTTCGATAGAGTGGACCACCTTACCAGAGGGAGGAGGGACCGCCTGATCCACTTGGCCCTACCCCGTGACACCCTGCACAGCATCCTTGCTTCCGTTGGGCTGCTCCACAGAGTCCTAAAGCGCTTGATCCTACCCGGCTTTTCCATTTTTATCCTGTCCTTCCAAAGGAATCTGGTGCGTCTCATCCTGGGGCTCCTCAAGAAACACAACAGAGATAGTAGCAGTGACTCTCGGTCGATTAAGGGTGCAGTTGAAAGAGAAAAGCGCACTGTGGGATTGAGCCAGGAGGGATGAAGACGAGGGGGAGTCCAGCCTGCGGCCCGAACGGAAAAGACGGCCCCGGAGAAGCCTAGGAAGGTTGTCCGAGGGGGAAGAAGATGCAGAAGGTGAACTGGAGGTGGAAGGATAACGTCGTGCTTGGCACCGGGTGGAGCCTCTCCTACAGCACATTCTGTGCCTAAGGCGAGGCATGATAGCAGCAGAGACGGGGCTAGAAATCTAGGGATCCGTAGAAATGAGTGAGGATAGAGTCGAATGAGAATTCGGAAAGAAAGAGGCGAGCATACAGGAACCAGAAAGCGAAAAATGGAGGTTTTCACCTAGCTCCAGGCAGCAATTGATACGGCTCCTCTTTCCAGTGACTGTGCGTGCGTTTGCAGACCCAGCATCTGGGCTGCACCACCAATTCACCGGCGAAGGAGATGAGATCGGAACAGAGAACGGGTCCATGGATTTGAACTGGTTGGCTTTGCATCAGAATACCATCTGCAATGAATTTCCATTAATTTGAACTGCAGGACGATCCATTTCACAGCAAGGGAATATGTATCGAGGTGCGGCAACCAGGTTGTAAAGAGCACCCAGAGTTAATGTGATTAATCACAACATAAACATATTTGAGGTGTGAATGACATCCTCCTTGCGGGTTGGCAGGTGGCCTCCCGTCCAGTTAAACCCCCGTCCCATCAGCTCCAGCTCGATCGACATCACCCGCATCCGGGAGAATAATTAATAAATATTAGAGATACTTAGAAATAGTATTATGTTAGGACTCTAGAATAGAGTCGTTTCCTAGGCTCTAAAATAGGAATAAAGTTAGTGGGATGGTTAGAAGGTCATTTATTGTAAATGGACACTTGTTAGTTTTCCAAGTGATCCATAACTAAATTAAGTTAGAACATGGAGCTTATAAATAGGTTAGTTTCCTAATTTCATTGGTGTGAGAGTTTACGTTTGTAAACTCCTGTAATTTGTTATGTAATCTTTTTCCATGATCAATAACGTTATGTGTCTAAGGACACTTTTGTATCTACAGTCTAAATTTTTTTAAATAATTTTAACTAATGTCTAAATTTTACGACTAAAAATATTTTAATTACACTTTGAGGTTTTTAATTTCTAACCTAAATTTTATATAAGTTAATAAATAAATGATAATAATTAATGAATATTAATATAATTAATTAAACCTAATAAGTTGTTATAAATTATTTATTTAAATCTTAATAAGTTATTATAATTTATAATTTACTTTTAACGAAATATTTGAAATTTAACTTCCCCTCGCTGATAATAATTATTATTTAATTGATTAATTTTTATAAATAGAATAAAAATTAATCAACATAAATAATTATTACAAGTGAGTGAAATAAAATGCTTTGTACATAAACGACACTAAACTACTTTCAATTATCAATAGAAATTGTAGATAGAAAATAGATAATCAAGAACAATAACAAGAGACATAAGGATTTGGTCAAAGAACAAGAAAAACCCTACAAGGGGGAAAAGCCTTTTAAAATCTTCTTCTTATTAGATTTTCATAAAATTTTCAACAAAGAGAGAGTACAATGATCTAATTTTTCAATAAAAAAAATATCCAACAAAACCAACCAAAAATTATCCAAGAGATGAGCCCAGCAACAATATTGATCAGAATCAAAGCTCCTAGTCTTACGATCAATAGTCAACTGCCAAAATACCCTAGGTCCCAGTCACATGTAGCTAGTGATCACCAATGTGACTGCAAATCTCCAGCCGCATGGATCACCTTGTATGCATGTGACTACAACCAATATTTATTTGTTTCATCCATGTGGCCCCAGATCAAATTTTTCTTTCCACAGGTGCAAGCTCAGACCCTGAAATTTTGTACTTGTACGAACCACTTCTATGAAGCAAACTCAGACCTATGCGAGCCAAACCAAAGAAGAGAGAAGAAGAAAATGCTTGATGATGATGTCCAAATGAGGGTCACTTGACTTATATTTATATGCTTCCAAGGGTGCCCAATTTCTCCTTAAGGTCGACAAGTAATTTTGCGCACATGTGGGTTTCCATATTAAAAGTACATTTTTCCTTAACCAAATTAAATTCTTCCAAGGGCTAGGAGAGGTCTTTCTTGATGAGGAAGATTGTCCAAAGGAGGGAATTTTTCCTTGAGCTTCTAAATTGACATTCCCTATCAACTAAGGATAAATTATCGACTACAACATGTGTCCCATATCAAATATCAAATCAAATGGCGTCTCTACTCTTTTTTTTTGAAGAAAAAATTGTAATTTTATTCAACCTGAAAAACCAAGAAACAACATTAAATTTTGAAGATGCTTGAAAGAATTTGATTAGATCATCCTTTCGATCAATGCACAAGAAGATAAATAATTATAATAATAATAATTATTATTATTACATGAAACTATTGGGGCTAAGAGTGATAAGTTAGTTTCCCCTTTTTTTCTTTATTTTTTTCCAACTTTTTCCAAAATCCTTGATTGAGAGAAATCGATACTATTTCCAATTGGTTTCCTTCCACCTTCAGGGGAGCTTCTTTATCTGAGTTCGAACTCTCATATGTCTGGGTTCACTTAATTCCCCCTATTTCCTTTTTAAAGGGTATGACTACATTTTTTTTCTCTGCTACTATGATATTTATTGTTTCTATACCATTTCTCCTTTTTTCATATTGATTACCAGGATTTTGGAATACCAATAAGCGAGTTGGAGTCTCTACATGTTTGGCATAGACCTCATGCTTCTCTTCTCCCTCCTCCATTTGGGATCCTTATTGATTTTGTGCCTATGGTTGTTGTTGGATCTCAACCATTTATTCATCTTTGTTATCAGAAGAAGGCAGATCTGGAAATTTCCAGCCCTTTAGATTTTGTGGTATATTCTTTGTCCTTTTTTTTGCTTGAGGGCATGAATTCTCCAGATGCCCAGTTTAATGGAAAATATGGAATCTGAAAGAAAATTTTCCAAAATATAACCATTGTGTCCATTTTAATTCTTGATGGGTCATATGAATGTGATATGGCATGCATTTTCTTAGGTCTATCTCCACATATATGTGGGAAAAAGTAAAGATATATTTGTCCATTATTTCTTGATCCATATTTAGAAATTTCCCCAATGAATCTCTAATGCCTTCTAGAACTTTATGGTGCCAAAAGGGAAGAGGACGACTATTTAATAGTACCCATACCAATTTTTTTGTTACCGCCATTGATGTGTCATCAAAATATGGAAACCATGGGGTTACTAAAATATCCACACGTCCCAAAAACCATTGTCCTTCGTTTATGACATAGTCCAAACCTTTCTAATTGTCGAATTGCACCACAAAGAATCCCTTCGCACACAAGTAAATATCACAATTTTTAGTCCAATTTAGGTAGATACATTGATTTATTTCTTTAGAATTAGGCCAGAAGCCATTAAATCGACATATTAGAGCTTTGGATTGAAGAATCGTGAAAATACCGCTCACTTTTGGAAATTTTACTGACAGATCTTGTTGTGAAACCAACTCCAAAAATAGAAGAAAAGAGAGATCAACTCCTTAGAAATCAGCCACTTCAAGGGGGAAGCCTCCAATACATTACATAAATGAACAATTCTTAGATGATACAAATGACCAAAACCTCCTTCTATATATAGGAGTCCATGGGGCCACAATATAATCCTAGCTGACCTAACAATAATAATGTAAGGGCACAATAATAAAAATATTGGGGTTACAGGGGTACAACAATAACAATATGGGGGCTACACTAATAACAATAAGGGACTAAACTATTAATATAGGGACCTAACATGCCCCTCTCCTTCATAAAAAAATTTTCCTCAATGCTTGAGTAGCTCTAGGTGCTTCAGTATAAAATTCTCATCCTCCCATGTAGAATCTTCAGTGGGTAAGTTCTTCCACTTGATGAGATACTCTGAAATTGATCAATTTCGTATCTATCGAGTTCTTGTTTCAGTGACCGCTTCAAGTTCCAATATGATTTTTCCTTCCTCATCAAGTTCTGGCAATATTGTTTGAACTGGAAGACTTTCACCTATAACCTTCTTTAAGCATGAAACATGGAAAACTGGATGCACTCGCGAAGAAGCAGGAAGCTCCAATTTGTATGCCATAGTACCAATCTTTTGCAACACCTTGTAAGGACCATAACACTTTGGAGATAATTTATTATCCTTCTTAGCTTGCTTGAGGGACGTTTTTTTGTATGGTTGTAGCTGTAAAAATACCCAGTCTCCTACATCAAAACTTCTCTCACTGCAATGTTGATATGCCTGTTGTTTCATTCGATTTTGTGCCAAATTTAGGTTATATTTTAAGAGTTGGAGAACTTCTTGTTGATGCTCGATGTGATCTTCCACTGCTCGAACCTTAGAATTTTCTCTTAAATATGATGTGATGGACGTTGGATGATATCCATAAAGTGCCATAAATGCGATCATTGTGTTTGTTTATTAGATACAAAATAACGAATATATCCTTCCAAACATAAAGAAAGAAGGCATAGACTATGAGGAGACCTTTGCTCCTACAACCAAGATGAGTACCATACGACTTGTCCTTCCCTTAGTAGCTCAGTTCAATTGGAAAATCCATCAGATGGATGTAAAGAGTGATTTTCTGAATGGTAACTTACAGGATGAAGTCTACATGATGCAGCCTCCAAGATTCAAGGTTATCATTCAATCACAAAATTTTTGTAGATTAGTAAAAGCACTCTATGGTCTAAAACAAGCCCCTCAGGCTTGGTACAGGAAAATTGATAAGTACCTAATAGATCATGGTTTTTAGCAAAGTCCATCTGATGCAAACCTGTATATCAAACATACTGGTGATGATATTCTGTTTTTGGTTGTCTATGTGGATGATCTTATTATTACTGGTAGTTCAGCACATTTGATCCATGGGATCAAACAGGATTTGTGCAGCACTTTTGATATGATATATTTGGGGCTTCTTCATTACTGTTTAGGGGTGGAAGTCTGGCAGATTGAGAACAACATCTTTCTCTCTCAATCCAAGTATGCCAGAAATCTCGTGGAAAGGTTCAGAATGCAGGATTTCAAACCTACCACGACTCCTATGGAACCAGTGCTCAAACTTTTAGCTTAGTCATCCTCACCACTTGTGGATGAAACTTTATTCAGGCAGTTAGTGGGCAGCCTCATCTACCTTACTGCCACTCGACCTGATATCAGTTTTGCAGTGAGCTACATTTCATGCTTCATGTCAACTCTTAAAGCTAATAATTGGATAGCAGCAAAGCATGTGATGCATTAAGTAAGAGGAACCCTTGATTATGGACTTTTGTACACTCGGAGATCAGATCCTACACTCAGTGGTTACACAGATTCAGACTGGGTTGGTTTGGTTGATGATCGTAAATCTACAGCTGGGTATGTGTTTAGTCTAGGATCCAATGCTATCACATGGGCTAGTAAGAAGCAGCAGGCAGTGGCTCTCTCCTCGACAGAAGAAGAATATCATGGAACAGTTAAGGCATCTTGCGAGGCAGTTTGGCTTCGACGTATGCTTGCGGATATGCATGTTTCCCAGGCAGGTCCTACTCCCTTGTTCTGTGATAATCAGGGAGTGCTCAAACTCGCCAAAAATCCAGTCTTCCATGAACAAAAAAAGCATGTGGAAATTCATTGTCACTACATTTGCTAGCTTGTTGAAGACGGATCCATTCAGTTACTATATGTTCCCACAAAGGAGCAACTAGCAGACATCTTCACCAAGCCTTTTGGTCCTGATAAGTTTGTAAAATTCAGAGGGTCTATCGGTGTTGTAAATAGATTGAGAATTAAGGGAGGGTATTAGAATAATGCTATTTTAGTGTTTACTACTCATCTATTATTGTAATTAGCAGTTTCTTGTTAGAAACTTGTTGTTTCTATATTTTTAGTAGAAACTTGTTGTTTCTACTTTCTTAGTTTGTAATTAGTAGTTTCTTGTTAGAAACTTGTTGTTTCTACTTTCTTAGTAGAAACTTGATGTTGTTGTTTCTACAGTTGTATTATTTATTGAGCTTCACTGCTCATTGTAAATCAATTCATTCATTGATTATGTCCTTAGCCTCTGAATAGGTTTGAGGCTCAATCAATTCACTATCTCAATTTGACCATCGTATTGAGGATGATAAGATGAGCTATGAGCTAATTGAGTACCCAAACAAGAAAATAACTCCGTCCAAAAATTTCCAGTAAAAATGGGATCTATGTCGCTCACAATAATCTTTGGGTTTCCATGTAGCTTTTGAATTTTGTCAATAAATGTAGTAGCAACTGTAATTTCTTTAAATGGATGAGATAATGCACAAAAGTGTGCATACTTGGTAAGTTTATTAACTACCACCATGATGACACTCTTACCTTCAGAATTAGGTAAACATGTGATAAAATCCATTGAAATATCCTCCCAACATTGACTTGGAATGGATAAAGGTTTTAGAAGACTCGAGGTCTTAATTTTCTCAACTTTATTTTGCTGGCAAACCAAAAATTCCGCCACAAAATTTTGAATATCAGATTTAAGGCCATCCCAAAAAAATTCTTTCTTCACCTTGTGGTAAGGTTTTAAAAATCCTGAGTGTCCTCCTAAAGGAGAAGTGTGCAATTTCAAAAGCATCTTTTGTTTTAGTTGGGAATTCTTACAAAGATATAAGTGATCGTTGTACCATAAGGAATAATTTTTACAACTAAATATATCAGATGTACTAGGATCTTCCTGCAACTTTTGAATGAGTGTCCACACTTCTTCATCCTTCTTCCATTCATCCCTTGCTTCGGTTATCCAATCTCGTTGGATAATAGAAATGGCACAAAGCAATGCTTCCACCTCTTCATTCTTTCTTGAGAGTGCATCTGCAACAACATTAAGCTTTCCTTTTTTGTATATTATTTCAAAGTCATAACCCAACATCTTTGTGACCCATTTTTGTTGCTCTTATGAAGATAGTCTTTGTTCCAAAAAGTGTTTAAGACTATCATGATCAGTTTTTACCTTGAAGTGTCTTCCCATTAGGTAAGTTCGCCATTTCTTTAGTGCATGTAGTATTGCTAACATTTTCTTCTCATAAATAGGTTTCTGTAAATACTTTCCTTTGATTGGACGACTTTCGAAAGCAATGGGTCTTCCTTCCTGCATTAAAACTGCACCAATTCCATTTCTCGAGGCATCACATTCCACAATAAAGGTTTTTGTGAAGTCTGGCGTAGCTAAGACCGGTGCTAGGCACATTGCCTCTTTAAGATGTTCAAAGGCCTTAGTTGATTCAGGAGTCCATGAAAATGCATCTTTCTTCAATAATGTTGTTAGAGGTGCTGGTATTCTCCCATAATTCTTAACAAAATTGCGATAATACCTTGTTAACCCGAGAAATCCTCGCAACTGCTTTATGGTTGTAGGGAATTTCCATTCCTTAATGGCTTTAATTTTGTTAGGGTCTACTTTAACACCCTCGTGAGATACAATATGACCCAGATATTCCACCTCTTGTACTCCAAATAAAAATTTGGATGTTTTTGCATATAATTGTTTCTCCTGCAATAGTTTGAGCACCCTGTCAACATGTTCAACATGATCCTTCCAAGACTTGCTGTAGATTAGTATATCATCAAAAAATACTAGCACAAATTTTCTAAGAAAGGGTTTGAAAATGGAATTCATCAACCCTTGAAATGTAGAAGGTGTATTGGTAAGGCCAAAAGGCATGACCAAAAATTCATAATGACCCTCATGAGTTCGAAATGTTGTTTTAAAAATATCTTCAATCTTCATTCTAATTTGATGATATCCTAAACGAAGATCCAACTTGGTAAAATAAATTGCTCCATGTAATTCATCCAATAATTCATCAATCACAGGAATGGGAAATTTATATTTAATGGTGAGATTATTGAGCTCCCTATAATCCGGACACATGCGCCATGATCCATCCTTCTTGTGCACCAATACTACTGGAGTAGAGAAAAAAATTTGACTAGGTTGAATTATACCAGCCTCTAACATTTTTGCAATCATACGCTCAATTTCACTCTTTTGGCCATAAGGATATCTATAAGGCCTGATGTTTGGAGGAACACTTCCTGGAATCAAATGAATAGCACGATCATGATCATGAATAGGTGAGTCCTTTGGGAGTTTCAAACACCTTGGAATGATTGTCCAAGACTTTTTGGAGATCTGCAGAAATAGATGATTTTGATGTTGGAACTTCTAGTGAGCATAATTGTGCAATTACGCCTCATTTTTCTTTCTTCAGAATCTTTGTCATGACATTAGAGCTTATTATTTTTCCTGGCTTCCTTGCGATACCCTATAATTCAACTTCCTTTCCTTCTGAAAAAAAAATTCAAGAAAATTTATTGAAAATTAAAAGCAACCATCCCCAAAGATTGTAACCATTATACTCCTAGAACAACATCAACACCTCCCATTGGAATGTAAAGCATTGGACTATACAATACATATTTCCCCATGGTTAGCTTGATATTATGGAATTTTCCAGAGCAATTTATAGTTCCTCCATTTGCAACCATAACTTGACATTCTGGTGTTGGGTATAGGAAATAATTCAATTATTATTCTATCTTGAGATTTTGAGGAGTGGTAATTCTTGCCAATGCATTACACGATATGGTCAAACTCATTTCTTCCTCCTCTAGGGTTGGTTCCTGGTGTATATCCTCTTCTTTTGAATACTCTTGTTCATTTTCTTCTTCCTCTTCATAATCTATGTAAAATAATTTCTTCTCAGCACACTTATGGCCTTTAGTGTATTTTCTATCAGAACTATAGCAAAGCCCTTTTGCTCTTTTTTCTTCCAATTGTTGTGGTGTCAACCTTCTAGGTTGTGAAAGTCTAGGAGTAGGAACAGTTCCATCTTTATAGATGTGAGTGGTAGGCTTCATTGTCACCATAATTTTACATTCAATTTTTCTTGCCAACCTAAATGCCTTCTCCAATGAATCAGGTTCCCAAACGCGACTTCATGTTGGATGTTATCCTTTAAAGTCCCTATGAAGACATCAATCCTGTGTTCCTATGGAATATCATTTACCCTTATATTCAATTTTTGGAACTCCTCAATGTGCTCCACCACTGAACCCTTTTGTTTGAGATTTATCAATTGGCTAAAGAAGGTGTTGCTTTTTGTATCCTCATAATGCGCTATCATTTCCTCCATAAAAATTGACTAAGTGACAATTTTTTTACGGGAGAAAAGCCATCGATACCATAAAAATGTATTTTGTTCTAAATTTAAAGTTGCAATGCGTACCTTTTGTGTGTTTTGCACATTATTGAGATCAAAATATTGCTCCATCTGTAGTATCCATGTTACCGGATCCTTGCCATCAAACTTCCTCATATCCATCGTTAGAATATGGTGGTTCTTACATCCAACATTAGAGTTTATGAAATCACGATTAACATTTATTTTTATTCTCATCATGAGTTTCCTCTACTATATTTTTTCCATTAGGAAACATTTCTTGTATCAACTTTTACAAACCTTCGATTTCTACTTTTAGATAATTCTTCATGTTTTCCATTTTTTCATCGATCTTAGCTTCCATGTCATCCATCTTAGCTTCCATGCCCTCCATCTTAGCTTCCAAACCATTCATCTTAGCTTCCACGCCTTTCTTCAAACCATCCATCTTAGTTTCCACACCTTTCTTCAAAACTTCCATTTCATTTTTGTTTCTCTTTGCAATAGGTGCACTTGCTCTTGTAATTTTGACATCTCATGTTGCATTTCTTTGTCTTCATGAGTCATAATAGAGCCTTCTGAAGGCTTAATGGGTGTTGAATTATTTTTAGGGGGAATTTTAGAACCCAATAATAATATCTATTCTTCAATATGCCCTTGGAATAAATTCAAACTAATTTTTTCAAATGAGACTTATGTAATTCGAAAAAAAATACACACTTTTTTCTTGCTTTTGAGGAGCTCGATATTGAAACTGAATTATATATTTGATTTTGGATCTTCAATATCTGAAATTTGGCCCTGAGGTAGCCCTCTAAATCCTCTTTCGAATGCCATAGGTTTGACCTGATTTAGATTCTTCAAGACAAATTTATGTCCAATCTCCCTCAATGACCTAATTATGGACGGGTTCAGTAGAGCGAACTTGTACGACTTGCCACATGTCACTGTTTCCTCCTTCAGCTCTGAAATTTATAGACAGGAAACCAAAGTTCGTGCACTTTCTTCCACTCTTTACATAATTCTAATCTGATGTTTAGAGATAGGGTTATGAATATTTTCCCACAATCACCTCTTTGAGATGAAATTCGAGAGCCTCAAAAAGCCCTACATTCCACAGATCCTACCTCCCAAAATAATGTGAATCAATCTCTAATTTTTTTTCACGACGTTTCTTGGGATTTCATCTTATCTTTATGAAACTTTCAGCTTCTGAAACCTAGTAGAAAAATATTTATAGTGAAAATTCCACGATGACCTGTTTAGGTTAAATTTAGGAGCCTACAAAAAGCCCTAACTTCCACAGATCATATCTCCGAAATTATTGTGAACCAAGATCTGAAATTTTGCGACGATGGTTCTCAAGATTTTGGCTTCACGCTCTAAAATTTTCAGATTCTGAACCTTTGTAGAAAAAAATTATAGCGAAAATTCCACGATGACCTATTTGGAGCAGTGAAACCCTAGAATCCAAAGCTCTGATACCAAATGTTGTGAAACCAACTCCAAAAATAGAAGAAAAGAGAGATCAACACCTTATAAATTAGCCACTTCAAGGGGGAAACCTCCAATACATTACATAAATGAACAATTCTTGGATGATACAAATTACCAAAACCTTCTTCTATATATAGGAGTCCATGGGGCCACAATATAATCCTAGCCGACCTAAAAATAATAATGTAAGGGCACAATAATAACAATATTGGGGTTACAAGGGTACAACAATAACAATAAGGGGGCTACACTAATAAAAATAAGGGACTAAACTAGTAATATAGGGACCTAACAGATCTTATTCTTTCTCAGACTTCTCAACTAGATAAGGACCTAGGATTGTTAAATTTGTGGATTGGATGTCTGGTGTGGAATTTTTCCTTCTCACTACATCTTTGAAATATCTTGGACCCTTGACAAAATAATATGATCATGGAGGAAATCTCGATCCTAAGGATCCACCCCTAAATTTAAAATTTAAATTGATGGTAGAATTATGTTTGATGCCATACTCTTTCAATTTTATGACATATTGCAAAATCCTACCCTAAAATATTAGATTCTGAATATTAGCTGACATACTTAGTTTTTCCTGCACCTTCTATTTCAGATCTAACACTAGATCCACTAACATATCCCCTAGAAGTATTGATATTTCATTTATGGTTTTCAAGAAAATTTAACACTCTTCCTCGCAATCCAGTTCTGAAATCTCAAGATCGTGGCTTCGATCTACACAAATAAAATCCCCTGACATAGATCTGGGGCGAGATTGTTTCAAAATCCATTTACTCAATCTCAATGGCTACGTGTAAATATAGCTCCATACCTCTAGTTTTGAAGAACCCTTCTTTATACATAGGTCAAATAGATCCTTTCCATTGAAAACCACAGGTAGAAGTCAAAAACCAATTGTTATCTCATAGAAATAATAGACTTTGAAAGTCTCACTATTGTAACTCACCAAGAATTTCTAGATCTCTCCAAAAATCATGCCTTTAAAGTTCGTAGTGCTTAGTAAGAGCTCGACGATGCATGTAGAAATTTGGGTAGGTCTCACCACTGCCAAACACTAAGAAATACCTAAACTTTCCAAAAACCCGTCCATCGGAGGCCACATTGCTGAGCCAAATCTCGACAACATATGCAAAAAATTGAAAAACTGTGCAAACCATAGCCATGATAGTTTTTATATCATGCATTATTAATTACATTATGGGTTGTAAATTTCATTTTTTTATTATGAGATTCTCATTTTTTCTCATATGTTGAACACTCTCGAATATAAAAGAAGAATAGTTTTACGTCGGAGGGGAGCTCAATATACCACCCTCTCTCCAAAAATTGTCACAGGGGAGTTCCAACACAACATACATCATTGATGAGCCTATCTCAACCAACTATCCAAATATAATAGGCATGATACAACTTACTGTGATAGGTAAGGATCACAACTATGATATTGTCAATTTATATTCCCATCAGGATCCTCAAGATTCAAGTGGTAGAACACCTACATCCACAACCATGGGAGGAGATACACACTTACCCTACAAGGTAAGGATTAGACACTACCTAAGAAACTTGGGGGAGATACACACTTACCCTACAAGGTAAGAATCAACCACACCCAAGTCATCATCTCAACCCATTAGCCGGATGGGGATGAACAATCCCAACAAGCCCAACTTATGGGAAAGATGTATATTGGGGTATAATCAGCAGGGGGAGATACACACTTACCATGAGTGAAGGATCAAACATTCACTGGGATGAAAATAGGGAAGATACACACTTACTGTGAGGTAAGGATTAGACACACCTATTGTCCACAAATTCCCTCAACCCTAGGAGCTCTTCGATTCAATTCCTCACCCTGGGAGCTCAGACAGGGGGGGAAAGTATAGCTTAGTGTCCTTGATTGGTCGAGACCCTTACCTAGGAGGGTCACATCCATTAGTCCAAGCTGCTCTCTGAAGACCAAGGACTTCCCTTTTGGAAAATGCTTCGTGAGTATGTTTGAAATATTCTCATCAGTCAAAATATGGAAAAGTCCCACAACTCCTCTATGGTCCATGTCACGTATGTAATGATATTTGATCTCAATGTGCTTCTACTTGTCATGAAACATTGGATTATCTTCCAATTAGACCCCACTCTTGCTATCATAATATATCATTATCGTATCTAGGACCTGCTCAAATGACTCTCCAAAGAGCTTCCTCAACCAAACTGCCTCACAACTATCCATGCTAGTAGCAATATACTTTGCCTCTGTCGTAATAAAAGCCACAAACTTTTTTTTCCATCTCATCCAAGATATCATGGAAAATATCAAGCTAAAGCAACACTTAGATGTGCTCTTCCTATCAATAATGTTTCCAACCAAGTTAGCATCAGTGTATTTATGTAGTCTCACGTATCCTGAAGTATATCTCAAACCAAGATTGATCATCCCATGCAAATATATCAGAATCTATTTGGTAAAAACCCAATGTGAATTAAGGGGATCAGTCATGAATTGACTCAAATTTTTCACTACAATGCATATATATGAACGGGTGTTTACATGGAGAATTAATGCCCCAATCAATTTTCGGTACTCAGAGGGGTTTTCCAAGTCAATTCCAACAACGTCTCCACATAAATTCTTGAAATTCATATGCGTCGTTGTGGTTAGGGACTTGCATTTAGCCATTCCAAATATTTCCAATAGCTTCACAACATAATTTCCTTGAGAAAGTAAAATCTCTCCACGTCTCTACTAAACTTCTAGTCCCATAAAGTAATGCATCATACCAAGATCCTTCAATTTTAATTTGGACTTCAGATCCATCTTACATTCGATAATTAGGGGCCTGTTGCCTTTCAAGAATATATTGTCGACATATAAAACCAAAATCAAAGGAATACCTTGAACCACTTCGAAAAAGAGGTTCATATTGACATTGCTTCTTATGAATCCAAGCTTCACTAGGTAACTGTCAATACAAGCATACCACGATTCAAACCATATAATACTTTCTTCAACCTATATAAATGATTCTTCTTGTCCTTTAATTAAAACGCATGAGGATGCTCAACATATAATTCTTCCTATAGTATTCCATGAATAAATGTTGTATTTATATCCATCTGGTGAAATTTCCATCCTTGGATAGCGGCAAGAGAACTAATCGATCTAATGGTGGTGTAGCAGGAAACAGGGGAAAATATTTCATCATATCCTTCTCCCTCTTTCTGGGAGAAACCTCAAGCCACAAACCTTTAGTTTTACTTTTCAATGCTTCCATCAACTCCATGTTTGATATTATGTATCCATTAAATTGAAGTTATAATATACTTTCCCTTAGGTATCGACACAACATCCCATACATAATTCTTCATAATCAATTCATATTCTTCGCCCATGGCATCCTTCCAAACCTATTATTTCAAAACTTCTTAAAATGTAGAAGGCTCAACCTAGATCATAGTGTTCATAGTTGCAAAGTATCCTTGATATCAACATGGCTCCTTACTCTCTGTAAAGGTCCTTTTTGTCGGAACATGTCTTTCAACAGCTTTCAAAGTATCACTAAGCCATAGTAGTCTCTTCTTGGCAGGGGGGATCACTTGGAGGAGGATCCAAGGGGTCCTTAGGTTCCATGGGATCATCAACTATGTCCTTCTCATATTCAAATATAGGCGAAGCTTCTAGTGTTTCATCATCATATTTCTTCTTAGCAAGATAAAGGTCCCTTTCTGTTTGTTGGCTTGAAGGGGTCTCAACCCAGGTTCAGAGTTGTTGCACAACTATTAAAACCCTCTATTACCAGCCCTTTCAGAAACGACCTGCAGCACATGTCGCATTCTCACCCGAGGAAATATTGGGGGATGATAGAACTATGTTTCTACATCCAGAGGGACAATAAGACATGGCTCTATTGCTAAAATTCTCTCTTATTCTATTCTGGATTACGCATAGGCAATTCTCTACTTTCACAGTCTATGCCATATTCATCACTTAATGTTATTTTTCATTGTGTCTTCATCACTATTATGCAATATTCAATACAATATAATGCATATAAGCAATATGACATACCTTTCTATGCATAAAACAACATACAATAATACTTCGCAATGCATAAAACAACTTCAAATATAGATATTAAATAGATTGTGCATATAACACAAAAACACTTCATAACCTTCCTTCCCTTTATTAATGATAAATATTTTTAGTACAATCCTTCTTCACCCCATGCACACAGTTGCGGGTGGTCTGCACACATAGCTGCAGAACAAGGCCTCCGCGCACACAGCTACAGGGCCTTCCCTTTGGCCCAAAACACATAAAATAATGCAAATTACAAACTCAATACATGGATCTATCTATTCATCATTCACTAATCCTAAATCAATATGAAATTGCTTTATATAGCCTTTACATCTTACAATACCATGGTCTAAATACCATGGGCATACTCAAAACTAACAAAATAAACTTCACATGGTTTCTTTATCCTCGCTGGACCGCGCACTCTGCTTGTTGAGTTGCATAGTCCTTTGACCAAAATTGGACCAAGTTGGGCCTCACCCAACACTTTTCCAAGGGTGGAATCTTCATCGAAAGTTAAATCCCTGCTAATCTAGATCTTCCTTTGAACTGATATGTATGTTCTAAATGCTTTACAATTTTCATAATAGCCAACATATTTACATTTCTTTCTACTAGCTTCCAAATTGTTCCTCTTATCCTTCGACACATGAAAGTATACAGGGCAACCAAATATACTGAGATTTCAAATGCCGAGCTTCACACCTATGAATACTTCTTTGGGAGTCTTATTGTTCAATGCTTGATGAGGAACCTTGTTTTGAACATATATTGTTGTATTTGTAGCTTCTCCCTAGAGGAATTTCAACAATGTTTTATCATGTATCATAGCTTGGGAAACTTCTACGATGAACCTGTTCTTTCTTTCGGCCAGTCGATTTTTCTCAGGGTTGTAATGTACAATAGTTTCCTTCTTGATTCCATCCTACTTGCAAAAGTCAATGAACTCATTTGAAATGTAATTTCTACTATTTTCATATCAGAATACTTTGATCTTCTTCCATGTTTGATTTTATATCGATGCCTTGAAGTATTTGAACATATTAAAAGTCTCATCATTGTGCTTTAAGTAGTATATCCACGTTTTCTTGGATAAATCATCAATAAATATTATGTAGTAGAGATGTCCACCAATAGAGTGCATAGGCATGGGTCTGCATAGGTCAGAATGAATAAGTTAACTAATATCATTGATATTGTTCCCTCTAGAGGGGAATGGTTCCCTTTTCTTCTTACGACTGCCACATCTCGGAAAAACCCTATCATGACTGGCTTGAACATAAGGCATCCCAGAGACTAACTTCTTCAATTTTTGTAGGACTTCATAATGTAGATGTGTTAACCTTCATTGTAATAGATCACTATGATACTTAGTATTGTGGACCCTTTCTAGAAGAGGTCTTCCATTGACTCTATAGATTCCTTCAACTATATATCCCAAGGTGAATGCATCCCCCATACAAGATCCTTAGGAAAAGTGAGGACTTTTCTATTTATAAATTATAATCTCATGCCAATGTCTCCAAAGAATAAATAGATACCAATTTATTGTTTAAACATGAAACATACATCACATCATGAAGAAGAATGGACTCACTAGAGTTAAAATGAAATTTGACATAACCAAAGCCCTTCACAAGATGAGTAGAGTCATATCCAAGGATGATTGTCAAACTTGTCTCCCTCTCAACTAGGTTATAGAGGACTTCCTTGTACCCAGAGAAATTTCTAGAAGCCCCACTATCTACTAACCAAGTATCATATGCATCTGGAGGAGAAAAACTACAAAGAGTGGAAGTAAAAATATATTCAGACTGACTAGAAACCACATTGTTTTCATATCTGGAATTTCTTTTTCTCTTTTGAGGATGATGGCCTTCTTCATAGTCATTTGGAGTATCTCTTATCCTTCTATCATCCCTTCTTCTCTTATCATCTCCTCTTCATCTATCAAAATTTATTCTCCTATCATTGCATTTGTTGTTTTAGCCTTGGTTGGATATTCTTGGATCATCTCTCTTTCTTAGAAAGTCTCAGGCATAGTGACCATACTTGTGGTAGTTGAAGCATTCAACTTGAGGCATTTCTTATCTCAATATTAATTTGGAGTCTTTTGATTCATGAGAGAAATTTCTTGAATTGCATGGTATCCCTTTACCTTTATTCATCTTTTCTTGAGTAACAAATGTAGAGGGATCTCCTTCTTCATTCCTTTTAATCCCTCCTTCGAGAAATCATCCTAGTTTCTTCCTGAGTGCATTTTCCAATGAGCTCATAAAATTTCAAAAGCCTATTGTTGTTTCTTATAGTAGCAATGAAGGTTTCCCAAATGGGAGGAAGTCCTTGAAGAGTGATCATCACCAACTCTCTATCAATTATAGTCTCACCAATAGTCTGCAATTGATCCCTTAGTTGAGATACCCTTATAATATAGGATTTCACAGATTCTCCCTTATTAATTTTCAATTCCTTGATATTATTCTTCAAGGAGAGGATATGATTCAAATTATTAACCTGATACATCCCAACAAATTTATCGTAAATGTATTTAGAACTCTTCAAATTACCAAACATAAACAAGTAAATGATCCTGCAAACCATCAATGAGGATTTTCTTAGCTTTGAGGTCACCTTTCTTGTACCTGGACTTGATAGAAGTAGAAGAATTTTTCAGAGGCTCGTGTACTTTTCCTTGCACATATTTCAAAACATCATTGTCATCTAATATAACTTCCAACCTGATCTTCCAAGTAATAAAGTTAGAAGAGTCACCAAATTTCTCATTATACTTGAAGTACGAGGTAGACATCTTGACCAAATCAAATAAGCTCCTTCAACTTCTTTCAAAGATGATTTCTCTTGTCTCTTCTCTCCTTAGGCTTGAATTCACCTTAACTCTGATACCATGTTATTTTTCCATTATTCTGTGTTGTTACAATTACTTTAGCCTAATTCTTTTCTTCTATTAGAAATCTTTAAAAAAAAATCAATCTTTCAATGATCAATAGAAGTTGTAGATATAACAATAAACACAAAAGATATTATAAAATCAAGAACAATAAAAAGATACACGAGGATTTGATCAAATACCAAGGAAAACCCCCACATGGGAGAAAACCCTTTCAAATTCTTCTTCTTATTAGATTATCATAAAATTCTCAGTAAAGAGAGAGTGCAATGATCCAATTCTTCAATCATAAAAATATCTAGAAAAACCAACCAAATAATATCCAACAGATGAGTCCAACAACAATACTTATTAGAATCAAACTTCTTACTCTTACGGTCAATGGTCAAATTATGCAGTCAACTATTAAAATACCCTAGATACCCGCTGCACAGAGCTAGTGATCATCAGTGCATCTATAACTCTCCAGCCACACAGAGCAACCTGTATGCATGTGGATACAACAGATATTTCTGTGTTCCAACCCTGCAGCCCCAAATCAAATTTTCCTATTCACAAGTTCGAGCTCGGACCCTGCAATTTTGGACTTGTACGAACCACTTCCGCGAACCAATCTTAGATTTGTGTGAGCTAAACCAAAGAAGAGAGAAGCATAAAATTATTGATGATGATGTACAAATGAGGGTCATTTGACTTGTATTTATATGCTTCCAAGGGTGTTTGATTTCTCCTTAAGGTCGACCTATACTTTTGTGCACATGTGGGTTTCCATATTAAAAATACATTTTCCCTTAACCAAATTAAATTCTTCCAAGGGCTAGGAGGGGTATTTCTCGATGAGGAAGACTTTCCAAAGGAGGGAATTTGTCCCTGAGCTTCCAAACTAACACAAGGCATGTGCCCTGATTTCTACTTCTATAAGTGAAGAGGTATTTTTTCATATTATTCCAATTACAAATTATTTTGATGAATGGAAGTAGTTGAAATATTTATATGACTCACACTTAGAACTAGAGGTAGTTTAGTTGATGATCAAGCTCTTTAACCTAGAGTTGAAAGAGGATGACCCCCTAACCCTAGCCTTAGAAATTAGGGCTATCATGAATGATGTAGAATCCACTAGAATTAAAATGGACATACGTTTCACAACTTTTGTCAAGACCCTATATCTTACATATTATCACTATCTCGAATCCTTACAATCTAGTGCCCAAATTAAGGAAATTACTTTTTACACTCATGTGGAGAATTTTTTAGGACATGAGAAATATTTTAGGAAGATGAATACATCTTCTTATTCCCCTAAAATGGTCTTGCACAAAAAGAGAAGAATCAGAAAAAATATTCTACTAGATGAAAAGGTGGTAGAAAAGGATGTGGAAGGAAGAATAACAGAGCCAAGGGGTAAATATCATCAAGGAGGAAAATTTGATCTCCAATGTATTGATTGTAATAGAGATGGAAATGACGCATACACATGAAAAATCCCTCAAGAAATAATAAAGCAAGAACAAAAACAAGACAAAGGTTAAAAATGAGATTCCAAGGAAAGGTAAAGTGCCTGCATTTTCTCATTAACTTGTTGCACATTGCAATATTGGAGTAATCGAAGATATTTTCCATACTTCATTGCTTCTTAGAAATATGCATGGTTGCTTGATATAGGTGCAACCTGCCACATGAACTTCCAGAAAGACTTCTTTGGAGACTTTAGTGACAATGTAGATGGAGCATTATTTTACAGACAAGCTGAGTCTCAAGTCTAGGCTTGGCACCATTAGGCTTAAACTACCTGGACTTCCTAACTTTATTTTTCATGATGTAATCTACCTTCCAAAGTTGCAGAGAAACTTGTGGTCCCTTGTTCACGTTCACCGTCAAGGGCACTCCATTCACATCTTTGATGGAATTTTGAGATAAGAAAAGAAACAGAAAACATAGTTGTCATGACTAGAATAAAGAAGGAAACATTGTTGAAGTTGCAAGGAATATCTTCTCATGCATAGAACTATATGTTAGGTCTATAATACTAGTGTAGCCCCATTATTTTTTATTTTTAGTGTAGCCCCCTTATTTTTATTGTTGTGTCCATGTATCCCCCATATTGTTATTGTTGTGCCCCATAGAATCCCATTATTGTTATTGTTCTGCCCTTACATTATTATTGTTAAGTAGGATCTGATTTTATTGTGACCCTTTAGACTCCTATATATAAAAAGGAGGTCTTGTTATTTGTATCATCTAAGAATTGTTCATTTATGTAATTTAAAGGAGGTTTCCCCCTCAAATAGGCTATTTCTCAAGTCATTTATCTATATTTTCTCTCTTTTGTGAGCTGGTTGCATAACATTTGGTACAAGAGCTTTAGATTCTAGGGTTTCGCTACTTCAAAAAGGTCATCGTGGAATTTTTGATATAATGTTTTTTTCTACGAGGCTTCAGAAGCTGAAATTTCAACCACGTGGAGCCAAGATATTTGTGATTTTTTTGTAAGAATTTCGTATATTGGTTTGCTATATTTTTGGAGATATGATCCTAGGAAATTAGGTTTTTGTCAGGCTCCATAATTCCATCTCAAACATGTTACCTAGGGAAAATTGTCATAAATTTGGTTTCAAACATAGGGTTTAAATTATGAAAAAAGTGGACGAAATCACACAGACTTTGTTTTTCCTGTATCAATTTTAGGGCCGAATGTTGAAACAGTGACACATGGCATCCCATACAACTTCGCTCTATAGAACCAATCCATAATCAGGTCATAATGGGAGATTTGACATAACTCTTTATTGAAAAATCCAATATTGTTCTAACTTATGGCACTGGCAAGAAGATTCACAGGGATACCATAGGACCAAATTTCAGACCCTAAAAATTTGAAATTACATAGATACAACAATTTCAATATTGAGCTCCAAAAAAGAAAGAAAAATGTGTGTATTTTTTAAATTTTGTTTGAAAAATCATTTTGAAGTGCTTCGAAGGGAATATTGAAGTATATATATTACTATTTGGTTCTAAAATCCCTTCAAAACAAAAACAAAAACAAAATTACACCCATTAAGCCCTCAAAAATCTCTACAATGACGCATGAAGTTGAAGAATTTCAACATGATATATCAAAATGACGGGACCAAGTGCAAAAAATGTCGCTCTCACAAAGAGAAACCAAAGGTGACATGGATGTTCTAAAAGAAGACATGTATGGTTTAAAATCAGACATGGAAGGTCTGAAGGATGGAATGGAAGCTAAGATGGATTATTTGAAAGCATACATGGAAGGTTTGAAGGAATGTTTGACAAAGTTGTTGCAAGAAAGGCTTCCCAATGATGACAAGGTAATCCATGAAAACCATGATGAGGAAAAAAGGAATATGAATTATGATTTTAGAGACTCCAATGTTGAGTTTAATAAACACCACATTCCAAATATTGATATGATGAAGTTTGATGGCAAGGATCCAATAGCGTGAATACTACAAATGGAGAAATTTTTTGATCTCCACGATGTGAAACACTCACAAAAGTTACACATTGCAACTTTATATTTAGAACCAAATCAATTTGTATGGGATCGAGGGATTTTTTCTTGTAAACCACTTATCACTTGGTCAATTTTTAAGAAGGAAATGATAGCACATTATGAGTATAAAAAGAGAAACACCTTATTTAGCCAATTGATAAATCTCAAGAAAAAGGGTTCAATGGCGGAGCACGTTGAGGACTTCCAAAAATTGAATATAAGGGTAATAGATATTCCAGAGGAGCATATGATTGATGTCTTCATATGGTCTTTAAGGGATAACATCCAACATGAGTGTGGGGTGTGTGTTATATTCCTTCCACAAATAGTCACACACACTGGGCACAGCGGGGGGGCCACAGGGGGGGCGACGTCCCCCCTGTCCAGGGGTTCACGGGGGCGAGTATCCCCCTATGTGGGGTCTAGGACAGCTCCCTTGGAAAAAAAATTTGGACCTTATTTTAGGTGGGAAGACCCACCTTTGGTTTTGTGCATGGGTTTGCACATGGTTTTGGGGCATGATGGTTTTTGGCCCCTGATATTTTGTAGATCCAGTCAAGGGAACTACGGGTATGTTCTAATATAGGGTTAATGGATTGGGCTTTATGAATGTTTCGGTATGTATATATATGCATTGTAACACTAAAAGGAATATAATGAAAAATCAAGCAGTACTCCCAATTTGGGATCTAGGGGAAAATTCTCTGTGTTTATGTGTTTTATGTTTTATGCTCTCGCTATTGTTTATCTTTTGTTTTTAAGAATTCGTTTGCAAATAATTTCTGGACAGGGTTAAAACCTACATTTGGTATCAGAGTTTTTTTGGCTTCAAGGGACACCTTTGTTGCTGAGGGGATTTTTTCTCTGGCTTGTGGCAGACCCTGTTCAGTGGGAGATTTGCAGGATCGATTCTTGTGGTGAAAGAAGATGGATAGTAGTGGAAAGATAGAGATCGATAAATTTAATGGTAAAAATTTTGAGTTGTGGAAGCTCAATATGGAGGATCTGCTGGTGGATAAAGATCAGTGGATCGTGGTAGATCTAGGTACTAAACCAACGACAATGTCAGATGAAGACTGGGCGAAGTTGGATCGAAAGGCAAAGGGAACAATGCGGTTGTGTATCTCAGATTCAATATTGTTGAATGTATTTGGGGAAGCTATGATGAAGACTTTGTGGGTCAAGTTAGGGACTTCGTACCGATCTAAATCTCTAGTGGATAAATTGTTCCCGCAGAAAAATTTGTATAACCCGAGGATGAAGGATGGAGACTCGGTGACAAAGCATCTGTACGCATTCAATATTGTGGTAAGTTAGTTGTCATTTGTTGATATTAAAATATTATATTAAGATAAGTGCTTCAATTTGTTCTGTTCTCTACTAGATTCTTGGGACATTCTGGTTATTGCAATAGGTAGTAATACAACTACCTTGAATTTTGATGAAATTGTATCTGCCTTATTGTTGGAGGAAATGAGACGAAGAAATATGGAGGGCTAGAATGGAGATGCCTTATCTGTACAAGGAAGGTCCCAGAACAGAAGCAAAAATAATTTTTTGAGTGGGAGATCTAAATCTCCAGGAAAACATGTAAAGGTGTGCTTGAAATGTGGAAAGGAAGGGCACTTAAAAAAGGACTACAAATCTAATGCTCCTGAGAAAGGAAAGGGATCTGATGATACTCAACCCGCAGAGGCAAAAACCACCTTAGATGAAGGTGGCGATGCGTATTTGGATTCTTCTTCAAATAGACATGTACATCACGAGGCATGGTTGATTGACTAAAGTGCATCCTTTCAATTCACTCCCCATAGGGAGTGGTTCTGCGAGTATGGGAAGTATGATGTTGGTGATATATTCTTAGGGGATGATAGGAAGGCCATAATTTTCGGACGTGGAAAATTCAAGTTGAAGCTGCAAGGTGGAAGGATTAGAACACTTCCTGGTGTTCTGCATATTCCTGCATTGGCCAGAAATCTGATTTCTGTAAGAAATATGGATGATGCAGGTGTAAAGACAGTGTTCGTGAAAGATACCTTCAAGATGGTTTAGGGAGCACTGGTATTAATGCAGGGAGTTTGGATTGGAACTTTGTACAAGCTTCAGGGTAGAAATTGTATTGATGGGTGCAATAGTTTTGTGGTTCTTGAAAGTGGATCGGAAAGCCTAGTGGTCTCTGGAGAAAATACCATGCTATGGCATCAAAGGCTTGGAAATATTAGAGAGAAGGGCCTTCATATACTTCATGGTAATGGTATGGTAGAAGGTATGTCTAATTTTTCTCTGGATTTCGATTTCTGTGAACATTTTTTATATGGGAAGTAGAATCGAGTGAGTTTTCCTTTTGGTGCTAAGAGGGTGAACAAGATATTAGAGCTTGTGCACAGTGATGTGTTTGGACCTCTGTCGGTTCTATCACTAGGAAATTTTGTGTACTATGTTTCATTCATAGATGACTTCTCAAGGAATACATGGATATATTTCTTGAGGAAGAAATTTGAATTCTTTGATATATTTAAAGAATTTAAGGCTCTAGTGGAAAACTAGACAGAGAAGAAGATAAAGGTGTTGAGGACAGATAATGGTGGAGAGTTCTGCAAGAATGAATTTGAAGAGTTCTGTAAGAAGGAATTTGAAGAGTTCTGTAATAAGTGTTGTATAGCACAACAGAAGACTACTCCATACACACCTCGACAAAATGGAGTTATATAAATAATGAACAGACTGTTGATGGAAAAGGCAAGAAGCATGCTCAGTGGTACCGAGTTAGGACAGGAATTCTGGGTAGAGTCAGTGGAGACTGCATGTTACCTGGTTAACAAATGACCCTCATCAGCATTGGAGGATAAGACTCCACATTAGGTATGGACTGGTAAGAAAACCTCTCTTTCTCACCTAAGGGTATTTGGATGTGATGCATATGTACATGTTCTAAAGGAGAAAATGACCAACTTGGATAAAAAATCTGAAAGGTGCATCTTTATTGGGTATAAGTATGGTGTAAAAGGTTGCAAGATTTGAAACCCGGAAACTAGGAAGGTTGTGTACAGTTGAGATGTGTTGTTTGGAGAGGTGAAATTGTTGTTAAACATGAAGTCCTACCAAAGGAACCTGAGAAGCTAGAGTTTTAGATAAAGGAGGATGAATCAGACTCTATAACAGAACAAGATTTAGAAGAAGAAGAGCCACAAACTCCAGTTGTGAGAAGATTAGTTCGGGAAAGAAGGAAGTCAGAAAGGTATAGTTCATATGCTTTCTGTTCAAATTTTTCTTTAACTATCACTGATGATGATCCCATAACTATTAGGGAGGCAGTGGATTCAGAGGATGGAAAACTCTGGAAGGAGGCCATGGTTGATGAAATGGCATCCTTGCACAAAAATGAGTCATGGGATCTGGTGGAGTTGTTGGCTGGAAGGAAGCCCATGAAGAGAAAATGGGTGTTTAGAAAGAATATGAATGTAGAAGGCAAGGTGGAGAAATATAGAGCTCAGTTGGTAGAAAAAGGTTATTCCCAGGTGCCAGGAAATGATTTTGGTGATATTTTTTCTCATGTTGCCAAGGTTACTTCACAGGGATGGATGTGAAGACAACATTTCTTCACAGGGATCTAGAAGAGGAGATCTACATGAAGCAACCTGAAGGCTTTGTGGTGAAGGGTAAGAAAGAACTGGTATGCAAGTTTAAAAAGTCTCTGTGTGAGTTAAAACAATCACCAAGGAGGTGGTATCATAAATTTGATACCTATATATGGGGACTTGACTTCACCAGAAGCAAAGAGGATCACTGGGTGTATTTTAAATTAATTTGTGATCGTGTTATTTATTTGGTCTTGTATGTGGATGATATGCTGCTGGTTATAAATCATAAAGAAATTATCGAGGATTTGAAGACCCAATTGTTCTCCAAATTCGACATGAAGGATATTTGTGTTGCAAACTATATTTTGGGCATGGAAATTAAGAGAGATATGGCAAAGAGGAATATTTGGTTAAACCAGAGGAAGTATGTCGAGACAATATTGCAAAGGTTCAATATGAAAGATAGTAAATCGATGAAGGTTCCTATTCATATAGGTGTAAAGCTATTTGTTGAACAATGTCCCAAGACACAAGAAGAAGAGGAGGATATGTCCCATGTTCCATATGCAAGTGTAGTGTGTAGGCTGATGTATGCAATGTTATGTACTAGACCAGACATTTCACATGCAGTGGGAGTATTGAGCAGGTTTATGTCAAAACTAGGGAAGGAGCATTGGACAATAGTGAAGCAATTTTTCATATATTTGTGTGGCACTAGTGATTATGGTTTGTGCTACCAAGGAAGATGAGGATGAGACAAAGTTTTGGACATCCATGGTTTTTTTTTATGCATATGGGTTGGAGATCTTGAAAAAATAAGTTCTATAATTGCATATGTGTTTAGCCTATTTGGAGGTGTAGTTAGTTGGATGAGTAAAAGGCAGTCTATAGTGGATCTTTCAACTAAAGAGGCAAAATACATGGTAGCCACTCATGCAATAAAGGAATAATTTTGGTTAGAGATATTGTGTTCAAGTATGGGGTTGGTGCAGTGAGCTATAAGGATAGACTATGATAGCCAAAGTGATATTTTCTTGGCTAAGAACCCTGCTTATCATTCAAAGAAAAATCACATTGATGTTCAATATCACTTTATGAGAGATATGGTTGAGGATAAAAAGGTGTTGTTGGTAAAGGTGGACACTTTGAAGAGTGTTGCAGATGCATTGACAAAGTCTGTGAGTACTTAGAAGTTCTCTTGTTGTAGAGAAACAATGGGTGTTTCAGTGGTGGACTAATGACTAAGCTCTCATGTGGCCCCCTGCGAAAATAAAACAACAAGTAAGAGAATGTTGGGTGTGTGTTATATTCTTTCCACGAATAGTTGCATGTGCGGGGGCCAATAGCCCCTCCCTGTTTGTTGTGTCGGGCTCAGCGAGGGGGTCACAAGGGGCGGGTTTCCCTTGGTACAGGGTTCAAGGCAGCGCCCTGAGAAAAAAAAATTGGACCATATTTTAGGTGGGCAGACCCGCCTATGGTTTTTTGCATGGGTTTACGCATGGTTTTGAGGCATGATGGTTTTCAACCCCTGGTATTTTGTAGATCCCGTTAAGGGAACTACGATTATCTTCTAATACAGGGTTAATGGATTGGGGTTTATGAATGCTTCAGCATGTATATATATGTTTTGTAACACTAAAATAAATATAATGAAAAATCAAGCTAGTAGTCCTGATTTGGGATCCAGGGGAAAAATATATGTGTTTATCTGTTTTATGTTTTATGCTCTCGCTATTGTTTATTTTCTGTTTTTAAGAATTCGTTTGCAGATAATTTCTATATAGGGTTAAAACCTACAATGAGGCTCGCCTTTGGGTATCTGATTCATTGGAGAAGGCATTCAGGGTGGAAATAAAAGTTGAAAGAAAAATTATGGCAACAAGGAAGCCTACCATGGCACAAATATAAAGATGGGAGTGTTGTTTCTCCTAGCCTTCCACAACCTACAAGGTTGACACCAGTACAATTGGAGGAAAACAAAGAAAAATGGATTTGCTATAGTTCTGATAGAAAATACACTAAAGTTCATAAGTGCACTAATAAGAAATTATTTTACATAGATTGTGAAGAGGAGGAAGAAAAGGAACAATAAACATCAAAATAGGATGATATACACCAGGAACCAACCCTAGTGCAAGAAGAAATGAATCTGACCATATATTGTAATGCACTGGCAGGAACTACCACTCCTCAAACTCTCAAGATATAAGGATTTATCAAGAAGAAAAAGGTAATAATGTTGATTGATTTGGGTAGTACCCATAATTTTATTCATTGTAAGATAGCCAAGGAATTGAATTTCTTCCTATATCTAGCACCAGAGTGTCAAGTTATGGTTGCAAATGGAGGAACTATAAATTTCTCTAGAAAGTGCCATAATATCAAGATAAACATGGGGGAATATTTATTTAATATTCCAATTATTTCCATTCTAGTGGGTGGTGTTGATGTCTTACTAGGAGTCCAATGGTTACAATATTTAGGGCCGATAACTTTTAATTTTCAAGAACTTTTCGTGAAATTTTTTGGGAAGGAAAGGAAGTTGAATTAAGGGGTATCGCAGGGAAACCATGAAATACAATCAAATATAATCTCATGAAAAATATTCTGAAGAAACAACAATGAGGCGTAATTTCACAATTATGCTCACTAAAGGTTCAAACTTCGAAATCATCTATTTCTCCATATCTCCAAAAATCCTTGGGAAATCATTCCAAGGTGTTTAAGACTCCCAAAGGCCTCCCACCTATTCCTGATCATGATCATGTTATTCATTTGATTCCAGGAATTTTTCCTCAAAACATCATGCCTTACATATATCCTTATGCCCAAAAGAGTGAGACTGAACATATGGTTGCATAAATGCTAGAGGCTACTATAATTAAACCTAGTCAAAGTTCTTTCTCTGCTCTAGTAGTATTGGTTCACAAGAAGGATGGATCATGACATATGTGTATGGATTATAGGGAGCTCAAAAAGCGCACTATTAAATATAAATTTCCCATCCCTATCATTGATGAATTACATGGAGAAATTTACTTCACCAAGTTGGGTCTTCATTCAAGATATCATCAAATTAGAATGAAGAATGAAGGCATTCCGAAAATAACATTCAGAACTCATGAGGGTCATTATGATTTTTTGGTCATGCCTTTTGGCCTTACTAATGCACCTTCCACATTTCAAGGTTTGATGAATTCCATTTTCAACCCCTTCCTTACAAATTTTTTTAGTATTTTTTGATGATAAACTAATCTACAACAAGTCTTGGAAGGATCATGTTCAACATGTTGATAGGGTGCTCAAACTATTGGAGGAGAAACAATTATATGAAAAAATATCCAAATGTTTCTTTGGAGTACATGAGGTGGAATATTTGGGTCATATTGTATCTCATGAGCATGTTAAGGTAGACCCTAACAAAATTAAAGCCATGAAGGAATGGGAAATCCCCACAACCATAAAGAATATTTGAGGATTTCTCAGGTTGGCAGGGTATTATCACAAGTTTGTTAATAATTATGGGAGAATAACAACACCTCTAACATAATTACTCAAGAAAGATTCATTTTCTTGGACTCCATAAGTGACTAAGGCCTTTGAATATCTTAAAGAGGCAATGTGTCAAGCACCAGTCTTAGCTATGCCAATCTTTACAAAAACCTTTATTATGGAATGTCATTCCTCGGGAAATGGAATTGGTGTGGTTTTAATGAAAGAAGGAAGACCCATTGCTTTTGAAAGTTGACCAATCAAAGGAAAGTATTTACACAAACCTATTTATGAGAAGGAAATGTTGGAAATACTATATGCACTAAAGCAATGGTGACCTTACCTAATGGGAAGAAAATTCAAGGTAAAAAAAAGATCATGACAGTCTTAAATACTTTTTGGAACAAATATTATCTTCAGAAGAGCAACAAAAATGGGTCACAAATATGTTGGGTCATGACTTTGAAATCATATACAAAAAAGGGAAGAAAAATTTTGTTGCAGATGCACTCTTAAGAAAGGATGAGGATGTAGAAGATTTTCTTTGTGCCATTTCTATTATCCAACCTGAGTGGATAACCAAAGAAAAGGATGAATGAAACAATGATGAAGAGTTGTTGACACTCATTCAAACTTTGCAGGAATATCATAGTATATCTGATACATTTAGCTATAAAAATTATTCATTATGGTACAAAGATCGCTTATGTCTTTGTAAGGATTCCCAACTCAAACAAAATATTATTTTGGAATTGCACACCTCTCCCTTAGGATGGAACTCAATATTTTTAAAAACTTACCATAGGGTCAAGAAGGAATTTTTTTGGGATGGACTTAAATCTGATATTCAAAATTTTGTGGCAGAATGTTTATTTTTCCAACAAAATAAAGTTGAGAAAATTAAGACCTCGGGTCTTTTACAACCTTTAGCCATTTCAAGTCAGCATTGGGAGGAGGTCTCAATGGATTTTATCATAGGTTTACACAAGTATGAAGGAAAGAGTGTCATCATGGTGGTAGTTGATAGGATTACCAAGTATGCACACTTTTGTGCATTATTTCATCCTTTTAAATCTAGTACAATTGCTAGTGCATTTATGGAAACAATTCAAAAGCTTCATAGAAACCTAAAGTTTATAATAAGTGACAAAGAACCCATTTTCACTGGAAAATTTTGGACGAAATTATTTTCTTTTCTTGGCACTCAATTCGCTGATAGTTCATCTTATCATCATCAATCTGATGAGCAAACTAAGATAGTGAAAAAATGTTTGGAAGCATATCTTCATTTCTTTGTATCTGATCAAAAAACACAATGGGTCAAGTGGTTACCTCTAGCAAAATGGTGGTATAACACTTCTGTCCATATTGCAACAAAAATGACCCCATTTATGGCACTTTATGGATATCATCCACCATCCATCACATCATATTTAAGAGAAAATTTTAAAGTTCAAGAAGTGGAAGATCACATCGAGCATCAACAACAATTTCTACAACTCTTAAAGGATAACCTCACTCTGGGGCGTTATTGAATGAAACAACATGCATATCATCATCGCAGTGAAAGAAGTTTTGATGTAGGCGACTGGGTATTTTTAAGGCTACAACCATACAAACAAATTCCCCTCAAGCAATATAAGAAGGATAATAAATTATCATCCAAGTACTACGGTCCTCAAGAGGTGTTACAAAATATTGGTACTATGGCATACAAATTGGAGCTACCTACATCTTCTCGATTACACCTAATTTTCCATGTTTTGTGCTTAACGAAGGTTATTGGTGACAAGATTACAGTTCAAATAGTGTTGCCAGGACTTGACAAAGAAGGAAAAATCATATTTTAGCCTGAAGCAGCCACGGAAACAAGAACTTGATGACTACAGAATCGATCAATTTCAGAGTATCTCATTAAGTAGAATAACTTACCCGTTGAATATTCCACATGGGAGGATGAGAATTTTATACAAAAGAATCCAGAACTACTCAAGCATTGAGGAAAACACATTTTTTAAGGAGAGGGGAATTTTATGTCCCTATAATACTAGTGTAGCCCCCTTATTGTTATTGTTGTGCCCTTGTAGCCCCCATATTGTTATTGTTGTGCCCCGTAGAAGCATACTATTTTTATTGTTGTGCCCTTACATTATTATTTTTATGTAGGCTCTGATTATACTATGACTCCTTACACTCCTATATATAAAAAGGAGGTCTTGTCATTATTATCTCCAAGAATTGTTCATTTATGTAATGTAAAGGAGGCTTCCCCCTCGAAAAGGCTATTTCTCAAGTCGTTGATCTATATTTTCTTTATTTTGTGAGTTGGTTGCATAACACTCTACATACATTTCTCAATACAATGAAGGTACATTGTCATCAAGTCTTCTATGGCATGCAATGTTTGGACATCTTAATTATTACAACCTTCATTTGTTGAAAAGAAATGGTGTTTTTGGTTTTCTAATTTTTTCAAGGAAAATAAAACAATGTTATGCTTGTATCCTAGGAAAATATAGCAAACAATTGTTTCATGATTTTGTTTCCAAAGCACATAGAAAGCTTGCATGGATTCATTTTGATTTGTGTGTCCCTATGCCTATCCCTTTTGCAAATGGAAATAAGTATATGATGACTCTTATTGATCATTATTATAGGATGTGTTGGGTATATTTTTTGAAAAGTAAATGAGAAGTTGTTGAAACTTTCATGCATGGATTGAAAATGATGCACAATCACAAATTGGCTCTCTTAATACTAATAATGGAAAATAATGTACTTTAAATTAATTTGAAAACTGTCTTTGCCAAAAAAAGAGTCAAAATCAAACAATTGTGACACAAAATCCTCAAAAAAATGGTGTAGCTAAAAGAATAAATGGTATTATCTTAAATATGGTTCACTCAATGATGTTTTTCAAAAATATAAAGTTGGCGTTTTTGGTTTATGCAATTATATGTGAAATATATATCAAAAATAGATGTCCATCTCATGCTCTAAAAAAAAAGACTCCTTATGAAATTTGGTATGGCCACATTCCTTCCATAAGACATCTCAAGATCTTTAGTTCCACCTACTATGCCTTGATTCCTAAGGAACAAAGAAGCAAACTTGGTGCAAGCAGTCGAAAGTGTATCTTATTGGGGTACTCGGATACCACAAAAGCATATCATCTCTACAATAAGGTAAATACGAAGTTTATATTGTCTAGAGATGTGATTTTTATTGAATCTTCCAAGAATGACAATATTATAGCATTTAGCTAAATGTGATTATATGATATGAAATTCAAGAAAGAAAACTTGGTAACATTTTCCCTTTGTTTACTTCCTTTTTTAGCTTAGCTTTCTATGAAAATTAAACTTGTATTAAACCACATTATTAAAATATTCTCAATACTATGATATCAATTTACAAAGCATGTCAAATGCAACAATCATGAAAATAAATCTTATGAATTGGACTATCTCAAGTGGGAATTTAAGAAAATAGGATAGAAACTGATATCATAACAATATTTTCTAATTATAGATCAGAAAATTTAGTACTAATTACAATGATGGCGATCAGTGGGAAATTAATACTATTAAAATGGATGGCAATAAAATGTCCTTTCAGAATTTTGATGTCAATTCGTGATTTAGATGACTTATGGCCTCCAACGCACCATATGTAGGCATGTTCACTCTGAACTCTTTTCTAAAATATTTGGGAAGGTGGTTTGCTTGTCTGTTGTGAAACTGAAGAGCACTATAAATTTTGTATTTATCATATTCCTATCTTTTTTTAATTCCCTAAGTCTTGTCATAGGTATGTTAGCACTAAACTCATTTTTTAAATCTTTAGGAAAGAAATTTTCTTCGTTTGTTCTAAAACTAACGAGTATTAAGAAGGTTTTCTTATCATATTTCTATTATTTTTTGAATTCTCTAAGTATTTTTTTTTTTTGTAAGTATAGTAGAGCCTCACTATTTTCTATTTATATTTGCAAAGCAGGTTACAAAAATATAAATTCAGTCTGTGGCCTCAACCTGCCTGGAGGAAACCAGGTCTGTTGGCCATCTCAATGCATGAAAAGCATACCAAAATTGAAATAGTTTCATCTGTCTATAACCCTCATGAGCTATCTGTTCTAGAGCATACATATCTACATTCTGGTAATAGAAAATAAGTTCATTCAAAATTGAAAATTTCATAAAACAACAGTATTAAAGAAACCACTAGCCATCGGAAGAAGAAACTGGAGCTGGGTCTTTGACAGTAGACCCTGGCATATCCACTTGCTAGAGCTGCTGGAGCTGCTTTTCCATACTTCCAACTCTATCATCAAGTCTGCCCATACGGTCCGCTGCCTGGTACTGGGTAATCTTGATATGATATAGCTGGTTCTGCATATCCTGTAGCATGTCCAAAATGCGGGGTTCTAACTTTTTTGAGTCTGTCTGAGCTTGACCAGGGGGGAAACTCTGCATAGCCTTTGCAAGAAGGCATTTAACTATTCAGTAGGTATGGATAGTCTGTTGGAATAACGTGAGACGACCCTGGGTGTTTCCAGGGTCGGTTATGAAGTCCAAAATTTCTTCCTCTACTTCATTGTCTTCCAGGTCAGTCTGAATGTCTCGTTCCCATCCCCGAATTTCCTGGCGAACCATGGATGAATTTCCCATGACATAGTTTGCAGCTAAGTTTTCTAAAATCTCTAGATTGGATTTTCTACCTCTTTTCTTTGGCATAGGCTCAACCTGGACTTTGTAGGCTGGGAATTGGATCGACACTTCCCCATTGTGAGCAGAAGCCTAAACAACAACACAAACAGGCAGCAAGAAACGGTGAGGGAGTGACCCACATCATAAGACCACCTAGTTTTTACCCCATGAGCAGAAAAGGTGTTTCTGCACAACCAACAGAGGACAATTAACCACAAGACATGGAGCTTTAAGAAGAACATAAGGGCGGTATGACTATCCAAGGAGCAAGAGGCCGCGGACCCGGTTACCCAATTCAAAACAGTGGAGGCCGAAGACCCTGTTACCCAATTCAAAACACGAAACCTGTGAACATAATTAGCCTGGAGGAACTGAAGCAGAGTTGACCGCTCACAGGGGGAAGTGGTAAAGCTCACAGAATAAGCAGTGACGAGGGTGACAGCAGGGATTGGACGCAGTTGTGACTTTCCTTTAATAAAAATCCCCCCCGACCAACGCCAGAGAATCTGAAAACATAAACAACTCTACTTATCCCTATGGGAATGATAATTACACACTATACTCTGACCAACCCAACAACTTTGGGTGGCCATGCCTCCCGCCCTACCCCACAAGCTCCAAACCTTTCCCTCAAAATGCCCCCCCGCCATTTGGAAGGTGCCTAACGGGATAGAATTGACACTGTTCTCAGAAATAACAGGTGTACCACCAAAAAAATTAAGGATGGCAAGCAAATTGCAGGGGTCGCAGAAGCAAGGTCTTATCAGCTTCAATATGGGAGTATCTGAACTAAAGAAAATTAAAAAAAAACAAATCAACCATAGTATACATCATACAGCTCGAAACCAGATCAGCGGCAACCATGAGCGAAATAACAAAACTATATACGTACCCCCACCTGGTCGAATAGCTGACTAAGCGAACGATGCCCAGCTTCCTCCTCTGCTGCCTCCAAATGCTTACATGCAAAGGGAAATGAAAAAACGCGTGAAGGGAGGGAGGCAACCAACTTACCATATCAAAACCTTTCCGTCCGCAGTCTGACAGCACAGGCTATCCAACATGCAAACTCATTAAAGAGCGTTCGTTCACATAGTGCCTTGAGCTGGGATTCCAATGCGCCATTATGAATCTTGGTTGCTTGGAGGACGATACAACTGCCATATATCCACGTTTAAGGACTGTGGCCAGATAGGTGTACACCCCAATCGGGGGTGAATTCTCTAAGTCTTGTTGGTATCATCATTTTCAAAAAAAATTTCTAGTGAAATGCCTTCTGAATTTTTTTGTTTTAAACCAAAATTACTTTAAATGGAAAAAATTTCACGGTTTTGAAAGATAATTTCGATATTCTTCACCTTATTAATTTGGTGTTGCTATAGAATTTATTGTAGTATTCCTATAGAATACCATAGTTTGGTTGTTTCTATTGCAATTCTAATAGCGAGGAAAATTCCCCAAGGAAACAAAGGCAAAATCATGCAATAAGGGTGATATGGAGTCATCCAAGATATCTTAATGTTGACAAATAGAATGTTAGAACTTCAACAAAGACATGGGAGACTACAAGATAAAATAGATGCCATAAAAACAAAGTTAGAAGAGTTCTTGCAAAACATGAATGGAGAAAACAAACCTCCATTCTGGTAGCATAGTCAGGAGGAGCACCAACCTCTAGGAACCATCGTTGGCTAATAAAGAAATTATTACAAGTTTTTTCTAGTTGTTCAACCATATGCTAAAGTCTATTTATTTCAATTTTCTGGATGCATTAAAACAAATATTTTCTCAAAACATATAGTAGAATAGTCAAATAACCTTGCATCACCTATACTCTGACCATGTTCATGGCACATAAATTTTGTAAATTATGCCAATTTGAATCATCAAATTAATGTAATTGTTATTTTTGAAGGTATTTTCTTTCATTTCTAATCAAATTATACAATTGAAAACAAACAGAACTTGTTCCTTCCTTTAGGAAAAGTTAAATGCTAGCATTAATTTGTGCTATTACTTTGTCTAACAAGTCATGTGTGATGAAAAAGTCTATGGAAGTATAATTTGTGCAAAGGAAAATATTTTCTAATATTTCTTTACTAATCATAGGATTTTCAAATTTGATAAATCAATAAAACAATGCAAAAAATCACATTGCAAAAAACATAGGACAATGAGCTAGCTACACCATTATATATTGTAAATGTTAGATTATATATACTATAAGTAAATATCATAATACACAACATAGAACTTAAACAAACAACTTCATTGAAATGTGCCTTTATACAATGTTGATAGTTACATATCAGGTAAATACATAATGTAATCAAATCTCAACCATCCAACAATATGGAAAAATTCTTCAATCAAATATTGGACAATGCATGTAGAAAGAAAAGTTCCTCAAGCGCTTCATTGTTGAGAAGAAAATCAAGTAATATGAGTTACAACTCAAACCAATAAGGAGCAATGGTAAAATCCTACAAGCAGAAAGTAGAAGGTAGAGTTAATATTGGAAGTGTGGAAGTGTAAAAGTGCGGATGTCCCCCTCCCCTCGCCACTAGCCAATGGTAATTCATACTTACTAGTTACTAGTAAGAGGGATATTCACACCTTCTATAAAACATTTCTTGATTTTGATAACCTGAAAATAATAAAAGTTCATGAAGTTGACAGTGTTATACCATCTATAAAAAAATTTCATTAGATTGATCGACAATGCAACTAAAGAGAACAGTACCATCATTAGATTTCTCAGCAATGAAAATAAAGATAATCGTAATTGTATATGCATAATCACATTCTGATTATTTACTGTAAATGTGCCATGGATCTTGAAACTGGACAAAAAATCAATAACTGTTTATTTTTCTACACAATATTGTTGATAGGAAACTTTTCATAAACCATGCAATAATTTCCCAATTCCACGCCTCTTAGAACACAATATGCAGTCATGTCGTCTGCAAGTATCATACAGTTAACCGACAGAAATAAATAAAGTGACAATTTTCCTTGAAAATAGTACAATAAACCATAGTTTCATCAATAGCTCTAGTATTTGTAGTTAGACTATTGCATCTTGCACATACAACCAAGGGATTCATATATGCACTAGTTTATGTCAGTAATCCTTACAAGTGTTGTAAAATTGATATATAAAATCAGGAGTTAGCAACCTGAAATAAAATCTCTCTCTCTCTATGTGTGTGTGTGTGTGTTTGTGTGTGTGTGTGTGTGTGTGTGTGTAGAGAGAAAGAGAGAGAGATGCATACTCCACTTGGTGAAGAAATCAATTTTCTCATACTTTCAATTTTCTTCTATAATTTCAATGAACATATGAACGTCGATTGTGAGGTTCAAAAAAATCTTTCTTGTTTTTTAACTATATTTTTTAGTAAGATGAGAGGAAAGACATTTTATTGCAATTGTATTTGAATTGAAAGATATATTGGGTGAATTTTTTCGTGTACTTGAACCTGTCACATATGCAATATTTATAAAAAGATACATGCAAATCATATAAAAGGTGGACAATAACTTGCTATAATTTAAGTTTAATATTTTTGTGTCTTAATCGACATTCTCGTATTTGATTTCTAATATATATTGCATCCATGTATGTGTTGTTGAAATTGTGATGGCATTGATTGTGCCGACTGGAAACTCACCTCGAATATGAGAGAGATTTGTAATCGTTGTATTTGGGAAAAATAGGTACTCTATGGAAACAAGACAAGTGTTTTCTACAATGTTAGAGCTACTTAGAGAGTTATTTTTCTCACAGTCATCACTATCATATTTTTTCTTTAGAACTATTTACAAAACTCTAATAGAAACACCATCATTTGCAATAAGTTTTTCTTCATGTTGTTAAATAAATTGTGTTGGCACAAGAAATGTTATTGAAATTTTTTCCTTCTTATCTGTCAAATCTGCACAAAGCATTAGTCTTCTCTTATTTGTTTTGTCCAAAAAAATATCAATATGTAACTACCACAATGCCATGGAAAATGTTTCATGTTATTTTGTTACCGATATCTTTCATTGATAATGCCATAGACTGAATCTTTTTTCCTAGTCATGAGCATTGAATTGAAATTAATTCTAGAAAAGAAAAAGAAATTTGATATATTGTTAGCTAAAATTGGACAAAACTACCTTTCTGCCTTTGTTTCTTGTTTGTTTTCGGTTCCTTTCATTGTGTCTCTTGTGATATTTACTTCTGTAATTATGCTCACTACCATCTCTCTTTTTTTTTTCCACGTCTATCGTCTCATCATTGACAATATCTTTATTTGACACCAGTTCATAATCTGATATTTTTTTCTCTTACACAAATATTGCATTGAAACAACTACTTAAAAGGACATTATAATTGAGACTATGCAAGAGTTGGGTTATGAATATAGAACCAAAGATCGAAAAACCATTGCTAATGTATATTCTAATATTGGGTATATGATCATTTATATTTCCTTTTTACATATATTAAATTGAAAAATGAACAAATGTGTAAATGAAAGTGTTGTTATTAATTACAGTATATAAAAAATAGAGCAAAAAAAGAAAGACCTATATAATGCAATAATCAAATAACAAATAATAGAATAGAAACACACCTCTTAACAAAGTTATCATTGTCTTTAACTGTATTTTTTCTATTTGTATTCATTTTCCCTGCTCCAAAGATATGAATTAGATCAAATGTATAGAAATAATTTTTAAAAATGGAAAATACATAGGAATCACACAGTCACAAAAGTGGATATCGCACCAAAGACAGTGAAAGAATAAAAAAAGATACTAAGCAAAAAAGATTCCATCCTATACAAAAATAAATCGAAGATATCAATGCCAATATAACAACAAAAATTTTCCATGGAGATGTGTTCATTACATATAGAACGCTTTTCAATAAAAAAAAACAATGCAATACCAATACTTTGTCCAGATTTTATAGATAACAATGTTGAAATGACATTTACATTGCTTGTGTTTACACAGTTTACCGAACAACATGAGGAAAAAAATTTATTGCACATGTGCGTGTTTCTATTACAAATTCTGAAATAATTCCAAATCATAAGTACAGTGGTGTTTATTATTAGAAAAAAATATCACCAACTAATTCCATCATTGTAGAAAACATTATTTCTATTTGCAAAAGATTTTCCCCAAATATGACTATTGCAAATATGTCATGTAATCCAAATCCATTTTTGGTTTCCCAATTGGTGTAATTGCTACCTCAACAACATAGGCACGAATGCAACATGCACTAGAAATAAAAGGTGCCAATACTGATGAGAATAGGACAATAGTAAGAATAAAATGTATTACTTCTCATAATGCTCAAAAATTTAGTTAAAAAGCAAAAGCACCTAAAGAAAGGACAAAAACTAGGACAATGATAGCACTTTCATTCTAGACATTGCCACACAACTTAAAGAACAAATCATTCACATAATGAAACCAACATAATGACTAATGTATGACATAGAAAATAAATTGTTCACCTCAGTTATTTAGCAAAGCGACAACCCAGGAAAGCATTTCCAAGAACATATTTTGTAATGAGCCATCTCCCTCACGAAAAGTAATTTACATTTCTCATGAATTAGCATCTCATAGAAAAAGTTCTAAAGTCATAGTATGAAAAAAATTTAGACATAACTACTACATGACAGAAATGTATTCTCTATAAACATTTTAAGCACTCACATACTATCCTCTTTTTGAGCTACATACCTTAAATTTACATAAGGTTGTAATGTATATTGTGTAAATTCTCTAAGCACTTGCGTAAACAAGGAAGGACGCATTTCTAACCTAACAAAATGGCTACATGTTCTGTGTCTTTGTTTGAAATGAGCGTATTTGTCACACCACAAACAGATTCACAAGAAAGACTCAATTTGACTTAGCCTTATTCAAATTGAGAAAATTCAAAATTTCCACATTGACGAACAACTTGGAGATAGTTAATTTAGGTGACATGGATCTTGTCACTCAATTAGCTAAATAAATTTGAGTTAGCGAGATTGGAGTTCATTTTTAAATATTGATTTCTAATTTGTAGCAATCCAGTTTGGTTATTTCTAGTTGTACTCAGTTAAACTAGTTATAATAGTTAATAGAACTAGTTGGAGGTTAGTTGTGTAGTGGAACAAAAATATAACTCATATTTTATACAGTTAACTAATAAATCAACCAAAAATATCTCATGCATGTAAGGAATTAGAATTGATTAGTTTCAGTGGAGATTCCAAGGCAATGTAACATCAGTTGTAGACTAGTTTTAAGTGTACAAGTGTTGCATGCAATCAATGATCAATCCTTGGGAATTGTGAAATAATTTTGGAGGAATTCCTAAAGAATAGGGGTCAATTTCCTTAGGATTTATGCAAAGAAATGGGAGCTCAAGTGGGGGTCGAAATTGACTAAGTATGGATTAGACCTTCTCATTAATCAGAGAGAATAGTTACTCTTTTGCAAGTCGAGCTCAAAGCAAGCTAGCAATTGTAAGAGATTCTTTATTAATCTGATTAATGCAAGCAAGCTTAAGGATTTTTTACCAGATGGTTTCCCCTAGATAAATTTTTGTACTTGTGTATGTGATTGACGCATGTTTGTGAATGTTGTTCTAAATTGTGAATTAATTATATGGAGCAGTAGAGTAGAATTGTGTATCTTGTTTTAGATTAAATTTCTTGAGCAGTTGCAATTCTATCAACATATTCCTATATGGTATCAAAACAGGATTCACATTAGAAAAATAATTTCAAAGTTTTTCCTCGGGAGGTTCAAATTTGTAGCTTCAGTTTAACAGCATTTCTTTACAGTTGGTTGAATTTCCTTCAATGGACTGAGATTAGAGTATGCATTGGAAGGAAGCTCGTATTTCATTGCATAGAAGGATCGCATGGAGGAACTGCTTGATGACAATAGATTGTTGGAATATGTCAAGACAAACATTCCAAAACCATGATTAGATTATGCCCATAACCTATCCTGATGGAAGAAAGATGCAACCAAGGTGAGGAGAATAATCCCGGAGGAAGTGAGAGACCACATTTTCTCAAATCTCCATAACAAAGAAAAATATTTCGTAATTTGGAAGGAATTGTTTGAGTTATTTGAGAATATTAGTGACCATAGAAAATTTTCCCTCAAATACAAACTTCAAAATATTCAAATGCGAAAGAATGGTACTATTCTGCAATATCTCACTATATTTACACAAGTTTGGGATGAGCTTGGATGGGTTGGTGTAAATGTTACAGAAGATGACATGGTGAGCCTAGCTCTTCTAGGCCTTCCCAAAAGTTGGCATAACTACCAGGACTCGGTGAACGAGAGGGAGAAATTATCAAATTGGGAGCACTTATAGTATGATTTGGTACAAGAAGAAATTAGGAAAAATACCAAAGATAGAATTTCATCCAAGGGAGAGGATGAAGAAAAAACTTCATTGTCTGGGAAGGGAAAGAAGGGAAAAGGGAAGAAATCCAAAACCTAACCAGATTCCAGCCAAGGGGGCAAGAATAAATACTTGTCCAAAATAAAATGCTTTAGTTGTCATGAATTCGAGCACTATGCTACAAAGTGTCGACACAAAATTCTAGCAAGAAGAACTCAGGAGGAGCATCTAGTGACGAATTGGCTTCACAGTTCGAGCTAGAATTCACCATGATCACATGCATGGCCAGCACTATGATGGGGAGTGTGTGGTACTTGGACTTAGGTGCCTCATTCTACATGACAGGGTGTAAATATTTTTTTTGTGACCTGGAGGTGAAATATCTCCAGATGCATATTGAGCTTGGGGACGACGGAAGGTATGGTGCTATCAAGATTGATACAGTAACATTTAAGAGGGAGTTGAGGTCCCCTCTTTTCCTAAAAAGTGTCATGTTTATACCAAGCCTAAATAAGAACCTCATATCTGTAGAATTTTTGGAAGACCCTGGTTATGATGTAATTTCTATTAAAGATAAAGCCTTCCTGAGACACATAACCATTGGGAAAGTGAAGCGTATCGGGGTTCATGTGAATAACCTATATAAAATTGATGTGGATGATTGCACTGCATTAAGAAATAAGGCATACAAAGTGTAGAGTCGCGATGTCAGTGAAATATGGCACAGGAGATTGGGCCACTTGCATCATGGCGCCTTAAAAATTATGAAGCAAATAACCACTGGAATCCCTAAAGGATCACTTGAGAAGTAGGATGCCTGCAAGGGTTTTACCTTGGGGAAGTATGTAAAATCCACACTCCATGATCGAGACAAAAAATAAAATGCAGTCTTGGAGAGAGTCCACTTTGATGTTTTTGGACCCTTATCAATATCTTCCACTGCCAGATGTAAATACTCTGTTATTTTTATTGATGGTTTCTTAAGAAAGTGGTGGATATTCTTCATGTGGAAGAAGGATGAGATATTCTCAAAATTTGTAGAAATTAAGGTACTAATTGAGAAAGATACCAACAAGAAGGTGAAGGCTCTTAGGATTGAAAATGGAGTTGAGTATGTTTCAAATGACTTCAAGTAATTTTGTGTCAAAGAAGGAATTCGAAGAGAACTGACAACTCCCCACAACCCATGACAGAATGGGGTGGCTAAGAGAAAAAATCGGAGCATTGTGGGAGTTGCGAGAGCTATGCTACATGCCCAAGGCTTGCCAATACACTTGTGGGCATAGGCATGTAACACAATAGTATACTTGCAGAACAGGAGTCCTCATTGGATTCTTGGTATGATTACACTCAAGGAGGCCTTCTCGGGGAGAAATTCGGATGTGTCCCATTTCAAAAATTTTGGAGCCTTTTTTTACTGCCATGTCTCCAAATATTTAAGGAAGAAACTTGAGCTGCCATAAGAGCTGGGATTTTTTGTGGGTTACACTAAAACTCCACACAGTTACCGGGTTTAATAGCATTCACTCATAATGATAGTTGTGCGAAGGGATGTAAAGTTTGACAAGGAGAAAGCAATGAGATGCTCTCTTGAGAGGAATCTTGAAATCCCACTAGAAGAGGAGCTTTTAGCTCGAAATGAGGAGCCTCGGTAAGTTGTTGAGCAACCAAAAATGGAGGATAAGAGAGGAGGAAGAGTGGATACATCCACTCAAGCATAACCATCCATAGAAGGTAGAAAAAGAACCAGGGAAGCTAATAGATTAGTGCAAGATGTGAGGGAGAATGTGGGAGCTCCTTCAAATTTGTGCAGGCAAAGGAAGTCATCTAAGAGGTACATTGGCTACATGGCTCTAATTCCTGAGCTTGTAGAGACTGAAGCATCATATTTTAAGGAAGAATTTGAGAAACTGGTTTGGTTTGATGTAATGGCAGAAGAATACGAATCCATCATGAATAATAGTGTTTGGATAGTGGTCCCAAGACCACAAGATAAATCAATTATGGATTCAAGATGGATCTTCAAAGTTAAGAATGGAGAAGTATAAGGCTATATTTGTGGCCAAAGGATTCTCTCAAGTTGAGTGAATTGACTATGAGGGAACCTTTTGTACCATAGCAAGATATTCATCCATTAGATCAATTCTTGCATTGGATATGCATATGGGGTGGAAGATCCACCAGATGGATGTAAAATCAACATTTCTCGATGGTGTTATTAAGGAGGAAGTGTACGTCAAGAAACCAAAAGATTCTGAGACATTTGATCTAGAGTCTCATGTGTGTAGACTCAGGTTATCATTATACGGTCTCAAACAGACACCATGAGCTTGGTACACTCAGATTGATAGTTATCCCACTAGATTGGGCTTGACCAAAAGTGAGAAGTGCGAACCTCTATCATATTTTGGTAGAAGGTAAATTTCTTATCATTGTTTTATATGTTGATGATTTAATATTGATAGGTGATGAGAAGTTGATTGGCTCTTGAAAGGAGGACCTTGTAAGGGAATTTGAGATGAAATACATGGGTCTAATGCACTACTTCCTCGAACTGGAAGTATGACAAGGCGATGAGGAATTTTTTTTTCTAAATGCAAGTATGCCACCACGATACTAAAGATATTTTGCATGGATATTTGTAATCCCATGGAGACACCTCTAGTGACCAACTGGAGAAAGGAGAACGCCACTTCAGGTGAAGAGGTTTTGTTACCATTTACCAGTAGCTAGTGGGTTCACTGAGGTATCTTGTGAACACACAACCTGATATGTGTTATGTAGTCAACCAACTGAGCCAAGCTATGGTTAGGCCGACCAAATTGAATTGGAAGGACGATAAGCGTGTTTTATGGTACCTCAAAGGCACTACCCAATATGGATTATGGTACATATGGACAGAGGGAGTGAATTTGTGTGGCTTCACAGATGCAGATTAAGTAGGGAGTCCATTCGACAGAAAGAGTAAATTAGGTGGAATTTTCAGTGTTGGGTCTACATCAATTTCCTAGTACAGCAAAAAGAAAAGGTTTGTGGCACTCATCTTAGCAGAATTTGAATACATGGCTACAAGTCAAGAAACATGTGAGGTGATCTACATGAGAAAGATACTTGTGGGATTGTTTGGTTAGGAGATGGATCCAATAGTGATCTATTATGATAATCATAGGTACATTAATATTTCTAAGAATCATGTATTTCACGATCAATCCAAGAATATAGATATATAGTATCATCATTTACGGGACTATGTGCAGAGAAGGATAATGTTGCTACATACATTCTGACTGGGGAACAAGATGTTGACATCTTGAAAAAGGATTTGTCAAGAGGGAAGTTCGAATTCCACAGGTGCAGGATAGGGGTTGTTGAAAATCCATTTCTTTCTAAGAGGGAGTGTTGAAAAAATGTAGCAAGAAAGGCTCAGTTTGACTTAGCATTGGTCAAATTGAGAAAATTTGAAATTTCCACATCAACAGACAACTTGGAGGTGGTTAACTAAGGTGAAATTTCTCTTATCACTCAGTTACCTCAATAAATTATAGTTAGTGGGCTTGGATTCTAGTTTGCATGTGTTGATTTCTAATTTGTAGCAATCCAATTGAGTTGTTTCTATTTGTACTGAGCTAAACTAGTTCTAATAGTTAATATAACTAGTTAGAGGTCAGTTGTGATGTGATACAATAGTCTAACTCAGATGTCATCTAGTTAACTGATCAATCAACCAAAAATATCTCATGCATGTAAGGAATTCGAATTTCTCAACTATGGCAGAGGTTCCAAGGCAATGTAACATCCTTTGTAGACTAGTTTTGAGTGTACAATTGTTGCATGGAATCAATGATCAATCCTTGGGAATTGCACAATAATTTTGGAGGAAATTCCTAAATAATATGGGCGAATTTCTTCAGGATTTGCGAAACGAAATAGGAGCTCACGTGGGGGAAGAAATTGACTAAGTATGGATTAGATATTCTCATTGAGTAGAGAGAACAATTATTATTTTGCAGGTTGAGATCAGAGAGAGCTAGAAATTGTAACAGATTCTCTATTCATCTGCTTAATGAAAGAAGGATTAAGGGGTTTTTACCAGTTGGTTTCCCCTAAATAAATATGTGTATTTTTTTATTTTATTGATGCATATTTGTGAATGTTGTTCTAAATTGTGAATTAATTTCCGTAGAGCAGTAGAGTAGAATTGTGTCTCTTGATTTAGATTAAATTTCTTGAGCAGTTTCAATTATATCACGATATTTCTACATGTACAACTTCCAGATAAAATCTCTCATGCCATGCAACTACTAGAACAACCACCGTACATCCTGGAGAACAAATATTTTTGTAATGAGCTCCCCAAAAATGTAATCGAACATGTGTTGGCAATGCATATGCTAAAAAATGCATGATAAACACTTGGCCAATGTATCTACGTACATGATAATTAGAACTAGTGGTTATAATTGTTACATTATCTTTTAAATTTTCAATATATGTATTAGATACTAACTAATGATGATATTTTATTCATGCTATCTTATTTTGAACTCCTGACCAATGCACTTATAGACATAATAAATAGAATTAGTGGTTAGAAATGCCACATTACCTTTTAAAATTTCATGATATGTTTTAGATACTAACTCATGACAATATTTTATGCCTGATATGTTATTTATTTATTCATGATATGCAGTAGATACTAACTAATAATAACATGATATACACATAACCCAAAGTTTTCATGCCACAAAATTTAATAAGCCAAAATCACTAATTAATTGATTAATATGTAGTGTGTGGGAATGTATGCGGAGGTACGAAACATTGCAGAAGAAAGTTTTTGTTCCTTTCTCCACACAACACTTCTTCCTCACACACATTAAAAAGAAACTTCATTTAATTTGGGATGATAAGTATTTAATTCACAAATGCACATAGTATTCGAGAACCCTGACTACCAAGATTCAGTGTTTCTACTTTGATGCAATTTTTAAATGATAATCATCGAACATGGTTTTGAAAACCTCACATTGGATCATCAACAAAGTTTTTTTTCCACATCTCCTTTTCATCCCGTTATCAAATAAAACGAGCCCACATAGACATAGTAGTGGGGACAGTTAATTGCCCACCCTTATTTACCAAATATACATGTAACCCAATTTTTTCATGCCTCGAACCTTAATAATTGAATACCACTAATTAATTTATTAATATGTGATGTTTTGCAGGAGGGAGGTGTGTGTGGAAGAATTGTGCAAAAGTTGAATTCATGCGGAGGAACGTAACATTCCAGAAGAAAGCTTTTATTCCTTGCTCTGGACACCCATTCTCCCACACTAAACTTCATCCTCACACGCATTAAAAAGGCACTTCATTTAATATTAGATAATAAGTATTTAATTCAAAATTTTGATATAAAAAATGTGCATAGTATTCAGGAACCATGAATACCAAGTCGTTTCTACAACTTTTAAAAGGTAAAATTCGTCGAACATAGTTTTGAAAACCGCACATTGGATCATCCCACAACATTGTTTCCACAGCTACTTTCCATCTCGATATCAAATAAAACAAGCCCAGCTTTATTTTGCACCCAATATACACATAAAAAAAACTTTTCATTCCCCAAATTTTTAAATCCAAAATTGCTAATTATCAATTAATATGTAGTGTGCAATAATATGTGCGAAGGTACGAAACATTGCAAAAGAAAGTTTATGTTCATTGCTTCGCAAATGAGTTCTCTCGAAAAACACTTCTTCCTCACACACATTTAAAAGCTAATTTTTTTAATCAATTAATTAATATGTAGTGTTATGTGGGAGGGAGGTGTGTTGAAGAATCGTGCACAGGGGGAATGTATGTGAACACTCATTCTCAACAACACAACTTCCTCATGCATTTAAAAAACACTTCAGTTAATATTAGATAATAACTATTTAATTAAAAAATATGAAATCACAATGCAGTTAGTATTCGGGAAGCTCAATGATGTTGAAGCCCCAACAACAACTTAAAGTTTCCTCAAAATTTTACACACAATCAAACGGAGGAATCATAGTCTACGCTCGATGAAGAAATCAGAGTAATATTAAAATGTGATCAATCACCGTTGATCGTTCTTTGCCTTTACTTCCTCGTTATACATCTAATCTTCATTGTCCATTTAACTGTCCCAAATTCGACAATCATCACATTCTAAGCAGCACAATATTTAAGACTTTAAAAACTTGCGACAAAAGTGGTTTTCCTGGCTCGTGCTTATGCTACATGTCGCGTTCGGGAGTTGCACGATTTGAACAATTACCATATACCGCTGTGAAACCATGTGATATACCATTCACGGTTTTCAAAGACTGCTTACTGTTCGCACGTTCTTTGTCCGTCGCACCATTCTAAGTAAGGCACCAGGTTCCAAAATAACATTTTTAAATCACGGATGTTTAAACAAACGTTTTATCATGAAAAGGATTTAAATGCTCAAATATGCCGATCTGCAATAAAACTCTTAACACTATTCACTGATGATCCAAATAAAAACTCAGAAATAGAAGAATGGTACCAATATATTCATGATTAATTTTCAAAGGGTTTCAAACAAAATTTAGCACCAGAAACACGATTTTCACACCACACTTATGTAAATTACTCATAAAATAGAAATTACAGAGTTTTTAGCCCCTCATGGCTTGATTACATCAATTATTCCAGCTCTTTGTCTCTCTCTTTCTCAACACTCACTCACTCCTCTTTTGTCTCACCTATTTCACACATTTTATATCAAAAAAAAAAAAAACCAAAGCGGTCCTTCTCCTTAAAATAGATTTATTTTGAATCTATTCCACAAATAAATGCTATCCTATTTCTTAACTCTTAGCCTACTTGGCTTAATCTCCACGTAGGGAAGAACCAATTTCTTATTTTATTTCCTAATCAATCTAACAAATCCAAACCAACTAAATTCTCTCATTAAAATTAAATAAAAATACTAATGGCCAATGTTTATCCACCTCATGTTTAACCACAACATGTGAACATCCAATCACATTGCTAGCTAAGTCCAGATGCTCCCGCATCACTCAAATAAAACAATCACATGTTGACATAGTAGTGAGGACAGTTAATCGTCCAATCATATTTCGCACCTAATATTCAAATAACCCAAAATTTTCATGCCCCAAGCTTTATTAAGTCAAATATATTAATCAATTGATTAATATGTAGTGTGTGGGGATGAATGCGGAGGTAAAAAATATTGCAGAAGAAATTTTGTGTTCCTTACTCCGCACCAGTCTCCCACACATCACTTCTTCCTCACATGCATTAAAAAGACACTTCATTTAAAATTGAAGAATAAGTATTTAATTAACAAATGCACATAGTAGTTGGGAACCATGAATACTAAGATTCTTTATTCTACTTTGATACAATTTTTAAACAATCAAAGTCATCAAACATAGTTTTGAAAATCGCACATTGAATCATCAATGTAGCAATTTTTCCATAGCTCCTTTGCATCTCGATATCAAATCAAACAAGCCCACATCAAAATTGTAATGGGGATTTTTAATCATTCACTCTTAGTTCGCACCTGATATACTCAAAAACCAAACTTTTAGTACCCAAAACTTAGCCAAAACCATTAAGTAATTGATTAATATGTAGTGTTGTGCGAGAAGGAGATGTGCAAAAGAGGAATGTATGCAAAGGTATGGAACATTTTGAAAGAAAGTTTGTGTTCCTTACTTCACACACTCATTCTTTCACACAACACTTCTTCCTCACACGCATTCAAAAGAAACTTCATTTACTATTGCATAATAAGTATTTAATTCACAAATGTGGGAACATAAATGTACATAATCTTTAGGAACCGTGAATACCAGATTTGTTGATTCTACTTTGATAGAATTTTTAAAAGATCAAAGTCATCAAACATAGTTTTGAAAAACCCACATCAGATCATTGGCAAAGTAGTGTTTCCACAAATCCTTTGCATCCTAATACCAAATAAAATGATTACACCCTTATTTCACACTCAAGATACATGTAAACTAAAATTTTCATTGCTTAAACTTTAGTAAGCCAAAACCACTAATTAATTGATCAATATGTAGTGTTGAGAAGTATGTGGAAGGAGTGTATAAAGGAGAAATGTATGAGAAGATGTAGAGAATAGATAATGAAAGTGTGTGTTCCCTACTCTACATACAAGTTCTCCTACACAACACTTCTTTCTCACGTGCATTAAAAGGACACTTCATTTAATATTGGATACTAAGTTTCTGCTTAAAGTTAAAATAATTTCTTGTACATGGAAGAAATTTCCATCTGCACCTCCGCTCTCCTGCACATACCCCATACCTCATTTTTTGCACATCCTTCATTCCACACGCATTCACCTTTTCTGTGCATCCTTCATTCCACACACATTCACCTTTTCTACACATCCTTCATTCCACACACATTCACGGCTCCATACATCTATTTTCTCTCACAAATGAATCTGTAAAAATTTAAAATGAAATAAGAGATAAAAACACTAGGAGTCACTCACTGTGTTAGTATCAACATTAATGTCACGGTCATAACACTCACCAATGGAACGCTCCGCCGCTGCCCTACCCTACCCTACTCTACCCTTGCCTTGCCCACCTCACTTACGTAAAATACCTTCTCATAGCATTGTTTCAGTGTCAATGTACTCAGTAACGGAATAACCATTGTGAAAAAATTAATCTAATTTCCATTTTAAAATGATTTTTTTTCTACATCGCATTAATTAATGTGGATCTATTTCTGATAAACAAGACATTTTTGAAAATGCAAAGTTATGTGTATTTCAAGGTTTCTTCTCACGGAAATATTATAATTAAGATGTGAGTAGAAAGGACTTAATGTTGCTATTCGTGTTTTGCATAAATGTTAGCGAAAGAAATTGATAAACTTGCACACATCTTGATGAACTGAATCTACCTTAAACGAGTTAGTGTTAAAATATTATTTTGTCATAATAAAGACCGAATGCAGGAAAGGCAAGGTACCTAAGCGATTATGGCATGACCTAAATACATGCTTTTAGTTTTATATTTCTTACGCCATAATCTACATCTTGCAAAATTGTTACGAGTTACAAAGGAGAAATTCGTTGGTAGAGGTTTTGGTTCAAATGAAATATTTTTTCATGGTCTTGTTCGTTTTAAATAAATTGTGTTATTTTATTTTTTTTTAATTTTTTTTTTTTTTTTTTGTAAAACAAGATAATAACAAAACAATTTAAGATGTTGAGGTGGTACAAAATATAAACTTGAAGTATTTTTCATCTGAAAAAAAAAAAAAAAAAGATAATAATTAGTATTAGCTTTTATCAAAAATTCACTATTGCACATGAAGTTTTCACATTATATAATAATTTCAGTAGCTATGATTAATGATAATAAATAATAAAATAATAAAATTAAAACATTTTTTTATTATAAAAAAATTTTAAATTTGAAAAACATATTTAACATGTTTAGAGCCCTAAAAGTAAATGTATATTATTTTGTTATTATTATGTTTTAAAACATTGAATTCAATAATTTATTTTGATATTTTTAGTTCAAGTTATAATTAAAAATGGAATTATCAATGATTAATAATAATGACAAATAGTGAAATGTTTTCCTTCTAAATATTTTTTATAAAAATGTGACAACCATTTTATGTGTTAACTAGTTGCTGACTAGTTGTTATTTTATTTTATCTTTGTTAAAAAGAAACCTAAAAACATTTCATTTTTTTGGAAATATTTCTTGATGAATATGGGTTAACTTTATTTTGTGAAAAATGAATTAATTATGGAGAAGAGGTTCCATGAAAGTTAAAGAAAGCTGATGGTAAAATTATTCCAAGAACTGAGAGGTGGTTGGACAGTTGAGACAGTTACCTTTTCCTCGAAGGATAAAGGCACATCCCAGAGAGGAAAAGGGGTTATGTTCTGGGAAGGAGAAAAGAGTAGAGTGAGGAAAATTCCAGAGTTGGTAGTGACCAGTGGAATCCTCTGTACTCCTAAGGGTTTCTGGAAAGGAAGGTTGGACTTGGAATCCCGAGGTCTCTTTCGAAACCTCTATCAACCTACCTAACTCAGGAGTGGAGCATGGGGGAAGAGAATGATGTAATTGCCTCTCTTATGGTTGGGCGGACACCATCAGTAGCGACCCAGATAAGATAAGTAGGTATAATTATTTATTTCAGTTATTATTGACAGAACTCGCTGAAAAACATGAATTCAATACTACTTTGTAAATCTAGAGAATGAAAATGTGTATTGCAGGCAAAAAGAATATCATTATCATTTAAAATTTTGTTACTACAAAATATGATTTTCTGAGAAGACAGAATGTGATTATATTTTTTAAATGTAGTATAAGGAAAAATATGTTTACGTACATGATAAAAGGAAAGGGTTTATTGTACAACATATATATATATATATATATATATATATTAGTAATTCTGTAAAAGAAAATATTGCAGTAAACAGGAAATATATTTTTATGTTGAGTAAATTTAGATTGTTATTTTCTTGAATTCATGCTTCTGTAAAGCATCAAGTCTACATGAAACAAGTAAAACCAAATTAAAATAAGTAGAAATATTTGGAATACACTGGTGAAATAATACAAGGCCAAAGAATTTAATCTGGAAAGAGAACTATCAGACCAGGATCTGGGAAAGGTCTTGGACCCCAGGTCTGGTCGCTCTTCTAGGAGGTTAAAGATTATACAGACAAGAGAATATGGCTCGACCATCATTCACAACTGAAACTGAAGAAAGAATAAAGAACTACTATGCTAGCACCTGATAGAAATTTCGCAGTCACGGAGTAAATCTCTATCACAAATTAACCGACACATGAAACTTGAAATTTTAACATGCAAGCATGTATATTCGAAAATAGAGAAATTCCGCAAGTACCATGAGAAATAATCATTATACAACGACCTGATAAGTATATTCATGAAAATATAGTAATTTAACTCCGTAAGGTCATAACTATTTATCACATTTAAATATTGGTACTGAATAGAAAATTCTATACGTCGAATTCAATCTATGGAAACAGATAGCATACAATAAACAAAATTGTGAATACACAGTGGCAAGCATGACTCTGCTGGGAAATGAAATTTGTATTCCATTAATAGCATGATAATATAAATGTTTGATTGAAATAGAAAAGGTACATATATAACCCAATAAGTTTACACAATTCTCAAAATCAAAAATATTACATGAATATTGTTTATAGCAAACAAGATTACTTGAATATCTTTTACAGTAGGTATACATGGTCTCATGGGGTTACAAAACTGTAACTAAAAGCCATATAAACTACATTATGGAACGAAAGAACTTGTGGGGATGCCAACTGGGCAACTCAGCCTCCAAAAGTACTAACTAAGAAAACCATACAAGCTACCATGTGTATGTGAAGCTCTAGAGGCAAAGCTATGTTTGTCGAATATGCAAGGGTGTGCCCTCGACACCTAACAATGGGGAGAAGAAGGTTGTGGAATACCTGTTGAAAGGAGAACCTAATTATGGTGGCGCATGTAACCAAAACCAGAAACGGAAGAATGAGATACCCTGCACCACAGCCAAGAGGAATACTTGCAAAACAAACCGACATACTATTAAAGGTCGAAAATAAAGTTAGTCGAATAAACAAATGTAATAATCATAAACAAAAGTTTAAGGGTAGAAGGAATGAAACTGAACCGTATGCATCAGTCTTAATGTCAGAGAGCTATTTGAAGGTGGATTCAAAGACAAGAAAACCTGGTTAGAAACCTGGAGAATGGAACTACAAACCCAAGCCCAAAGAGACAAAACCACTAAAGAGATTTGGTAATTAGTTGCAAGTCATGGAGAGTAACTCCTTTGGATGTTTGGGAACACATGGCCATGACCCAAACTCGGTAGCAAACCCTGCAAAACAAAAACGGAATCCAAATTAGAACATTGAATAAGAGAGCAACTCAGCAAAGAATGCCATATCAAATAACAACTGTGGAATGAACCACACCACCGGGAAACTAGTTAACCTTACGCATTACCTATTGAGACCAGGAGGCAGAGGAAGCATAACCATCATTTCAGAGCTTGCTGAGCCTTTGGGCAAGAAAATCAAAGAAAATGAGTCGGAGTAGTTAGAGTTGCAAGGGGATAGTACCATAAGCAGTTACCTAGTCGTTCTCTGCCATTGATCTTGGGGATTCGGATCGAATGGTAGGCATTGAGACAAGTGGCCAAGCCCAAAGCCAAAGTCATGCCTCCGTAAAGAATCATTTAATACAAGATTGGCGATAGCTGTAATCCGTATGGAAATCAAATCTAAAAACTATATCTGTCAAACTTGTATTAAAAAACAATATGATGTCTAAGTACAAGCCCGATCGCTCGTTGTGCGAGTTTCGAGGGGCATAAACCATCCAAGCAAAAAATGTGGTAATGAAAAGGGAAATGTAAATAACAATCACGTTTAAACATATTTAAGTTTCATCTAACACCAATTAAGCCATGGTCAAAACAAAGGTAAGGTAGGTATGGTAAGAAATGTAAATAATTAATTTTTTTTTTATATGATGAATGTTACAAGTGGTATCAGAGCAGCGTTCGCACATTGGGACCCTAGGGGTCACCTAACCTGATAAAATTGTGTATATATGATGCACATGAAAAATAAATAATAGTGTCAGGGGGTGTTGCAACCTAGCCCTGATAGGGACATGCAGGAAGAAAATGAATGACATACCAAGGACCAAACCACTGACAGGATGGACAGAAGTCACTCACAACGAAGCAACAAGAACAGAAAATACAATGAGGCTGAGTCTGGTAATTTATCAGATCAATAGGAAATCAAGAAACAAAAGGTGGAACTGCAAGATGAGTTTCGGAAGATAAAACCACCTACGTTTGACGGAGAAGCTGAGGAGGTGGCAGAATCTTGGCTGATTAACATGAATAAGTACTTCCAAGTCTATGAGTACAATATCAATCTTAAAGCCAGATTGGCCATTTACCAGTTGAGAGAAAAGGCCACTTTGTGGTGGGAGGAAGTCAAGAATGTTCGCAGCATTGAGGATCAAGATGTAACATGGGATTCATTCCAGCAATATTTTAAAGACAATTAATTAACAGAACACTTCTATGACAAAAAATCCAGAGAGTTCCATGATTTGAAGTTGGGTAAAATGAAAATGGATGAATACATAACCAAGTTCATTTCCCTATTAAGATATGTTCCTTATTTAAGGGATGAAAAGGCTAAGGTCCAACATTTTTTAAGTAGTCTGCCAACACACATGAAGGAAAAAATTGAACTCGTAAACCCAAGAACCATGGACGAATAAATTCAGAAGGAAATAATGTGTTATCAACAGTCCAAGGAAAACAGAGAGTTGGGTAAAAATTGGCAGCCAAGAAAGGGACATAAAAGCGGTTCCAACTTCAAAAGTGCTAGGAATATAAACTTTAATAATTCTACACGAAATACTGTAAGAAATTTTTTTGGAATAAATCATCAAAGAACTTAATGGCCTACAGAAGAGAGACCTACAAAGGCTTCCATCAAACTGGAACAAGGACAAGTCTCAAAACTGCCACTGCAGTGTTGGGGGTGCAGTGAGGCTCACTACTACAAAAATTGTCCACAGCGAGGGAGAGGAAAAACTGTTTCCAATCTACAAGAAGCTTCAATAGTGGGGGATGTAGCCCGAAACATACCCAGAATCAACACAACACTGGAATATTTTCAGGCATATTATCATCCAACAATGATAGAGTTGGAAGGTAAGCTACTTTCGCAACCTATTCCCATTTTGGTAGACCCAGGTGCAAGTTTAAGTTATGTAAACCCAAAAATATAAGAATTATGTAAATTACATAGTTAGAAATTCAAAAACCCTTGGTTGGTACAGTTAGCCACTGACACGAAAAGAAAATTAAGTGCCAGAATTCCAAATTTCACGTTGGAAATAGGAAGACAACAATTAAATGTGGACTTAAATATACTTCCATTAGGATCCTATGATGTGTTTTTGGGAATGGATTAGCTAGAGAAAAATTGGACGTTAGTGGATTGTAAAGAAAAGATTATATATTATAGGATGCAATATGGAACACGCAATGAGATCCAAGGAATCAAGAAGTCATTACAGTTGCGTCCTATTATAGCATCCCAAATGAAAAATGTATTAAGAAGGGATGTTAGCTTTATGCCATACAAGTGGGGTATACTAATTCCAAAGAGAAGGCTCCTATGATGGAAAATATACCGGTGGTACAGGACTTCATGGATGTATTTCCAGAAGATGTACCAGGATTACCCCCAAGAAGAGATATTGACTTCACCATTGAGTTAATGCTAGGAGAGTCACCAGTTTCAAGGGCTCCATACAGAATGAGTATTCCGGAACTAACAGAATTAAAAATGCAATTGCAAGAGCTGTTAGACAAAGGGTATATATGACCGAGTGTGTCCCCTTGGGGAGCACTGGTGTTGTTTGTGTAGAAGAAATATGGAACTATGCGAATATGCATGGATTATAGACAGCTCAATAAGTTGACTGTTAAAAATAAGTATCCTTTACCATGGATTGATGACCTGTTTGATCAGGTGAAGGGGGCCACAGTCTTTTCGAAAATAGATTTAAGATCTGGGTACCATCAGATCCGGATAAAAGATGAAGATATCTACAAGACTTCCTTCCATACCAGATACGGGCATTATGAATTTGTGGTATTACCCTTCAATCTAACCAATGCACCAGCAACATTTATGAGGTTGATGCATGGAATATTTCACCCCTTCCTGGACAATTTCATGTTGATATTTATCGACAATATTTTAATTTATTCGAAGAATCAAGAAGAGCACAAGGAGCATTTAAGAATAGTGTTGGAAATTTTAAGGAAACATCAGTTGTACGCCAAGTTCAGCAAATGTGATTTCTTTAAGAAATAAATCCAGTATCTAGGCCATGTTATCTCAAATGAGCGGATAGCAGTAGATCCAGAGAAAATTAAGACGATTATGGAATGGCGAGTTCCCCAAATTGTAGCAGATATCCGATCCTTTATGGGATTGGCTAGGTACTACTGACGGTTCATTGAGGGGTTCTCAAAAATTTCTGTTCCATTTACTTCCTTATAGAGGAAGGGAAAAGTATTCAAGTGGACTCTTGAATGCCATAATAGTTCTGAGAGGTTAAAATATTTGTTGACCACCGCCCCGGTATTGAGAGTAGCTAACTCTAATAAATAATTTGAGGTATGTATTGACGCTTGCAAAGAAGGTGTTGGGGCAGTATTATCACAAGAAGGAAAATTAGTTTCCTACGAATCAAAAAATCTAGAAGAGCATGAACAAAGATGCTCAGCTTACAACTTAGAGCTGACAGCGGTAGTGCATACTCTCCGAGTATGGAGGCACTACTTACTGGGGAAAAATTTTGTGCTGAAAACCGACCATAGAAGCCTCACCAGCTATTTCAAACGAGATGATCTAAACTCTCATCAAGAAATATGGAATGCCTTCTTGAGTGAGTTTGACATGGAAATTCAGCATGTAAAAGGTAAAGAAAACCAGGTGGCAGATGCCTTGAGCAGAAAACTGCATTGTGTCTATGATCTTTGCTATAACCAAACTGAATGTAATTTTTTTGATCAAATAAAAGACGAAGCCAGGAAGGATCTTGAATATAAGTTTTTATGGCAGAAATGGAGGAAGACAGAAGGCAAGGAAACACTGGTGATTACGGAATTAGCAAAGAACAACTACTAACATCTACGGGAAAAATATATATTCCAAATAGAATGGAATTGAAGGAGATGATTATAAACGAATATCACCGAAGCAATTATGCAAGACACCCAGGATACCAGAAAATGCTGACAGCCATCAGAAAAAATTATTTTTGGCCTAGCATGCGTAAAAAAATTGCAGAATATTTAACCAAATGTTTGGAGTGTCAATAGGTTAAGGTGGAGCATCAACATCCAGCCGGATTGTTGCAACCCATACCAGTGCCTGAATGGAAATGGGAAGTTATATCCCTAGACTTCATTACTGGTTCACTAAGGCCTAAATAGCACAATGATTCCATTATGGTGGTAGTTGATAGGCTAAGAAAGGTAGCACATTTTATATCAGTACATTCTATGTACAAAATAGTGCAAATAGCCGATATCTTTATGAGAGAAATCTTTAGATTACATGGCATACCAAAAATAGTCATATCAGACAGGGGTGTGAAGTTTACTTTCGCATTCTAGAAGACTTTATTCACAGGATTGGGAACCCAAATTAATTTCAGCACAACTTATCATCCTAAGACGGATGGATAAACTAAGCGAGTGAAACAAATCTTGGAGGACATGTTGCGCATGTACTGTTGAGCTCCAAAGATGTTCTTTCTTCTACCACATTCCACTCCATTTCCTTCGTCCATTATTAATTACAGGCTCAAATTATCAGTAGAATTAATTAAAATTGCTTTAAGAATGTATATCATGACTAACTTGCTATGTTTTTATGATTTTGTCATTGTAGTACTTTTTGAACTAGATCTAGCTACAGAATGCAGACATTCTGTAGCTAGTTGCCGATTCTGCAGCTGTCTTCATGTCTACGCAGGTTCCAGGTGTCATCTCAGAGAAAAAAACATATGGTCGTATTCCACATCATTCCCTCATCATTTGTTGCTCTCCACGAAGTTTGAACGGAATTTTGTAGGTGGTTATGCACGTGGGAACTCAAACTAGAAGATAGACTCCTAATAGGACAAGGACAGTCCAGATGTCCTTAATCATATTACGAGACCACCATCAGAGTTCCAGATTGATTTTAATTTGGAAAGACAATTATCCCTAGGTTATCTCAAGACAGTTATGTAATTTTGTTATAAATATGGCTCGGGAAACCGAGGGACAAGGTTAGATTTTGTGTTTGATTGCTAGATTTCAGAAGTCCCAAAACACTCTGTTTTGAAGTAATTTCTCTTTTAATGAAAAAAACATCACTTTATTGAAAGCGTTGAGTCAATCTTGAAGTAGATTTTGCGTGCTACTCCGGTGGTAGAGGGCCCCTGCTACCTGAGCAGCTTTGCTCATATGGCTTAGATAAGTATTTTAGTCTCGTTTTTCATTTCTAGCTTAAGCAGGTTTCTGAAGTTTATGTCTCATACTTGTTTACATTAATCATCACAGCTAGACTTACTCTTATAAACTATTCCAAAATATCATCACGATGAATAAGGCATAGCTGTGGTGTTGTATATTTTAGTTGCATTTCCTTTCGAATTTTATGATTTATGCTTGTTTACACTAAGTGTCATAGCCGGTCTTACTCCTACAAACTCTTCCAAAACATCATTAACAATGAATAAGAAACAGTTGTGGTATCTTAGATCCTAATTGTATTTTCTTTCAAATCTTATGTTTATGTTCAATTGCATTTAATAATACAGCCAGAATTGTTTTACAAACTCTTCCAAAATATCATTCATATTGAACGAGATGGGTTGTAGAATTCCATAGACTAGCTGCATGATAATTTAGTTATAACACTCCGGAGGTTGATTGCATTTAGTTCAGCTCTGTCACTACATTCCAAGTTTGATAATGGCATTCTAGTTTAACTCTGTTCACTGTACTTCAAGTAGATTAGTAGCACTTTAGTTCAGTCTCAGTTCATTTTGTTTCAAGAAAATATTAATGGCATTCTAGTTTAGTTGTAGTCACTGTATTTTAAGATTGATAGACCGCATTCTAGCCTAGTGCTATCCATTGTATTTCAAGTAGTACTAGTTGTCAAAATTAGTCTCTCGGCCTTCATTATTTACAACTTACTTTTGTTCTGAATTTATATTGATACATCATCACATGAACAGGGGTCAGTAATATCAGTTTAAGGCTTTGATTATTCTGCAAATCTTTTACAAATTCACCTATAGCCTTTTTCCCAAAAATTATTCTAGAAAATATCTAAACTTCTGAATAAGGCCTAGTAGTGATAAGTCAAGTTGCAGAATAGAGTAACTTCAGCATCATAGGTTAATCTAGAATAGAAACCTTACTGTGTTACAAATAATCATTTTTTTTGTAATATTGTGAGTTGATTGTTTATTTAGGAGAACTTCATTTACACTTAACTTGTCCATTTCTGAAGCTCTTCCAACACACCTTTAATGAATGAATTGGATAAGTTCAAGCTCATGTTGTGATTTATTTCCTTGCAATGAAGTCATTATCAAGCTTTGCATTTTTTGTTTGCCATCCATAGTTTAGGGTTTGTTCTGTTTTAATATAACCAATAGCTTCTTTTCACCAGCACTTAGTTCTTTCCATTTTCAAACATAAAACCATAAAACCAAAAACATCATAAAACACTAAACACAATGTAGTGAGAAACAAATACCTAGGCACATATAGTGCACCACACTTCAGCATTTTACTAGCCCTGGTTGACAATTAATGAACTCAATTTAGGAACACTAAGTTGAGCACAAACATGTACGTGATGCAAAAACCAACAAGATGGGAGGACTATTTGCACCTGGTAGAATTTTCCTACAATAATGGATACCAGGATTCACTTAATATGAGTCCCTTCAAAGCTTTATATGGATGGAAATTCCGTATCCCCATCAATTGGAGTAGCCTCGAAACTAAGTTGATGCTTGGACCAGAAATGTTGGCCGAAATGGAATCAGAGGTAAGAAAGATCAGACAAAATCTAAGAGTTGCTCAAGACTAGCAGAGATTGTATGCAGACAAGAAGAGGACTTATTGAGAATTCCAAGTGGGCGACCATGTATATATGTGAGAATCAAACCAAAGAGGATCACACTAAGGTGGGCCTCCTGTACCAAGTTGGCTCCCCGATTTTGTGGACATTTTCAAGTATTGGAAAGGGTGGGGCCTGTGGCATATCGGTTGGCCTTACTTAGCCATTTCAGGGTGCACAATGTGTTCCATGTATCTTTACTGAAGAGATACGTGCATGACCCGAAGCATGTTATTCACTGGCAAAGCATCCAGGTAGGTAAGATAAAAAGATCTTAACTGGAAGTGAAAAAATTTTATGAAAATCTAATTGGATTTCTGTTGATTGCAGGTCGAACCGGACGACGAATTTCCGGTTGAACCTCAGCGTATACTCGACTGGAGAGAAATCATGCTCCGGAGGTGAGCCATCACCCAGGTTAAAGTGCAGTGGAAGCACTTCAGCTTGGAAGAGGCTACCTAGGAGGATGAAGGATTTGTACATGAGGCTTATCCGGAATTATTTGCCGATTTGGAGTGAAACACCGAGGACAATGTTTACTTCTAGGGGGGAAGTTGTGACAACCAGTTTATGTGTTAACTAGTTGTTATATTATTTTATATTTGTTTAAAATAAACTTAAAAACATTTCATTTTTTTGGAAATATTTCTCGATGAATATGGGTTAACTTTATTTTGTTAAAAATGAATTAATTATGGAAAAGAGGTTCCATAAAAGTTAAATAAATCTGATGGTAAAAGTATTCCAAGAACTAAAAGGTGGTTGGACAGTTCAGACATTTACCTTTTCCTCTAAGGATAAAGGCATGTCCTAGAGAGGAAAAAGGGGTTCTGTTCTGGGAAGGAGAAAAGAGCAGAGTGAGGAAAATTCCAGAGCTGGTAGTGACCAGTGGAATACTCTATACTCCTAAGGTTTTTTGGAAAAGAAGACCGGACTTGGAGTCCCGAGGTCTCTTTCGAAACCTCTGTCAACCTACCAAAATTAGGAGTGGAGCACGGGGGAAGAGAAGGACGTAATAGCCTCTCTTATGGTTGGGCGGAAACCATCAGTAGCGACCTAGATAATATAAGTAAGCATAATTATTTATTTCAGTTATTATTGACAGAAATGGTTGAAAAAAAGGAATTCAATATTATGGTGTAAATCTAGAGAATGAAAATATGTATTGCAAGCAAAAAGAGTATCATTATCATTTAAAATTATGTTACTAGAAAATATGATTTGCTGAGAAGAAAGAATGTGATTATACTGTTTAACTGTAGTATAAGGAAAAATATGTTTACGTACATGATCAAAGGAAAGGGTTTATTGTACAACATATATATATATACAAATATTAGTAATTATGTAAAAGAAAATATTACAGTAAACAGGAAATATATTTTTATGCTGAGTAAATTTAGATTGTTATTTTCTTGAATTCATGTTTATGTAAAGCTTCAAGTCTACATGCAACCAGTAAAATCAAATTAAAATAAGTAGAAATATTTGGAATACACTGGTGAAATAATACGAGGTGAAATAATGTAATCTGGAAAGAGAACTATCAGACAAGGATCTGGGAAAGGTCCTAGACCCCAGGTCTAGTCGCTCTTCCTGGATATTAAAGAATACACGGACAAGAAAAGATGGTCCTGCCATCATTCACATTTGAAACTGAAAAAATAATAAAGAAATACTATGCTATCACCTAATAGAAATTTTTTTTGGTCGCAGAGTAAATCTCTATCACAAATTAACCGAGACATGAAACTTGAAAGATTAACATCCAACCATGTATATTCGAAAGCAGAGAAATGCCACAAGTACCATGAGAAATAATCATTATATGACGACCTGCTAAGTACATTCATAAAAATCTAGTAATGTAACTCCATAAGGTCATAACTTTATATTACATTTAAATATTGATACTAAATAGGAAATATTATACGCCGAATTCAATCTATGGAAATAGATAGTGTACAATAAAAAAAATTGTGAATATACAGTGGCAAGCATGACTTTGCTAGGAAAGGAAATCTATATTCCATTAATAGCATAATAATAGAAATTTTTGATTGAAATAGCAAAGGTACATATATTACCCAAAAACATTACACAATTCTCAAAACTGAAAATATTAGATGAATATCGTTTATAGAAAACATGATTACTTGAATATAATTTACAATAAGCATACATGGTCTCATGGGGTTAAAAAAATGTAACTAAAACCCAGATAAAATACATTAGGGAACGAAAGAACTTGCGGGGGTGCCAACTAGGAAACTCGGCCTCCGAAAATACTGACTAAGAAAACCAGACAAGCTACCATATGTATGTGAAGCTCTGGAGGCAAAGATCTGTTTTCTGGATATGCAAGGGCGTGCCCTCAGCACCTGACAATGGGGAGAAGCAGGTTGTGGAATACCTATTGAAACAAGAACCTAATTAGGGTGTCACATGTAACCAGAACCGAAAACAGAAGAATGAGAGACTCGGCACCATGGCCAAGAGGAATACCTGCGAAACAAACCGACATACTATTAAAGGTCGAAAATAAAGTTAGTCTAATAAACAAATGTAATAATTATAAACAGAATTTTAAGGGTAGAAGGAGTGAAACCGACCAGTATGCATCAGTCTTGATGTCTGAGAGCTATTTGAATGTGGATTCAACGACAAGAAACCCCGGTTAGCAACCTGGAGAATGACACTACAAACCCAAGCCCGAAGAGACAAAACCACTAAAGAGACTTGGTAATTACTTGCAAGTCATGGAGAGTAACTCCTTTGGAGGTTTGGGAACGCATGGTCGTGAACCAAACTCGGTATCAGACCCTGCAAAACACAAATGGAATCTGAATCAGAACATTGAAGAAGAGGGCAACTCAGCAAAGAATGACATATCAAATAACAACTGTGGAATGAACCACACCACCGGGAAACTAGTTAACCTTACTCATTACCTATCGAGACCAGGAGGCAGAGGAAGCATAACCATCGCCGCAGAGCTTGCGGAGCCTTTGGGCAAGCAAAGCAGAGAAAATGAGTCAGAGTAGTTAGAGTTTCAAGGGGGTAGTACCCTAAGAAGTTACCTAGTCATTCTCTGTTGTTGATCCTGGGGATTCGGATCAAATGGTAGGCGTTGAGACAAGTGGCCAAGCCCAAAACAAAAGTCATGCCTCTGTAATGAATCATTTAATACAATATTGGTGGTAGTTGTAATCCGTATAGAAATCAAATCTAAAAACCCAATCTATCAAACTTGCAATTAAAAACAATATGATGTGTAAGTAAAAGCCCAATCGCTCATTGTGCGAGTTTTGAGGGGCATAAACCATCCAAGCAAAAATTGTGGTAATCAAAAGGGAAATTTAAATAGCAGACGCGTTTAAACATATATTTTCTTCTAACACCAATTAAGCCATGGTCAAAACAAAGGTAAGGTAGGTATGGTAAGAAATGTAAATAATTAAATTTCTTTTTTTTTATATGATAAATGTTACAAAAAATTATTAATGATAATAATATTTATTTTCTAATAAGAATAATATAATTATTAATAAAAATCATATTCACATTAATAATACAATTAACAATATTAAGGATATGTGTTTATCAGTATATATCAATTACATTTATTAATGTGGTTGTGCTAATAAAATATTTGTAAAATGTTTTTCTTACTTTTGTTAAGAATGGTATTTTATTTTTGTTGAAAATTTATATTATAATTATATATATATATATATATAATCATTTATGTTATGTAGTTTTTCATATATATATGATAGTTTTTTGTTTTTGTTTGTACTTTTTAAGAGCAATATAAATTAATGTAAGATCTAAGTTCACAAGTACAAAATTGGGTTTAAAAAGGTGCATCGTGTTAAAGTCTAGAGAGAGGGTAGAGGAGGGGATAGAGGTGAGCAAGGATGGGTTAAGGTGGTTATAAGAAAAAGATTTCAATGAAAATGAACAAAAATAACTAGAAAAGAGAAAAAGGACGACATAAAATAAAATAAGGAGCTAGCTAAGGAGGAGAGGAGAGGAGTGGAGTGGAGTGGGATGAGTGAGAAAGAAGTAACAAGGTGATATTGAGAGAAGAGTGTTTTTTTTTCAATTGTTTTATCTCTTTTAAATTAAAGTTTTTTTTTAATTACTTTCTTTTATTTTATTTTTTAATTTTTTAATTGTTATTTCTATTAATTTTTAAATTTATATTTATATCTATTTAATTTTTCTTCATAATTCTTTTTTAAAATATTTAAAATATGTAAGTAAAAAAATAATGATTTCAAAATTAATTAATTTTTTAAAATAATAACAAAACAAATAAAAGACTAAATTTTGAGCTCTGAGATGTAGATTGGTTAGTGACTAGATGTATTGTTAAGACGATCATTATGTAATGGTCATTGGTCCACAATAAGGAAAAATGTGAGAATGTAGTAGTTATATTGGTAGTGGTCGAAATCAACCCATATTACACAAGTAAGAGTTTGTCCTAGTTACCGATTTTTCTAGTCACAAAAATAAATAAGTGAAGGACAAGTTTAAAACAATAACAAGCTTACACACACATTATAATTGATAGAATGAATTCCTTTTTTTACAATGAAGGCCTTTGCTTAAATATAGTCTTAGGTGTATTTTAATGAGGGGTCATGATCTTTGATCCTGACCCTCTACATAGTTAATATATTTGCAAAGTTATATTAATTTTATTAATTTTACACATAGAATTGCCTTCCCATCAAAATAAATGTGTTTTCCTCAAAAGCATAGGTAACGAGGGATATTGTTGACAAAAATATTTTGTTTTTGAAGAGCCTTCTTCTTCTGGTAGGTTCTTCCACTTAATAAGATATTCTTTAATTACTCGTGAACATAATTTATTTTCTCTGGTGGTGATATTCCTTCTAGTTATAAAAAAATATTCCCTTCATTGTCTAATGTCGTGAGTGTCATATGTGTTACTTGTTGTTTACCTAGTGCCTTATCGAGGCAAGATTCATGGAAAACATTGTGAATGTAGCTTTTATTAAGAAGGTTCAAGTTGTATGATACTTGGTTGATATTTTTGTTAATATAATATGGTCTGTAGAACTTTGGTGCCAATTATGTTTTGATGAATATTCAATCTGGGTCCTCCAAATCGAATTTACATTCTCATTTCGATCCTGAAACCTGTGGGTTGTGGCCCTAATTATCTTCTTCTAATGTACAGTAATGGAAATAAGTCATTAAGCCCCAATTCCAACTTGTCGACTCGTTCACGATTCTCATTCAATATATGGGTTCTAAGGAAAAACCATATCTCATACCTCCAATGCACCTCCTCGCCAGAATTCAGATCCAGAAATACAACGAACAATTTATTTTAGAGTTAAAACAAAGTTACAGGTAGAAAGGCCACTAGTGTTCCTCCACATATGCATCCATAATATGTGACACAAATTCATCATCATTCATCTGTATGTACTATTAATTCTTACGTTCACTGGCAAGACCACATACAACTCAGTTGAAGATCAACAAATGCACATTATTTCTCCATCAGCATATCCAAAAAATCTTACATCCACACGGTCAGCTCCAACCTTGCCAACATATTTTTACAAGCCCATACAACTTTTCTATGCAACGCCTATTCTTCATGTTGATCATGATCAAGCGGGTCTCCTCATACATGCAACACTTGTTCTTATACTTTGATATAATTTTGTGTATCAAACTAGTCACTTCATAGATTAAACAACATGCATCCAAATGCTATACTATTTAATATCTGAAGATCCATGCACACAACAGAAACGTTGCCATTCAAACATAGACTATGGAATTTCATTAATCATCAAACTTGATTACAGTGAAGCCTCACTAGGCCTGATTTACATTGACTAGTCGGCTACCTATGGTGCCATGGTGGCGTGTTCATCATTTAATGGTCACCACTTTGCCTAATTACATTATATTGGCCATCCCATTTATGCTCCCAAGTTTAAATATTAAACACCAAACATAGAATCATGGATTATTTCAAATCCATGATTCTCTCAACTTCATGCTCTAGATAACAATTTTGGGCCAATCAATACCAAACATGATCCTTAAGATCTTGATTTCATACTTGAAACAATTATTTGGTTCAAATAATTAACAATACAATCCATTTAGATAAGGAAATTGCGTCCTTGTTTAATAGTTGCAAATTCTAGAAACTCAATTTCAATTATTTCTCGTAGATGAGTTGATGCTCCTGCATCATTTTGTCCCCTGTTTCTTCAAGGAAAAAAAATTGTAAGGTTTAAGATTAAACTACCCATTATCCAACCCCAAAATCTCTTTTTGTTCTATGTTGGTCGGCTTTTTGTTTCATACAATTTCTTGAAATATTTAGATTTTCTTTTAGTATCTAAAATACATTTTGTGTTTTTTTCTAACTAATATTTTACTGCTGGAAATTTTGTTTTCTTAATAGTGAATTCCTTCCATTTAGGGGGCTTGTAATAGTAAAGAAATTGAAATGGAGTATTTTTTGTTGAAGTGCGATAAGTAGATTTGTAACATTGTTATCCATGAAATAGGTAACCTAACCTCAAAACGGGAACTCTAGCCCAAAAAGACTCAAAAAACATGAAAAAACACCAAAAAAAAAAAAAAAACTGTATTCCAGAATGCACTTGCCTTTTTTTTAAGGTCAAATTTCAACATTTTATAAAATTATGCTAAAAACAAAATTGTTTCTTGAAAAAAGGATTGAAAAAACACCCTCAAAACAAAACCAGTTGATGCTGGAATAACAAAAAAAAAAAATTGTGCCTATTTTTGTCATTTTAAAAAATAGAAATAACATTTTTTAATTTTTTAAATTCAAACATTAAAAAAAACCTAAAATTTAAGAAAAAAAAAAATTTAAAATAAAAACATTTTAAAGCTTAAAATTTAAAAATATATAGGAATAAAAAAATAAAAATAAAAACAAAATAAAAATTTTAATTCAAACATTAAAGAAAACCTAAAATTTAAGAAAAAAATAAAAAAATAAAAAATAAAATTTAAAGATCAAAATTTCTAAATATATAGAAATAAAAAATAAAAATAAAAATATTAAATTAAAAAGAAAAACAAGTTAAAAAAAGAAAGAAACTATAACAAATAAAATATAGAAATTAAATTTAAAAAAGAAAAAAAAATGTTTATTAAATTTAAAAAATAAATAAATTAATTAATTAATTAATTAAATTTAAAGAAATATATTAAATTTTAATAAATTTAATACTTTAAAATAAAAAATAAAAATAAATAAAATAAAAAATAAAAAAATAAACCATTATTGAAATTAAAAGTAAAAAAGTGAAAATTTAATTAAAAATGAAAAATGAAAAATAAAATACAATAAAAATATATATATATTAAAAAAACAAATAGATTTTAAAAAATAAATTAAATTTAAATTATAAAAAATAAAATATATATGTGTGTGTGTGTGAGAGAGAACTTAAATTAAAAATATATATATATTAGATTTTATTAAATTAAAAAAAAAAATGTTAATATTAAAATAACAAATTAAATTTAAAAAAAAAAATTTAATTTTAATAAATAAATGAATAAACAAATAAATTTTAAATATAAAGAAAAAAAAAACATTGTTAAAATAAAAAGTTAAAAACTTTAAAAATCAATTAAAATTTAAAAATTAAAATATATATATATATATATATATATATATAACAAATTAATTTGAAAATATTAAGTTTAATTTTTTTTTTTTTTTTTTTAAATCTAATTTTAAATACACAATTTTAATTGAAATAAATAAAATATAAAAAATTTATTTAATTAAAAAAATGATAATAAAATAATAAAAAATTAAAAAAAATATTAAATTCAAATAAATTTAAAAAAAATAAATAAATAAATAAATAAAATACAAAATTTACTAAATTTTAAAAATTAAATGAAAAAACTAAACATAAAATTTAATAATAAAAAATATATATATATGAAAAAATTTAAAAAAAAAAATCAATTAAATTTAAAAAAAAATACAAAATTTAATAAAAATTATTAACAAAATTTAGAAAAAAATAAATTAAAAACCAAAAAAATGAATAAAATGAAAAAAAATAAATTAAAAATTTAAAAAACAAAAAATAAATTAAAAAAATAATAATAAATTTCAAATATAAAAATTAAATTTAAAAAAAAAAAAAAAAATCAAATTAAAAAAAATATTAAAAATTAAAAAAAAAAAAAATAAATAAAGAATTTTTTGATCGTGGTGGCGTCGACAATCAGCCTCCCGCCCAGGTGGCGGTGGAGGCCGGCTGCTAGGCGGGAGGCCGATTCCGAGAATCAGCCTCCCGTGGCGAGAGGTCGATTCCGGGAATCGCCCTGAGGCCGATTCTGGGAATCGCCCTCCCGCCGCAGGAAGGCGATTCTCGGAATCGGCCTGTCTCGGCGGGAGGGCGATTCCCGGAATCGGCCTCCCGCAGTGAGAGGGCGATTCCGGGAAACGCCCTAAGGCCGCGGGAGAATCGCCCTCCCGCCGCGGGAGGGAAATTCCTGAAATCGGCCTCCCGCGGCGGGAGGACGATTCCCGGAATCGGCCTCCCGTCGTGGGAGGGTGATTCCTGGAATCAGCCTCCCGCGGCGGGAGGGCGATTCCCGGAATCGGCCTCTCGCCGCAAGAAGGCGATTCCCGAAATCGGCCTCCCGCCCAGGTAGCGGCGGAGGCCGGCCGCTGGGCAGGGCGGGGGGCTCCATGCAACCTCACCACCCGCCCAGCGGCCAGCCTCCGCTGCCACTTGGGTGGGAGGCCGATTGGCGGCACCACCACAATAAATAAATAAATAAATAATTCTTTTTTTTTTCTTTTTTTTTAATATATATATATATATATATATATATATTTTTTTTTTTTTTTTTAATTCAAAAAAATTAAAATTAATTTTTTTTATTTTAAATTTAATTTGTTTTAACTTTTTTTGGTTTTTTTTTTAATTTTGTTTTTAAATTTAATATTATAGATTAATTATTTTTTAAAATTTAAAATTTATTTATTAAATTTATTAAATTTTATTTATTTATTTTTTTTAAATCTTTTAGTTTATTTAGTTTTTCATTTTTAAAATTTATAAATTGTTTCATTTAAAAAAAACAGTAAATTTATGGATATTTGTTTTTTAATTATTTGCACGTGGTTTTTTTCATTTTTTTTGTTTTTTAATGATAGTTTTTTTTTATTTTAATTTTCTTTTTCAATTTTAATTTTTTTTTTTTTTTAATTTGTTTTTTTTGTTAATTTTAAAATTTATATTTTTGTTTTCTTCTTATTATTATTTTTTTAATTTAAATTTTTAAATTTATTTTTTTCTTTTTTGTATTTTATTTTTTTTATCTAAATTTTAATTTTGTAATTTAAATTATTTTTAAATTTTCTATATATTTTTTTTAATTATATGGTTTTTTTTAATAACTTAGAAAAAAATGTTTTTGATGGTTTTTTTTTTTTTTTTGGTTAATTTTTGTTTTTTTCTTTAAATTATGTGTTTTTTTTCCAAATTTTGTCATTTTTTTTAATATAATTTTCAAATATTTTTGTTTTATTTATTTATTTTTGTTTAAATTTTTATTTTTACGAGTTAATTTTGTTTTTTTTACATTTTTATTGGTTTTTTTTATTGTTTTTATATATATATTTTTTATCTAAGTTTTTTGTTTTATTACCAACATGAAAATCACCACTCTAAAAAAAAAGGTTGATGCTGCATCAATACGTTTCAAAATTAGCATGAAAATCACCGCTCTAAAAAAGAAAAGTTGATGCTGCATCAATACGTTTCAAAATTAGCATGAAAATCACTAACATTTTAAAACGAATATTCATTCTTCATAAATAAAAATATTAGAGGGTCAAAAATGTGCTCAAAAAAAAAAAAAGGTGATTCTGCATCACCACTTTTCAAAATTAGGTGCTTTTTATGCTACCAAAAAAAAGTAGGTAACAGTGCAGTTACCTATTTCATCGGTAACAGTGTTTTGTACCACCATTCAACAAGGTGTAACCATCTATTACATCACAACGAAGGAAAGCCTCTAAACTCTTTTGACAATTTCTATTTGACCATTTTTTTTAGGATGAAAATTGAACTCGTGTTGAGGTATGTTTCGATTTGTTTGAAAAATTCCTTCCAAAATTCCCTTTATAAATTTGGCATCTATATGGTTAACAATGAATTTTGGAAATCCATGTAATTTATAGAAATTTTTGCAAAATATTTTATCGATTTGTTTTGCGGAGTCTAATTTATTTATTCCTACGAAGTATGCATACTTTGTGAGTTTGTCGACTAATATTATAATTTTGTCTTTTTCATCTGACAAGGGTAGTCCTTCAATAAATTAAATCGATATTTCTTTCTAATTTTGGTTTGGAATATTTAGGGGATTGTTAGGTCCCTATATAGTGTAGCCCCCATATTATTATCATTGTGCCACATAGAAAGGCCACTATTTTTATTGTTGAAAAAACTTACATTATTATTTTCATGTAGGCCCTAGTTATAGTTTGGCCCTTTAGACTCCTATATATACCAAGGAGGTCTTGTCATTGAATCATCCAAGAATTTTTCATTTGCGTAATGTAAAGGGAGGTTTCCCCCTCAAAGTCTCTTATTATCAAGTCATTGATATATATTTTATTATGCTTTTGTGTTATTTTGATATGCATACATAACATTTGGTATTAAAGCTCTTGACCTTAAGTTTTTGTTGCTTCAAATGAGTCATTGTGCATTTCCTCTATAACATTTTTCTGTAAAACTTCAAACCGTGAAATTTCTACCATGTGGAAGAGATATCTTGATGAACATTTGGGTACAATTCCATACCTTAGTTCACTATAATTTCGAAGATATGGTCCAAGGAAGTTAGGGTTTTTATATGCTCCAAAATTCAGTCTCAAAGAGGCATCCCGGGGAAAATCACCATAACTCTCTCTTTGAGCATCAGATTTGAATTCTGTAAAAATTTACTAAAATTGCACGGCCTGTAGTTTTTCAAGTAGGATTTTCAAGTCTGAAGGTTGAAATCTTGGCACGTGGAATCACGTACAAGTTTTCCTTACTGAACTAGTCCATAATCAAGCCATATTTGGAGATTTGGCATAACTTTAATTTGAACAATCCAATCTCAATATAACTTGTATCGTTGAAAAGAAAACATGGAGGGATACCTCAGGATGAAATTTCATATCTTGGGAGGTTGATCTCACATAGATACAACAGTTTCAAGGTGAGCCATATTGACAAGCTCAAAATCAAGCTCTTAAAAGGTGTGTATTTTTAAATTTGCATAAATTTCGTTTGAAAAATCATTTTGAAGTGATTCAAATTGCATAAAATTTCGTTTGAAAAATCATTTTGAAGTGATTCAAATTGCATAGTGAAGCATAGATATCATTCATTGATTCCAAAATTTCCCAAAAAAAAAAAAACTACACCTATTTATCCCTCATAAATCTCTACTCTTATGCATGAAGAAGAAGAAATGCAACATGATATAGCAAAATTATGAGACCAAGTGCAACAAAGATCAACCAAATATGAACTGAAAGCGATTATGAATAGTTTAAAATAATAAATAAATAAAACATAAAAATGGGCATTGGAGGTTTATAAGAAAACATGGAAGGCTTGAAGGAAGGTTTGACAAATTTGCTACAAGAAAGGCTTCTTAGTGGTGACAAGGTATTCCGTGAAACTCGTGATGAGAAAGTAATGTGAATCATGATTCTAGATGATCTAACTTTGGGTTGAAGGAAAACCATATCCAAAAATCAATATGAGGAAGTTTGATGACAAGAATATGGCAAATGGGTAATACAGATGGAGAATTTTGTTGATCTACACGATGTACAACACACACAAATTGTATGTGTTGCATCTTTATATTTATAACACAATTAATTTGCATGGTATTGATGATTTTTCTCTTGTAAATCATTTGTCACTTGGAAAAAATTTGTGGAGGACTTGATACCACATTATGAGGATACAAAATCAATGCCTTCTTTATCCAATTCATAAATCTGAAACAAAAGGGTCCATTTGGGGAGCACATTGAGGACTTCCAAAGGTTGACGATCAAGGTAACTTTTGGGTCACCTTTTTGATACCTATAATACCATTTATTATCCTCTATTAATTTTGACAATTTCTCCTCAAACCCATTTACTATTTGCATATCTTCCTCAAAGATATTATTTTTAGCCTTCTTTGTCTATATGACGTCATTTATATTTCAAAATTAAATTTCTATGTTTTCTTGTGGTAGAAATAACATTATTTGTTTTCTTGTACTCTCTAATTTCTTAGATTGGCTCACATAGATGCTTTATACTTGCACTCCTACTCATCTAGTACCAGCCTAGAAATCCGGTACCAACCTAGCAATCTGATACTCGTGCTCCCCAGCAATATGGTACTTGCGCTCCCCATTCATATAATACCAATGTAGTGTTTTGGTACTCGTGTTTCTATTTTTGTAGCACCAATATTAGAAATTCAGTATTCGAGTTCTCGTCCGGCACTCATGCCCTCATCCAAAACCTAATCAGTTTCCCACATTTTGTCTACCATGTTCACCATATTTGTGCACCCATCTAGCACCGACAATAGCACTATGTGATTGTGGTACCAATATTTCAGCACTGTGTGATTCCACTACTATATTTCATTTCTAGAATGGGTGATGGAACAAACGTTTTTTCGATGGGACCCATATATTTTTTTGAAGGCATCTCCTTTACATATTAAATCGAGATTTTCTTCTTCCTCATGCACTTCATGTCATGAGTATGAAGCCTCATACGTAAATTAATTTCAACTATAAATATTTGATGTTATCTCATGTAACCTTGGTCATAACGACTACTTCTAAATAATAGAGGGCATGTAGATGACAACCAGTTAGAGAGAGTCAAAGAGTGAGAAATCAGTTGAATAGAGACAGAGCAAGCTAGAATTAAGATTTTGCATAGTATTGTTATGTTGTTGAATCATTAAGTTTTGTAATATTTATCTTTGAAGTAATTTAAATGAGCAATAGTTGATGAGTTCAGTGTGTTAATAAATCTATTAGTTCTGTGAGTTTTTAAGGTTTCCTTGGTAGCTTGGCAAGGGCCCACTGAATCCATCAAGGCAAATTCTTCTTCAAGTTATAATATAGTGTGAGAGTGTTTTAGTGTTTGATGCAATTTCAGTTTTGTTTTATGAGTGACAATTCCTTAGTTATTGTGAATGAAAATTGCTTCTCTTAAAGTTACACATGTAATTGTTTATTGTTATCTTGAATAATAGGAAGACCAAGATCAGATATCTCACCATTCATCTACATGTGCCGATAGTGAATACTCTTATCATACATTTCTTGTACTAGTTCGAGTTGCTTTAGTTAATGTTTGAATGTAGTAAATTGATTTCAGTGTAATGATTGAGATTAGTAGCCACAAGAAACAAATTTAAAATCCATCTTTATATTTCATGAGCTTGTAAATGGATAAATTGGTTACCTGAGCAAGAATATTGAATTTACAGAATTTTCATTTATTTATGAAATTCTGCTCTTTTGATTGTGTGATGAAGTTCGATTATAATTCGTAGAATGAAGTGTTAGTTTTATATTACTCCCTATTTATACTATACTCAGCAGACATAGGACCTTATCTATTGTCGGCACATATAGTGTATCAACTCTACATATTACGATTCCCTGATTGATAATTAAATATTGTGAATATATCTATATATTATTCATATCATTTCCCCAACATTTTTGGCACCATTTTCATGGATCTATAAACACTAATAGATTTTTTTGATGGTTTGTGAGTAATATTGAGGACAACCTGAGGGCAGAGAGAAGATGATAAGACTAGAGGCAAATACCTGTGCATCCACTTTGGTGGGGTCACTCCAAAGTTAAGTTGTCCTCTCTTTTGGTAAGTAGATAAAGTTTGGTGTTTTAGTTTTTATGAGAAGAATTAGAGATAGGAAAGGTAGATTTGTTTCATCAAAAATCCCGAAAAACATTTTTCGTCCTAAAATTGTTAACCTAGCTAATTATGCTAATCGTTATGCAAGGAAAACTCTAAAGGAGAAAATTTCGGTGGTAGCAGAAGAAGAGACATCAGAAAAGCAGCTTGGAGGAGAAACCGAGACAATGGTTGAGGAAATTTAGAGTGCAGTGGTGAAAATACCTTAGAATATAGAAAATAATCCAGTGGTTGAACCATCATTTTTTGGAGGAGAAAAATCTCCTATTTCCACAAACCTCAAATTGTGGGAAGGAGAAATGGAAGGAGAAGAAGGAACAGTTGACAATCCAGAAAACAATGAACCAGAAACATTTGGATTTCCAATTATTGACATTACTAGGAATGTCACTATGAAGAACATTATTTTTTCATCATTACCTCACTTCAACAATATGACACCTGAAGACCCTGATTCATTTTTATTCTAATTTTACATATTGTGTAGAAGTGGTAAATATACAAATAATGCTCAAAACTTGAAACTTTTCCCAGCTACCTTGAAAAATTCCGCATTAATATGGTTCATGAGTCTAGGGGAGCACACTATTACATCTTGGGATGATATGAAATCGTCCTTTATTCAGGAATACCAGGATTATTGTAGGCCTAGAAATTCCTAGAATGGCGTCTTTAGAATGCAACAGAATGAAGAATAAATTCTAGAAGACTACTTATAAATATTCATTTACAATTACCAAAAATCCAAGCAATATTCTCTCGATATAGCCACAGTTAGAACCATTTTTCTAAAAGGAGTGTGGGATGACTGAATAGAAAGTACATAACCTCATGAGATCTGGAGATGTTTACCAAAAACCATTTTCCTAAATTGTTGAATATTGTAAAAAATACTCTCGTAGTCAAGCTAAAGCCAGAAAAATTCCAAGGGAACTTCCAAGTCAAATTTTCAAACCTACCACAAGTGGTGTAACCAGGACATAATTGGGGATTCTACTGGACAATTTTAAAACTGATATCCATAGTACCATTAGTAAATAGCTATATACCCTCAATAGTAAAAGGAAACAAGAACAAGAAAACGTTTCCTTAGCTATGTTTTTCCCCCACTATAGGAAGAAACATCCTGAAAAATAATTACATCTTAATACATTAGAGGTTTGTATAATTTGCATGGATAAGCATTCAACAAATGAATGTCCCTCATTACCTAGGTTGAAATCTATTTATAAAGGGGGAATAGAACCACAGGATCCATATTATCCCCATAGGATACCATGAGGAAACAAAACCCCTCCATGTCCCAGGATCCCTACATGTAGTTCACTCAACCTCCATGGGCTCCTCAAATACCTTACTCTCAATGGGGGCCTCAACCATCACAAGGAAGTTCTTAGAAATAAGGTTGGAAGGGGACTACCTATGGGAATATCCCTCCACAACTATACCAAACACCTTCTTACCCAAACTACACACAATATCCCTCAAATATGTCTCAGCTATTTCTAGGGTTTAATCCACCCCTCCTACCTTCATTCCCTCAACAACAATTGCACATGAACCCAAGTTCACAATAATATTCTCTTCTCATGAATCCACTTCCTCAACAACAACTGCCTATGAACCCAAACCCACAACAACTTGTTTTTCCCATGAATCTGAGTCAACAAAAATGCTACCAAATGAAAACCCCCCTCGACCTACTCAATTTCCTGCACAACCCGTTCCAAATCCTAATAATAGACCAGCTCAACCTATGTAGAATATGGAACTGCAAACGTTCCCTACTTATACCATCACTTCAGTTCCATTCAATGAGATTCGACTAAGGTCCAAGAAGATCTTAAATATAACAGAACATGTAGTCATCATTCAAGAAGAACAACCAACAAACTCACCTCTTGAAAATGAAGACGAAGATTTTCCTCCTGGTGAGGAATAAAACCCTCCTACAGTATTAATCATTTCTACTTCACAACCTGAACCATCTCAAGAGGTCACCCAACCACCTTATCCGAAAATATTACTTGTTAAAAATCCCGAGGCCCCACCAGAATATGAATTAGAGGCTAAATTACAAAATATTTTTGGAAGGATACCCTTGCTATAGTACATTCCCATTTATGCCAAGATTATGAGAGATACTTGTATCAAAAATCCAGGAAGAAAGAGGAAGGGTCCCCCTATTATAAAATTAGTTGGCCAATTATCACAAACCATGTCAGGTATGCCTTCTAAGTACATTGATCCTGAAAACCCACGAGTGAACATACATATCAATGGTATATCTTTACCAAACACCCTTGTTGATATAGGTGCAGCAATACATGTCATGAATGTTGATATCATGCAAAAATTATAGCTATAAGGCTTAAGGCCAACTCAAACATTATTGGAATTAGCAGATAAATATATCCTTATACCTACAAGAAGCCTGGATGACATAAAATTTGTACTAGCTTCATGGGAATATCTAGTAGAATTCTTTGTAATCCATCCAAAATACTCCAAACATAGACATCCAATAGTATTGGGCCGACCTTGGCTAGCCATTGTTGTTGCCTTTATTGGATGCAGGTCTAGAGAGAAGAAAATTTCCAACAGATATCAAATTCAAAAGGTTTTTTTATCTCCTTTGACACAACCTGCTACAGAAGTCTCGTTATGGATAGAAAACCCATACTAGGAGGAGGAATGCACTCAACCATTGTTAACAATTGAACAGTCTAAAGGCCTTCCAGGGAAAACCAGAGATCAAGTTTTGAACTTGTTCTTAGCCACAATGAGATGTATTGATTTTCCAAAATCCTTTCAAGAATATGAGCATATTTTCAGTTTTGAATTTCACAAAACATGTCATCCTTCTACTGCCACATTTTTTGATACAACAGAAATAAATGAAGGAAAAGAGTCATTTTTCCACATTGTTGAAATTTACCTCGGAAAGTCTCTATATATTAATTTTGGTCTAGGATTAGAGAAACAAGAACAAATAGTTCAAACGATTAAATGACAATGTGGTGTTTTTGCGTGGTATTACTCTGATATGAAAGGGATTCACCCAGACACCTGCACGCATAACATCTATACAAATGATGAAATTAGACTAGTAAGGCATCCTCAAAGGAGGATGAACCCAACCCTAAAAGATATAGTAAAATAAGAACTTCAAAATCTCTTAAATGTTAACTTCATTTACCCTATTTCTGATAGTAAGTGGGTGACACCACTAGTCATTGTACCTCAGAAAAATGGTAAATGGAGATCTGTGTGTATTTTAGGGAACTGAATAAAGCCACCTTTAGAGACTATTTCCCCTTACCTTTCATTGATCAAAAATTGTATACCTTGACAAGGAAAAAATATTTTTCCTTTTTGGATGGATTTAGTGGCTATAATCAAATCCAAATTTCACCCAAAGACCAAGAAAAGACAAGCTTCACTTTTCCATGGGCTACTTATGCCTATAGGGTTCTCCCTTTTGGGTTATGTAATGCCCCCGCCACCTTTTAAAGGGTTGTCCTTTCTATTTTTTCAGATCTAACCCAAGACTCTGTGGAAGTCTACATGGATGACTTCATAGTCTATGGGAAAGATTTCCAACAAGATTTAGACAACTACAGAAAGTTTTAATCAGATGTCAAGAAAATAACCTTGCCCTTAGCAATGAGAATTCTAGGATGATGCTTACTGAGAGTATTGTGTTAGGCCATCATATTTCTGAATTCGGGATAAGAGTAGACCCTAATTTCTCAAATCAAAATTACTAGCTCTCAAAAAGAGGTCAGAAGCTTTCTAGGGCATGTCGAATACTATAGAAGATTTATTCAAAATTTTACCACAATAGCCACCCCTATGTTTAAAATTTTAACTAAAGATGTGCATTTTGAGTGGGATTCCCAATGTCAAATTTCCCTTGAAACTCTTAAACAAAAATTGTCAGTTGCTTTAGTTCTGAGAGGACCAAATTGGAGCCTCCCTTTTCACATCTGTAGTGATGCCTCAGACACGGCTTTGGGGGTTGTTTTGGGCCAAAGAGAAAATCAAATTCCTTATTCCATTTACTTTGTCAGCAAGAATATTTCTACTACAAAACTAAACTACATAGTCATGGAAAAGGAATTCTTATCAGTAGTTCATTCCATTAATAAGTTGAGACATTATATAACCGGGTATGAATTTTTTATACACACGGACTGTTCAACCATTAGATTATTAATGAATAAACCTATCGCTAATGCCCATGTTACCAGATGGTTGTTACTACTGCAATAATTTAATATTAATATTGTTGAAAGACCGGGAAGAGATAACCTTGTCATTGATTTTATATCTAGACTTGTTCTTATAGGTGACAGTGCACTAGTTACTAGTGATTTTCCGGATGAGAATTTATTTGTTATTTCTACTTATACACCTTGGTATGCAGATGTAGCTAACTACCTGGTTAGGTGGAAGTTGGCACAAAATTTGTCTTCAAGAGAAAAACATAGAATCATACAACTTAGTGCTAGCTATATGTGGCACGAGTATTGTTTATACCGTACTGGATCAAATTTGATGATTAGAAGATGTGTACGAGAGGATGAAATAGAATATATTCTAAAAGTTTTCCATAAGGAATCGTGTAGTGGAAATTTCGCAAACAAAATGACTGCATATAAAGTACTACAAGCTGAGTATTATTGGCCCACCATTTTTAAAGAATAAAATAAATATGTGGTTAGACGTGATGATTGTCAAAGAATGGGGGAACCTGCCTCAACAAGTGAAATACATCTTCAAGCGCAGGTAGTCATTGAACCTTTTGATAAATGGGAATTAGACTTTGTTGGCCCAACCTCTCCCATGTCTAAAAAGAAGAAATATATTATGGTATGTATGGATTATGTAACAAAATGGGTAGAAGCGAAAGCACTATATTATGCTAATGAACAATCTGTTTTGTATTTCCTATTTGAAGAGATATTTACCCGTTTTGGTGTACCAAGGGAAATAGTAAATTTTCAAGGAACCCAATTTACCTTTAATTTGGTCAAAACTATCACTAAGCAACACCAAATCTGTCACTGAAAATCTACACCTTACCATCCACAGGAAAATGGATAGGTAGATTCCACCAATAAAGTCATTGAAGACATCCTCACCAAGACAGTATAAATGCATCATAAATATTGGGATGACAGGTTACCTGAAGCTTTGTGGGCTTATAGGACAACCTGCAGAAACACAACAGGGCATTCCCCTTATAATTTGGTTTATGAGAAAGAGGTGCTCCTTCCTATATAATTCCAAGTTTAAACCTTTAGAACAACCATGCAGCTAGGAATGAATTTGGATGAGGCACAAAAACAAAAGTTGATGGAGTTGAATGCATTGGATGAAATTAAGCAAGATGAAATTCAAAGGACGATGCTTGTTCAGGACCAGAGAACCAAATGTAATGACAAGTACATTAAGAAGAAACTTTTTCAACCAGGTGAATCAGCTTTGTTGTACAACAGAAGGTTCAAAAATTTCAAGGGGATGTTGTCAACGCAATGACTGGGACCTTATGAGGTATAGATAGTCCATGACAATGGCTTGGTCAAGGTAAAAAACATTAATGTGGATCCAATTTATTTTGTTGTAAATGGACACCAATTGAAATTTTATCATAAGCCTCTTTCAAAAGAGGATTTTACCAAACATGTTCTTCAAAATTCTTGACTACAATTGGTCAGAAATGGGAACTCTCCTCTTGTTGATCCAGCAACTCTCCTCTTGTTGATCCACCACTATAAGTTTTGCTACATAGTTAACACATTGCACATATATGTATATAGGTGTGTTGACATATAATTATTTTGGTGTTACTAACAAAAGAAAGATTTGATTTTATTCTCATGTAGATAAGCAATAAGGAGGATATCTACCGGGTGTAGTTTTATTCCTTTATCCAGCCCTGGTTAGATTATTTATGAAAAATGAGCCTATTGGAGTTTTCTTTAAGTTTTTCAGACTCCTTAAAATTGAAAACATCGGCGAGCATGAACTAGTCTGGGCTTGATAAAAATCCACAAGAAAGTAAACAGAGTTTTCTTTAAGTTTTTTTAGACTCATAAAAATTGAAAATACCGGCGAGCATTCACTAATCTGGCCTCAACAAAAATTCACAGAACAGTAGTACTAATTAGGGTAATTTTCCAATAAAATGGAAGTGGCAATAGAAACAGAGATCATCTTGGTTCCAAGAGAAGGAGGATATCCAACTACAAAATTCCTTTCGGTTGAAAAACCTTGCAGCCCAATCATTGACTTCTTTTATATATTTTCCTGACATTTCCACTGCAATTTCAGAATTCTTGTACCAGTTTGTGTTGTTTGTAACTTTTCCAGTAGAATAATTTCACATACAGTATCAATAACCATTATCATTTTATCTAGCTTGATCTCCATAATATGCTAATCTACAAGGGGAAGCTTGCAAGATCTCAACTCGAAGACTTTACACTTGAGCACTTTACTAAAACATCATCCGGTATTGAAGAAAATTTCTTTAAGTCCATCTGGTACTGAAGAAAATTTCTCTGAGTTCATCTGGTACTAAAGAGAAGTTCATTATGATCATCTGGTACTGAAGGAAATATTTTTATGTGTGATCTGGTAATGGAGATATGAGATCAATATTTTATTTTCTGCTATTAAAGATTCATATTAATTGTGTGATGATATATAATTATCCTCATAGACCTTTTTATTACCATCATTTGTTAGCCCTATCCAAATCCTAAATCACTTACCTTCATTTTCAAGAAGAATACTTATGTATGATTGAATGAGATGGCTATGGATATGATTGGGTGAATGCTAATCATAATCCAAGAAAGTGTATTATATGATTGAATATCTTACAACATAGATTCTACTTTTGTGGGTTGTTTAAATATTAATGATACCACCATTCATAACCATAACCATAAATTCGAATGATGACAATAAGTGGTTACCAGAACTTTGATACGAACTGTCTCGTACTCCTGTACCCAACCATATTCTATGCATCATGTTTAAACATTAATTTCCATAAATTTGATGTCACTAACAAAAATGATTTCTAAATGAGCTCAACATATGATGTATCACCATCATTTCATATAAACCCACCTACTGATTATGCAATTAATGTGATCGTTACCAGTCCCTTTTTAATTATAAGCAAGTATATTATATGATTGAATATCTTACAACAGAGATTCTACTTTTGTGGGTTGTTTAAATAGTAGATACCACCATTCATAACCATAAGCATAAATTCAAATGGTGACGATAAGTGGTTACCAGAACTTTGATATGAACCGTCTCGTAATCTTGTACCCAACCATATTCTACGCATCATGTTTGAACATTAATTTCCATAAATTTGATGTCACTAATAGAAATTATTTCTAAACGAGCTCTGCATATGATGTATCACCATCATTTTATATAAACCCACCTACTAATTATACAAGTAATGTGACCATTACCAGCCCTTCGGCACTTTGCTAATTGTTTCTAGTACTTGGTGTTGACCATTTCCAGTACCCTGTATCCCTATTTCCAGTACTTGGTGTCAACCACTTCCAGTACTCTGTGTCAAATATTTCTGGTACTTTGTGTCAACTACTTTTGGTACTCTCTTACCATATCTGGTACCAAACCTTTCTTCAAAGTCTGAGACCCGCTCTTAAAGATAGCATGGCGGTATATAGGCATGAACCAAAGTTCCATTCTTATATAGAAACCAAATAATATCGGTTGTGTAAGGAGAATTTCATGCAAGCAAGTTGGATTTTGTTCCTCAAAATGCTTAAAGGATACCATGAGGACGTCTCGCGCACCTTCACTCAAAATTGTGAGGGCAATATTGTCCTGCTAGGAGGTCTTAAATTCGAATTCACACAGGCTACCATGATGGAGGCCATGGGATTACCGGCTAAAGAGGAGAAATACTTCAAGGGTTCAACCATCAACAAAGAACTTTCTCAAAAATTCTTAACTCATGAACATCTAAATCTCGATTGGACTAAAGGTATTCCCAGGAATTGGGTCAAAGAAGAATATGTTAGGTTCCCGTGATTTGTTAGATTAGTGAGATCAAATGCACATGGTAAAAGCAGACCAGTCTTTAGATTCCTAGGACCTAGCCTTCCTAGACTCATAGAGGGCTCTCTCTATTTTGTGCAAAGGATGTGAAATTGTTTGATTTTAGGGTTTGATTTTAGGCTAGTTGTTAAGTTTAGGGTTTTTTTTGGTTGGGTAGATGATCAATTATAATAGGTGGAGTGAGGAAATATTCAAGTCATTGGGCTATGGAGTCAATAAAAGTCATGGAAATTTCAACAATGAATCAGGGTACATCACAGGGAAAATATAGCATGGTCAAATGGATTTTCAAGGTTTGTGTGAAATGAAATGAACATCAAGTTTGTGAACAAAGTAGGGAAAAGGGCACTTAAGAATCCTTTGTCAAATACTTTAAACAAGAAGGGACTTCAACACTATTTAGCATAAAGAAGTAATCAATAGACAGGGCACACCAATAACTCTTTGATTCAACTCAAGAAAATAATCATTTCAGACAAACAATCCAATGAAATACAGAAGGCGAGAAACTCATTTAACTTATAGTGATTTCACCTTCAAGGTTAGAAAACATTTAAGATAAAAATATAAATTTAATCAAATAATAGGGAATTCCTAAAAATCATTGATCATAGCCATAAATATCTTCAAAACAACTATTCAAGCATGGACAAAGGGTATGATCGAAACATAGCCTCTTTGGCAAAACCTGATTAGTGGTAATTTAAAGATATATCTCAAGAAAAATGTTTTAGTGACATCAAACAAGCAGGGCTAACCATAAAACATCAATGATACCTACTGTATTGAACCATTCATGAGATAAAAATCTTGGGTGGGTCTAGAGAGCAACTAAGAATTCTCTAAACTGGCCTAGCAGAGGAAAACATAGAGGCAGTGAAGAACAAACAGAGCTAAGGTGCCTTTGAAAATTTCTTAGTCTAAAACCTTTGTCCTACTGCAATATAGAATGATGAAACAACATGATACATAAGAAAACATGAACTGAATAGAAGCACATCACCATTAACCAAGCTCAGAGATCCTGCAAGAAATCCTTCTCCATCATCAACCAAGACAAGCCATTCACAAACTCCACAACACCAGTTTCTTCTTCAATCTCCAAAAAACCATATATTGCTCTGAAGAGTCATCAAATTCCAACCTTTCACAATGAGGCCCTCATGCTCTATTTATCTAGAAAAGGAGGGCAAAAACCCTAACTAGGGTTTGAAAATGTCAAAACTAGTCATAAATGTCATTTATGCCTAAGAGACCATGTAAGGCCTAAGGCACAAAATATCTCATGAAATAAATGAAAAAATAACTCCTAACACCTAATTTTGGAATGATTTGCCTCAAAAAACACTAAAATATCATTTTTCCATAAATAAGTGTGTTTTGTTGACTTTTTGGCCAAAAAAGCAGCACAGAGATCTAAACGTGTAGCGCCTGCTCGGAAAAATTAGGTCCGCTTGTAACCAAGTTTTGATGCCCTTCTCAATGTCGGAATTGGCTCTGTGATGGCCCGTTGGAAATCCTGCTGAGTCTAATTCCCAAATATACCCTTTGTTTCTGATTGATCTTGATTAACCTATCCATAAGGCAAATTTCCCAAAACTTCTCTAGGTGCAGCGCCAGGCCTGTAAATGAGGCAGAAAGGTGAAAAATTAGGTGTTTTTTGGCCTTTTGAGGGGTCAAAAATGTTCCAAATGCTCTGAAATTTGGTGAGCGTACTGTGCTTGTGCTGAGGATTCAAAAATGCAAAGTTTTCCTCCTGAGGATGCTTGAGATGAAAGCGTAGTGCCAGGGGTGTTGCGCTTAGAGGCCTCCAAATTTGCAAAAAAACAAAATTTGTCAAAATTTTCCCAAAATTGGTGGACGTCTTCCTCATGGGGTTTGAGAGGCCTGTAGATAATATTGAGCCAATATTCCAAGGTTTTCTTGGTATTTTTCCTCTTTAAGTGCTTTGATTTTGGCTTGGGCCTTTCTGAGTTTAGCCCTTGCAACTTGGTTTCTCCGAGCATAATGCTTGGTCATCTTCCTTTGGAGATCAAGATCCTTATTGGCTTTCTCCAATTTATCCTCCAAGTGTATGCTGGCTCTTTCTATCCAACTCTCCAAATCATGTGCTATCTCCATGGCCAACAGCTCATCTAGAGGGAGTTTCTTTGCCAAGGTTGATTCTTGTTCTCTTTGTTTTTCCAAGGCCTTCTTCAAACCTATGGTTCTTGGTCTCCTCCTGGACTGCCCTTATTCATCCTCACTTTCCTCATAGGTGCCCATGAATTCCTCTAGATTTACCTGTGCCCTTTGAGCTTCTTTCTGGGCCCTGATTTCTCTAGCCTCATAAATGGAAAATTGTGCCCCTAGCTGCCTGTTCTCCATCTCAAGGGCATCATTCACACTTTTGGCCCTATTCAAATTTGCTTGGAGGTCTTCAATTAGGGAATTTTTGTTCTGGATGAGCAAGTTTGAGATCCTTGCTTCATTCTCCTCATCACTTTCTATCTAAATGATTTCAAATTCTCTCTCAACCTCATGCTGATCTTCTTCTTCTTCCTTTACCTTTTTTTCGCCTTTGTCAAGCTTATGGGCTGAGGTGGATGGCATGGTCCCTTGCCTTTTAGAGGCATCAAATACAGGCCTTTGTCCTCTTTGATATGTCAATGGAAGAGGTTTTATGGTGATCATTTCAGTGTCTTGATCATGGCTTCCATCATTTGTTTCCATGTCTTCCTCTTCATCACCCTGACTGCTGCTTACCTCTTTGCCTTCAATATCAGCCTCACTTTTAGCCTCTTCACTGATTTTTGCACTTTCATTTTGTTCCTCATTGAAGCTACTTGCCTCATCATTGTTGTGATCTTCATTTTCATTATCAACCTCTTCATTTCCTTCATTTTTTTCATGATTTTCATGACTATCATGACTGTATTTTTCCTTGTTGTCATGTTCATCACTGGTGCTTGCTTCATTGATGTCACTGTTGTCTTTAGGCTCTTCATTGATTTTATTGTTTTCATCTTCATTTTGGTTGCTCTCTTCATCCTTTCCCTCATCTCTGTCATGAATATGAGCCTCACTGTTTTGATTTCCATTAGGGATATTAGTCTCACTGTTGTCCTTAGGATCACCCTCTGTTTCTTTGTCACTTGCCTCATCTTCATCATTATCCACCTCCATGTCTTCTGCTTCATTGTTGACCTCTTCTTCATCACTACTTAATTCATTTCCACTGACATCTTCCTCATTTTCTTCATTGTTATCCTCTACCTCTGTTTCCATGTTTTCTGCTTCTTGTTGGCTTGACTCATCATTACCCTCATCTTCATTTTGGCCTGATTCATTGTCACCCTCACCCTCATGGTCACTTGCTTGTTCACTGCCACTTGCTTCTTGATTTGATGCATTAGGAGAAGGTGAGGAAGGGAGGTTTTCTTGAGGAGAGGCTACTTGTGTAGATGATGAGGCATGATTTGTAGGAGGTGATGGAGGAGTGGAGGGAGGAAGATGAGATGATGAGGGTAAACTTGGTTGATGATGAGGTTGTGGGCTTGTGAATATTTCATGAGCAACGAACACCTCCCAAGGTATGCCTTTTTTCTCCAACTGGTGTAGCACCACCATCTTGATCAAGGATTGGTGGAACAAACTCTACATTTGCTGGGAATAACTCCTCCTTCGGACAACACAAGACATCTTGTCGATACTCCTATACATGTAATAAGGAAAATGAAGCATTTTGACCCTAGTAAAATGCATGAGTAACCCGATATGGTAGGAGTAGAATCTAGAGTATCTCCCCTCACAGGTAAAATATTTCTTGATGACCTTTATTAAGGGTGCATACCTCTCCAGCAAGTGTGAGAAAGGGAAAATAGTCTTGCAGTCTTCTTTGTACCTAGGCTTGAGGAAAGGCTCATAGCAGCTCATGTCTAGCTTTGCTGTCTTGAACCATTTTTCACCAACATCAGGAAGTCTCGTAGCATGAGAAATGGTATCTGATGAGAGTTAAAAGGTCACCCCTGCAAAGCTTGATTTTTTTTTATCTAGGTTAAAAATAAATAACCTTGTGAGCTCTAGGTGATTTTGGACTTGTTGGACCTTTTCAAAAAACTAAAAACACCCTACATTCTGAAATCATGTGAGAATCATGGGAGAGGTAGTAATCTCCACCGTGTCTTGGGGTTAAAATCTATTAACCTTCCCACCCTTGTGCTTTGGCCTCATAGGCACTTGGCCTCCTTCACTGCTCACACTCCCTTCTTCTCGTGACATGATGATTAGTGCTCCCTTTAAACAACCCTATACCTTCTTGTGAAACTTAGTAGGAGGAGTGAAATGAAAGGATAGTGAAAGGGAGTTCTTGTAAGTGAGTAAGATGGAGGTGTGGGTTTATGATTAATTTCATTTTGAGCTTTGATGAAGGGTTATCTTGAAATCACTGCAGTTACCCTAATGGACACCTTCCTTGACTGATAATTTCTTGCTTGGAGATCAAAAGAGAGTGTTTGTCATGAGGAATTAGGGTTTCTAGTCACTAGGTTTTAGTCAATTTCCTTTAACCATTAAATCATCAAAACCACTTGGATGATAAGGATAAGCATCCACCTACCAAATTTCAACTTCTTTGGAGGTGCTTGGATGCAGCTTGGAGGTGCTCCCTAGTGATTTTTGGAAATTTTTCAAGTGGAAGAAGGTTTATGGCCTAGGCGTAGCACCTGCATGCACACTCGGGTGTCGAGCCTCCTGGGCCCAGTGCCTATCTGCGTGCAAGCCTGCGGGGTCTCCTAAGCGCAGCGTTGCACGACGCCCTGCCTGTCGGGCTCCTCTTGAGTGCAGTGACGGGAAATTCTAGGCCTATCAGGCCTCCTCCTGGGCGCAGCGCTGCACGATTCCCTGCCTGTCTGGCAAGTCTAGGCGAACAAGTAGCGCCTGCCTGAATGCGCAGCGCAGCGTATTTTTACACTACAAAAAATCCCCAAAGTGCAGCGTCTGCACCAAAGCGTAGCGCCAGGTTACCTTGCCCAGATTCTCACTGAAACTCAGAAATTTCCCTTTGAAGGCTCCTTACTCTTTTTGTAAGTGAAAAATGAGCCAAATGATAAATAAAGTGCCCTTTTATAGTCTTAGGAAAACAAACTTAACTCTTGTATACCCACTTTCTAAAGTTTTTAGCCCTTTGGTCACTTTTACTAATTTTTCATCTTGAGATTTTACAGTAAGTGACTAAAAAAAACATTCAAGTGATCTCTTTCCTTTCTAACCATTTTCCTTGTTGCTCTACAAGTTGCTAACATGGTGAAATTTGACCTCCTTTGACCTATTTGTGCCTTTACCACTCTGTTTTGCAGATGTCTTGTTTGAGTTACATGATTTGTTGTGTTTTGTCATGTTCATGTCTTTAAATCACTTTCAGTCAATAAGTGTTATGAAAACCTTGAAATGACTCTCTTCCCTCTGATCTTTGGGAACATGGTAAAAACACCTTGACAACCTTAGGCACTTGCATGGTGGTAGCATCTTTAAAACCTCTGCGTTCTTACCTTGGAGATTAAATTTCCTCTTGCTTTATGAGTGACTGAGGAACTTGTTTTTATTTCTCTCACTGATCTCTAGGCATGATAAGTCCATCTTTGACAAGTACCATAGTCTTCACAATCATGTATGTTGTCTCCACTAGCCACTTCTGATTTGTAGGTGCCATGTCATATTGATTTTTCCCTTCCTGACATTCTTGGAGTTTGACACATTCAGTTACATAACAGCAACCTCACGGTCAGCTTGGCTTTCCATCTTTGAAACTCAACCCTATTTTTTTATTATTTTGATCATTGAGTGCAAATGACTGGAAATGAAGGCTTGACCTTCCTTATACTGATAGTATTTTCATTCTTTCTTTTTGAGGCAGTGAAACACTTCACCTTGGCAAACTCTGGAAGTCACCTTCAACGGTCTCCTCAAACCTTCTGTCTGTTGTCATCATGGAGGCCTGTCATCTTTATTTCACCTTCTTTTGACCATATTCATCATGAAAAACTCCTTGAAATGAGTTTGGAATATTTGCAGGCAGTGATATCCTCAGGAAACCTTTGCTGCTATTATGGAGTCTAAACTTGCATTTTTACCTTCTTTAATCATCTTACCAAAATTTTAGGTTTATGGGTTGTCTGAGAAGATTTATTAGTGCTTCCTTATAAGTTCTCTATAGCCTTTTCAAGTTCATTCATTTTTGTTCATTTCACCTCACCTTTTTCCCTTTTCCATCTATGATTTCTAAAAATCTTCAATTCATGCTTGGTTGTACTGGTGTGCCCCTTCCATGTGTTTTGTTGCCTTGGCTCCTTGTTTGGCATACTGCTGGCCCAATTAGTCTTAGGAACCTTGATTTTTTCTTGAACATAAGCTACTTCCTCCTTCTTTGTTGTGGATGTCCTTTAATGAGGAGCAGGCCTATTACCTTACCAATTTTCCTGTTGATAATCACTTTGACACTCCTGCAGAAATGTAAAAAATGAACAGTTTTCCTTTGCAGAATTTTAACTTGATCAGGAAGGTTTTCCTTAGAGGCCTTTCCGGTTTATCTTGGACAAACAAGTGTTGACCTTCTTTCACATTTTATTCAACTTCTGGCACATGAAAAACAATTATTTAGAACGCTAAAGATAACCCTACAACCTATGAAACCCTAATGACCTAGTGGGAGGCTCTTTTGACTTGGTCTTTGACTGAAAGCTTGGCTTGGAGTCTTCAAGTATGAAAAAAAAAAAAATTAACAAATTGATGTATTGAAGATCCATAATCCAATGTACTTTATTTATCTAAAGAGCCTACAAATATAGTTTTGAGACCATCAATGCTTGAGGCATTTGGTGAATATGGGAAAGAGTAGGTTGTTTGGCAATCCTAGATGAAAAGTGGAGGGCTTAGGGAAAGGAAAAATAGAGTACTGAGGTCATGGGTGGAAAATAGGACAAAGATGAGTGTCATGAGCTCATGAGGGGTCTTTTAGGAGTGGTGAGTTGACCATGACAAGATAGAATAGTGAAATAGTGAAAAACATTTATCTTAAGGATAATGAAAGCAGTGAGATTTCTAAAACTCACAATATTCATGAATTTTGTTTTTATAAATCTAGGACAAGTATTTAGTCATCTACAAATAGAAAAAATTATTGATGACTAAAATAATATAGGCATATGCTCAATGGTTTGCAAAGGTTCATGACTTGTGAAGGTAGGTATGTAGTCACCTTTATTTACCATGTGAGGCTCTTGTTGCATTTCGAGGGAGGACCTGAAATAAAATTTTCATATTTCCTCTAGATGAGTTTAAATAAGATGGCAAGAGGAGTTAGATAGGCCTCTAAAAAGGTTTAAATTGGCATTTACCATCATGGGCTAATAGAAATTTTAGTTTTCCATGAAATGAAGAAACAAGGTAGCCATTGGAATACATTCCTATCAAAAAAATTTCCTCAAGGAGAAGGTTCCAAGCACATGGAGGAAATCTTAACAGGGGAGAGCACTAAGGACCTCGATAGTAAATAAGAAAGAAGTAAGAAGCGGCATAAAAATTCAAAGTCTAAGGAGGGCATTGATATCCCTACTCCATCAAGGTTTGTCAATAAGTCAAATAAGGATGAAATAGTAGAGGAGAAGGAAACTCTTGCAACAATAGTTAAGCCATCAAATGGTAACAAAACCCTCTCGTTTCACCCACTCCAAGAAAAAATTCGATAAGTTAGAAGAAGAAGAAAAAAAAATCAGCTAACACTTGTAAAGGAGAATTTACAAGCACTACTTCAGAGATATTTGTTGAGTTTCCTCAGGAAGATACTCCTACACCAAGTGTTAAAAAGGTAAAGAAGCCTAGAACTAGTGAAGGGAGTGACAAGGTGCATACTTCTTAGAATAAGAAGAAACATGCACAGAAGGAAGAAGTCACAGGGTCTATGACACCAACAAAAGGGAAAAAGAGAAGATTGTTTCGGGATAGTGAATCATCAACACCTTTGCGTCGAACTACTAGGATCATGGAAAAATTGGCAACAAATACTCATCCTCCTTCTCTTCGAGAAGATCCAATAGATATCTTTGCCTCCCCTGAAACAGAATTTACACAAGAAGATACACTTAATGGAACAAAGGAACATTTTACAGAGACTTTTCAAGAATTGAGCAGAGAAGTTGAAGCCAAGAGAAAACTGGCTAAATAGGAAAAATTTGAACCCGATAGTTCCTTAACTAGACGACAGATGATGGAAAAAATTGAGAAATTTAGAAGAAAAATGAGAAACTAAGGGCAAAGTTAAAAGAGTATAATATTTTGGATGAATATCTCAATAAAGCAAATGAGCAGCTACGGGAGAACAACCAAAGGTTGCAAGAGGAGCATGACGAGACCTCTACTAAGCTGAAGAAAGTTCTTCGCCTAGTACATTATACCAGGATCATTGGGAAGGAACTCAAAGAAGAGGCCTCAAGAGAGAAGGTGTTAGAGTCAAGAAGTTGATATCCAATTAGGGAAGGCTTCATTTTTTAAACTTTTGGCTCAACGTTTTTTTCATGAGGACATGCAGCAACTTGAGCATGGGGGAATGTTGGGTTGCCTTTTTTATACCTATAATACCCTTTATTATCCTCTATTTTTTACAATTTCACCTCAAACCCATTTACTACTTGCATATATTCTTCAAACATATGTTTTTTTATCCCTCATATGTCTATATGAGGTAATTTATATTTCAAAATGAAATTTCTATTTTTTCTTGCGCTGGAAATAACATTATTTGATTTCTTGTACTCTCTAATTCCTTGGATTGGCTCACATATATGTTTTAGACTTTCACTCCTACTCATCCTGTACCATCATAGCAATCTGGTACCATCCTAGCAATCTGGTACCAACCCAGCAATCTGGTACTCGTGCTACCCGCAATATGGTACTCGCGCTCCCCATTCATCTGGTACTAGTGGAGCATTCCAGTACTCATGTTCCTTGTTGTGAAACCATCTCCAAAAATATAAGAAAAGAGATATCAATGCCCTATAAATAAGCCACTTTGAGGGGGCAACCTCCAATACGTGAAACTAGCTCCAAAAATAGAAGAAAAGAGATATCAACGCCTTATAAATAAGCCACTTCGAGGGGGAAACCTCCAATACATTACATGAATGAAAAATTCTTGGATGATACAAATGAAAAAACCTCCTTTCTATATATAGGAGTCTATGGGGCCACAATTTAATCCTAGCCGACCTAACAATAATAATTTAAGGGCACAATAATAACAATATGGGGGTTACAGGGGTGAAACAATAACAATAAGGTGGTTACACTAACGACAATAAGGGACTATACTAATAATATAGGGACCTAACATGCTCCTCTCCTTCAAAAAAGTTTTGTTCTCAACGCTTGAGTAGCTCCGAGTGATTTTGTATAAAATTCTCGTCCTCCCATGTAGAATCTTCAGTGGGTAAGTTCTTCCATTTGATGAGATACTCTGAAATTGATCGATTTCGTAGTTTTCAAGTTCTTATTTACATGATTGCTTAAAGTTCCAATATGGTTTTTCCTTCCTCATCAAGTTCTGGAAATATTGTTTGAACTGGAAGTTTGTCCCTTATAACCTTTTTTAAGCATGAAACATGGAAAACTGGATGCACTCATGAAGAAGTAGGAAGCTCCAATTTGTATGCCATAGTACCAATCTTTTGCAAAACCTTGTAAGGACCATAGTACTTTGGCGATAATTTATTATCCTTATTAGCTTACTTGAGGGACATTTGTTTGTATGGTTGTAGCTGTAAAAATACCCAGTCTCCCACATCAAAACTTCTCACTACAATGTTGATTTTCCTATTGTTTCATTCGATTTTCTGCCAAATTTAGGTTATACTTTAAGAGTTGGAGAACTTATTGTTGATGCTCGATGTGATCCTCCACTGCTTGAACACTAACATTTTCCCTTAAAGAATATGTGATGGATGGTGGATGATATCCATAAAGTGCCATAAATGGGGTCATTTTTTCTGCAGTATGGAAGGAAGTGTTATACCACCATTCAGTGAGAGGTAACCACTTGACCCATTGTGCTTGCTTATCATATACAAAACAACGAATATATCCTTCCAAACATTTATCCACTATCTCTGTTTGACCATCAAATTGAGGATGATAAGATGAGCTATGAGCTAGTTGGGTACCCAAACAAGAAAATAATTTCGTCCAAAAATTTCCTGTAAAAATTGGATCTCTGTCACTTACAATAACCTTCAGGTTTCCATGTAGCTTTTGAATTGTTTCCATAAATGCAGTAGCAACTGTACTCGCTTAAAATGGATGAGATAATGCACAAAAGTGTGCATACTTGGTAAGTCTACCAACTACCACCACGATGACACTCCTTCCTTCAGACTTAGGTAAACCTATGATAAAATCCATTGAAATATTCTCCCAATGTTGACTTGGAATGGATAAAGGTTGTAGAAGACCCGGGGTCTTAATTGTCTCAACTTTATTTTGCTGGAAAACCCAACATTCTGCCACAAACTTTTGAATATCATATTTAAGGCCATCCCAAAAAAAAAAAATATTCACCCTGTCGTAAGTTTTTAAAAATCCTGAGTGTCCTCCTAAAGGAGAAGTGTGCAATTCCAAAAGAAAATTTTGTTTTAGTTGGGAATTCTTGCAAATATATAAGCGATCTTTGTAACATAAGGAACCATTTTTCCAACTAAATGTATGAGATGTAATAGGATCTTGCTGCAACTTTTGAATGAGAGTCCAAACTTCTTCGTGCTTCTTCCATTCATCCCTTGCTTCGGTTATCCAATCTGGTTGGATAATTGAAATGGCACAAAGCAATGCTTCTGCCTCTTCATCCTTTCTTGAGAGTGCATCTGCAAAAACATTTAGCTTCCATTTTTTGTAGACAATTTCAAAGTCATAACCCAACATCTTTGTGACCCATTTTTGTTGCTCTTCTGAAGATATTATTTGTTCCAAAAATTGTTTAAGACTATCATGATCAGTTTTTACATTGAAGTGTCTTCCCATTAGGTAAGGTCGTCATTTCTTTAGTGCATGTAGTATTGAAAACATTTCCTTCTCACAAATATCGTTTTGTAAATACTTTCCTTTGATTGAATGACTTTCAACAGCAATGGGTCTTCCTTCTTGCATTAAAACATCACAAATTCCATTTTCTGAGGCATCACATTCCACAATAAAGGTTTTTGTGAAGTCTGGCATAGCTAATACTGGTGCTAGGCACATTGCCTCTTTAAGATTTTCAAAGGCCTTAGTTGCTTCAGGAGTCCATGAAAATGCATCTTTCTTCAATAATGTTGTTAGAGTCTTGCTGTTCTCCCATAATTATTAACAAACTTGCGATAATACCACATTAACCGAAGAAATCACGCAACTGGGAATGGGGACTTTCCCATTCATAAATGGATTTAATTTTGTTAGGGTCTACCTTAACACCCTCGTGAGATACAATATGACCCAAATATTCCACCTCTTGTACTCCAAAGAAACATTTGGATGTTTTTGCATATAATTATTTCTCCTGCAATAGTTTGAGCACCTTGTCAACATGTTAAACATGATCCTTCCAAGACCTACTGTAGATTAATATATCATCAAAAAATACTAGCACAAATTTTCTAAGGAAGGGTTTGAAAATGGAATTTATCAACCCTTGAAATGTAGAAGGTGCATTGGTAAGGCAAAAATACATGACCAAAAACTCATAAATGGCCGAAACCTTTCATCATTGTTATGAAACCGGCTCAAAAATAGAGAAAGAATCAGAGGCCTTAGAAATCAACCACTTCGAGGGGGAAACCTCCAATACATTACATAAATGAGAAATTCTTGGATGCTACAACTGAACAAAACCTCCTTCTATATATATGAGTCCATGGGCCCACAATATACTCCTATCCAACCTAACAATAACAATGGAACGGCACAATAATAGCAATATTGGGGTTATAGGGGTACAACAGTAATAATAAGGGGGTTACACTAACAATAATAAGGGACTATACTAGTAATATAGGGACCTAACATGCCCCTCTCCTTCAAAAAAAGTGTTGTCCTCAACGCTTGAGTAGCTCTGGGTGCTTTTGTATAAAATTCTCATCCTCCCATGTAGAATCTTCGGTGGGTAAGTTCTTCCACTTGTTAGAATACTGCGAAATTGATCAATTTCATAGCTATCGAGTTCTTCTTTCCATGACTACTTTAGGTTCCAATATGGTTTTTCCTTCCTCATCAAGTTATCGTAATATTGTTTGAACTGGAAGTTTGTCCCCTATAACCTTTTTTAAGCATGAAACATTGAAAACTGAATGCACTCGCAAAAAATTAGGAAGCTCCAATTTATATGCCATAGTACCAATATTTTGCAACACCTTGTAAGGACCATAGTACTTTGGCGATAATTTGTTATCCTTCTTATCTTGCTTGAGGGACATTTTTTTGTATGGTTGTAGCTGTAAAAATACCCAGTCTCCTACATCAAAACTTCTCTCACTGCGATGTTGATTTTCCTGTTGTTTCATTCGATTTTGTGCCAAATTTAGGTTGTCCTTTAAGGGTTGGAGAACTTCTTGTTTATGCTCGATGTGAACTTCCACTGCTTGAACCTTCAAATTTTCTCTTAAAGATGATGTGATGGATGGTGGATGATATCCATAAACTGCCATAAATGGGGTCATTTTTGCTGCGGTATGGAAGGAAGTGTTATACCACCATTCAACGAGAGGTAACCACTTGACCCATTGTGTTTGTTTATCAGATACAAAAAAATGAAGATATCCTTCCAAACATTTATTTACTATCTCAATTTGACCATCGGATTGAGGATGATAAGATGAGCTATGAGCTAATTGAGTACAGACAAGAAAATAACTCCATCCAAGAATTTCTAGTAAAAATGGGATCTTTTCGCTCACAATAACCTTTGGGTTTCCATGCCAGCTTTTGAATTATGTCATAAATGTAGTAACATTTGTACTTGCTTTAAATTGATGAGAGATAATGCACGAAAGTGTGCATACTTGGTAAGTCTATCAACTACCACCATGATGACACTCTTTCCTTCAGACTTAGGTAAACCTGTGATAAAATACATTGAAATCTCCTCCCAATGTTGACTTGGAATGGATAAAGGTTGTAGAAGACCCGGGGTCTTAATTGTATCAACTTTATTCTGCTAGCAAATCAAACATTCAACCACAAAATTTTGAATATCATATTTAAGGCCATCCCAAAAAAAATCTTTCTTCACCCTTTGGTAAGTTTTTAAAAATCCTGAGTGTCCTCCTAAAGGAGAAGTGTGCAATTCCAAAAGAAACTTTTGTTTTAGTTGGGAATTCTTACAAATATATAAGCGATTTTTGTACCATAAGGAATCATTTTTCCAACTAAATGTATCAGATGTACTAGGATCTTGTTGCAACTTTTGAATGAGTGTCCACACTTCTTCGTCCTTCTTCCATTCATCCTTTGCTTCGGTTATCCAATTTGGTTAGATAATAGAAATGGCACAAAGCAATTCTTCCACCTCTTCATCCTTTCTTGAGAGTGCATCAACAACAACAATTAGCTTCCCTTTTTTGTAGATTATTTCAAAGTCATAACCCAACATATTTGTGACACATTTTTTCTGCTCTTCTGAAGATAGTATTTGTTCCAAAAAGTGTTTAAGACTATCATGATTAGTTTTTACTTTGAAGTGTCTTTCCATTAGGTAAGGTCGCCCTTTATTTATTGCATGTAGTATTGCCAACATTTCCTTCTCATAAATATATTTATGTAAATACTTTCCCTTGATTGGATGACTTTCCAAAGCAATGGGTCTTCCTTCTTGCATTAAAACAACACCAATTCCATTTCATGAGGCATCATATTCCACAATAAAGGTTTTTGTGAAGTCCAGTGTAGCTAAGACTGGTGCTAGGGACATTTCCTCTTTAAGATGTTCAAAGGCCTTAGTTGCTTCAGGAGTCCATGAAAATGCATATTTCTTCATTAATGTTGTTAGAGGTCCTGCTATTCTCCCATAATTCTTAAAAAACTTGCGATAATACTGTTAACCCAAGAAATCCTACTTAGGCACAGCATAGTCGTGGGGACTTTCCATCCCTTAATAGCTTTAATTTTGTTAGGGTCTACCTTAACACCCTCGTGAGATACAATATGACACATATATTCCACCTCTTGTACTCCAAAGAAACATTTGGATGTTTTTTCATATAATTGTTTCTCCTCCAATAGTTTGAGCACCCTGTCAACATGTTGAACATGATCCTTCCAAGACCTGATGTAGATTAGTATATCATCAAAAAATACTAGAAAAAATTTTCCAAGGAAGGGTTTGAAAATGGAATTCATCAACCCTTGAAATGTAGAAGGTGCATTGGTAAGGCCAAAAGGCATGACCAAAAATTCAAAATGACCCTCATGAGTTCGAAATGTTGTTTTCGAAATATCTTCAGTCTTCATTCTAATCTGATGATACCCTAAAAGAAGATCCAATTTGGTAAAATAAATTGCTCCATGTAATTCATCCAATAATTCATCAATCACAGGAATGGGAAATTTATCTTTAATGGTAAGCTTATTGAGCTCCCTATAATCCAGACACATGTGCCATGATCCATCCTTCTTGTGCTGATACTCTTTGGAGCGAGAGAAAGAACTTTAACTAGGTTGAATTATACCGGCCCTCTAACATTTACGCAATCATACGTTCAATTTCACTCTTTTGGACATAAGGATATCTATAAGTCCTAATTTTTGGAGTAACACTTCCTAGAATCAAATGAATAGCAGAGATCATATCACGAATATGAGGTGGGAGTCCTTTGGGAGTTTGAAACACCTTGGAATGATTTTCCAAGACTTTTTGGAGATACGCGAGAAATATATGATTTTGATGTTGGAACTTCTAGTGAGCATAATTGTGTAATTACGACTCATTTTTCTTTCTTCAGAAGATTTTTCATGACATTAGAGATTATTATCTTTCCCAACTTCCCTATGATACCCTTTAATTAAACTTCCTTTCCTTCCGGAAAAAAATTCAAGAAAAGTTCTTGAAAATTAAAAGCTACCGTCCCCAAATATTGTAACCATTGTACTCGTAGTACAACATCAGCACCTCCCATAGGAATGGAAAGCATTGGACTATTCAATACATATTCCCCCATGGTTAGCTTGATATTAAGGCATTTTTCAGAGAAATTTATAGTTCCTCCATTTGCAACCATCACTTGACATTATGGTGCTGGGTATAGGAAACAATTCAATTCCTTGGCAACCTTACAATGAATAAAATTATGGGTACTACACGAATCAATCAACACTATTACCTTTTTCTTCTTGATATGTCCTTCTATCTTGAGAGTTTTCGGAGTGGTAATTCCTGCCAATGCATTACATGATATGGTTGGACTCATTTCTTCCTCTTCTAGGGTTGCTTCCTGATGTATATCCTCTTCTTTTGAAGATTCTTGTTCATTTTCTTTTTCCTCTTCACAGTCTATGTAAAATAATTTATTCTCGGCACACTTATAACCTTTAGTATATTTTCCATCACAACTGCATCAAAGCCCTTTTGCTCTTTTTCCTTCCAATTTTTGTGGTTTCAACCTTGTAGGTTGTGGAAGTCTAGGAGTAGCAACACTTCCATCTTTATATATGTGAGTGGTAGGCTTCCTTGTTGCCATAATTTTACATTCATTTTTTCTTGCCAACTTGAATGCCTTTTCCAATGAATTAGGTTCCAAAACTTGAACTTCATGTTGGATGTTATCCCTTAAATTCCCTATGAAGACATCAATCTTGTGTCCCTCTAGAATATTGATTACCCTTATATTCAATTTTTGGAAGTCCTCAATGTGCTCCGCCACTAAATCCTTTTGTTTGAGATTTATCAATTGGCTAAAGAAGGTGTTGCTCTTTGTATCCTCATAATGTGTTATCATTTCCTTCGTAAAAATTGACCAAGTGACAATTTTTTTAGGGATCAAAGCCATCGATACCATACAAATATATTTTGTTTTAAATGTAAAGTTGCAATGCGTACATTTTATGTGTTTTGCACATTATTTTGATCAAAATATTGCTCCATCTGTAGTATCCATGTAACGGGATCCTTGCCATAAAACTTCCTCATATCCATCTTTGGAATATGGTGGTTCTTCCATCCAACATTAGAGTTTATGAAATCACGATTAACATTTATTTTGTTCTCATCATTAGTTTCATCTACTATCTTTTCGCCATTAGGAAACATTTCTTGTATCAACTTTGCCAAACCTTCGATGTCTACTTTTAGATCATTCTTCATGTTTTCCATTTTTTCATCGATCTTAGCTTCCATGTCATCTATCTTAGCTTCCATGCCCTTCATCTTATATTCCATGCCTTTCTTCAAACCATCCATATTTTTTTCCATGCCTTTCTTTAAAACTTCCATTTCATTTCTTGTTTCTCTTTCCGATAGGTGCACTTGCTCTTGTAATTTTGACATCTCATGTTGCATTTCTCTGTCATCATGAGTCATGGCAAAGCCTTCTGAAGGCTTAATGGGTGGTGAATCCTTTTTAGGGGGGATTTTAGAACCCAATACTGATATCTATTCTTCAATATGCTCTTGGAATAAATTCAAACTATTTTTTTTCAAACGATACTTATGTACTTCGAAAAGAAATACACACATTTTTCTTGCTTTTGAGGAGCTTGATATTGAAACTGAATTATCTTTGTTATTTTAGATCTTAAATATCTGGAATTCAGCCCTAAGGTAGCCCTCTGAATCCTCTTTCGAATGCCAAAGGTCCGACATGATTTGGGCTCTTCAAGGAAAAGTTATGTCCAATCTCCCACAATGACTTAATTATGGACTAGTTCAGTAGAGCAAACTTGTACGATTTGAAACGTGTCATTGTTTCCTCCTTCGGCTCTGAAACTTATAAGCAGGAAACTAACATCCGTCTACTTGTGGCCATTTTTTACAGAATCTCAATCAGATTCTTAGAGAGAGAGTTATGATTTTTTTCCCACGATCATCTCTTTGAGATGAAATTTGGGAGCCTCAATAAATCCTAACTTCCACAAATCATATCTCAAAAACTGTTGCGAACCAAGATCTGAAATTTTGACAGGAGGTTCTTCAGGATTTCAACTTCTCTCTATGAAAATTTTAGCTTCTGAAACCTCGTAGAAAAATATTTATAGCGAAAATTTTGTGATGACCTGTTTAGGTTAAATTCGGGAGCCTACAAAAATCCCTAACTTCCATAGATAATATCTCCAAAAATAGTGTGAACCAAGCTCTGAAATTTTGCGAAGATGCTCCTCAGGATTTCAGCTTCGCACTCTAAAAATTTCAGCTTCTGAACCTTCGTAGAAGAAACATTATAACGAAAATTACATGATGACCTGTTTGGAGTAGCAAACCCTAGAATCCAAAGCTCTGATACCAAATTTTATGAAACCAGCTCCAAAAATAGAAGAAAAGAAAGATCAACGCCTTAGAAATCAGCCACTTCGAGGGAGAAACCTCCAATACATTACATAAACGAACAATTATTGGATGCTAAAACTAACCAAAACCTCCTTCTATATATAGGATTCCATGGGCCCACAATATACTCCTAACCGACTTAACAATAATAATGTAAGGGAAAAATAATAACAATATTGGGGTTACAGGGGTACAACAGTAACAATAAGGGGGATACACTAATAACAATAAGGGACTAAACTAGTAATATAGGGACCTAACACTCATGAGTTCGAAATTATTTTTTCAGAATATCTTCAATCTTCATTCTAATTTGATGATATCCTGAACGAAGATCCAACTTGGTAAAATAAATTGCTCCATGCAATTCATCCAATAATTCATCAATCACAGGAATGGGAAATTTATCTTTAATAGTGAGCTTATTGAGCTCTCTATAATCCGGACACATGTGCCATGATGCATCTTTCTTGTGCACTAATACTACTGGAGCAGAGAAATAACTTTGACTAGGTTGAATTATACCAGCCTCTAACATTTCTACAATCATACATTCAATTTCGTTCTTTTGGACATAAGGATATCTATAAGGCCTGATGTTTGGAGGAACACTTCCTGGAATCAAATGAATAGCATGACCATGATTACGAATAGGTGGGAGTCCTTCGGGAGTATTAAACACCTTGGTGATTGTCCAAGACTTTTTGGAGATATGGAGATCTAGATGATTTTGATGTTGGAACTTCTAGTGAGCATAATTGTGCAACTCCACCCCGTTGTTCTTTCTTCAGAAGATTTTTCATGACATTAGAGCTTATTATCTTTCCTGGATTCCCTGTGATACCCGGTAATTCGATTTCCTTTCCTTTCGAAAAAAAATTCAAGAAAAGTTCTTGAAAATTAAAAGCTACCGTCCCCACTGATTGTAACCATTGTACTCCTAGTACAACATCAGCACCTCCCATTGGGATGGAAAGCATTGGAATATTCAATAAATATTCCCCCATGGATAGCTTGATATTATGACATTTTCCAGACAATTTATAGTTCCTCCATTTGCAACAATCACTTGACATTCTGGTGCTGGGTATAGGAAAAAATTCAATTCCTTTGCTACCTTACAATGAATAAAATTATGGGTACTACCTGAATCAATCAATGCTATTACCTTTTTCTTCTTGATATGTCCTTCTATATTGAGATTTTGAGGAGTGGTAATTCCTGCCAATGAATTACATGATATGATTGAACTCATTTCTTCTTCTTCTAGGGTTTCTTCCTAGTGTATATCCTCTACTTTTGAAGTTTCTTCTTCATTTTCTTCCTTATCTTCACAATATATGTAAAATAATTTCTTCTCAGTGCACTTATGACCTTTAGTGTATTTTCTATCACAACTGTAGCAAAGCCCTTTTGCTCTTTTTTCTTCCAATTTTTGCGGTGTCAACCTTGTAGGTTGTGGAAGTCTAGGAGTAACAACACTTCCATCTTTGTATATGTGAGTGGTAGGCTTCCTTGTCGCCATAATTTTACATTCAATTTTTCTTGCCAACCCGAATGCCTTCTCCAATGAATCAGTTTCCCAAACACGGACTTCATGTTGGATGTTATCCTTTAAAGTCCCTATGAAGGCATCAATCTTGTGTTCCTCTAGAATATCAATTACCCTTATATTCAATTTTTGGAAGTCCTCAATGTACTCCACCACTGAACCCTTTTGTTTTCGATTTATCAATTGGCTAAATAAGGTGTTGCTCTTTGTATCCTCAAAATGTGTTATCATTTCCTCCATAAAAATCGACCAAGTGACAATTTTTTTACCAGAGCAAAGTCATCGATACCATACAAATGTATTTTGTTCTAAATGTAAAGTTGCAATGCGTACCTTTTGTGTGTTTTTAACATTATTGAGATCAAAATATTTCTCCATCTATAATATCCATGTTACAGGATCCTTGCCATCAAACTTCCTCATATCCATCTTTGGAATATGGTGGTTCTTCAATCCAACATTAGAGTTTATGAAATCATGATTAACATGTATTTTGTTCTCATCATATGTTTCCTCTACTATCTTTTCGCTATTAGGAATCATTTCTTGTATCAAATTTGTTAAACCTTCCATGTCTGCTTTTAGATCATTCTTCATGTTTTCCATGTTGTCTTTCATTTTTTCTTCCATGTCCTCCATCTTAGCTTCCACGCCATCCATCTTAGCCTCCACACCTTTCTTCAAACCATCCATCTTCACTTCCATGCCTTTCTTCAAAACTTCCATTTCATCTTTTGCTGCTCTTTGCAAGAGCGAAATTTGGTGCACTTGCTCTTGTAATTTTGATAGATCATGTTGCAATTCTTCATCTTCATGAGTCATAGTAGAGTATTCTGAGGGCATAATGGGTGTTGAATTCTTTTTATGAGGCATTTCAGAACAAAATACTGAAATTTATGCTCAATAGGCCCTTGGAATCAATTCAAACTGATTGTTTACACAAGAATTATACAATTTGGAAAAAAGAAAAAAAAAATACACACCTTTTTCTTTCTTTTGAGGAGCTCGGTATTGAAACTTAATTATCTATGTGATTTCGGATCTTCAATATCTAAAATTTGACCCTAAGGTAGCCCTATGAATCCTCTTTCGAATTCCATGGGTCTAACCTGATTGGGATTCTTCAAGACAAAGATATGTCCAATCTCCCACAATGACCTAATTATGGACTAGTTCAGTAGAGCGAACTTGTATGACTTTCCATGTATCATTGTTTCCTCCTTCGGCTCTGAAATTGATAGACAATAAACTACAGTCTGTGTACTTATAGTAAATTTTTACATAATTCCAATATGATGCTCAGAGAGAGAGTTATGAATATTTTCCCATGATCACCTATTTACGATGAAATTCGGGAGCCTGAAAAATCCCTAATTTCCACAGACCATATCTCCGAAAATATTGCGAACCAAGTACTAAAACTTTTCAACGATATTCCTCAAGATTTTCGCTTTGCGCCCTAAAAATTTCATCTTCTGCACCTACGTAGAAAAAAAATTATAGCGAAAATTCCACGATGACATGTTTGGAGCAGTGAAACCCTAGAATCCAAAGCTCTGATACCAAATGTTGTGAAACCAGCTCCAAAAATAGAATAAAAGAGATATCAACACCTTAGAAATAAGCCACTTAGAGGGGGAAACCTCCAATAAATTACATGAATGAACAATTCTTGAATGATACAAATGACAAAAGCTCCTTTCTATATATAGTAGTCCATGGGGCCACAATGTAATCCTAGTGGGGCCATAATGTAATCCTAACCGACCTAACAATAATAATTTAAGGGCATAATAATAACAATATGGGGCTTACAGGGGTACAACAATAAAAATAAGGGGGTTACACTAACAACAATAAGGGACTATACTAGTAACATAGGGACCTAACATTCCTATTTTTTCCAGCACCAATACTAGAAATCTGGTATTCGGGTTCTTGTTTGGCACTCATACACTCATTCGACACTTGATCAACTGCCCATGTTTTTTCTATTGTGTTCACCATATTCGTGCACCCATCTGACATCGATGACAACATTGTGTAATTCCAGTACCAGTATTCCAGCATTGTGTGATTCTGGTACCATATTTCATTTCCAGAATGGGTGATGGAATGAATAGTTTTTCAATGGGACCAAGATAATTATTTGAAGTCATCTCCTTTACATAGTAAATAGATATTTTCTTCTTCCTCATGCACTTCATGTCATGAGGATGATGCCTCATATGTAAATTAATTTCAACTATAAATATTTGATGTTATCTCATGTAACCTTGGTCGTAACGGCCACTTCTCTATAAGAGAGGGCCTGTAGAGGAAAACTAGTTAGAGAGAGTCAAATATAGAGAGAAATGAGTTGAATAGAGACATAGCAAGCTAGCATTAATATTTTACACAGTACTATTATGCTATTGAATCATTAAGTTTTGTAATCTTTCTCTTTGAAGTAATGAAATGAGCAGCAGTTGATGAGTCCAGCATGTTAATCAATATCTTATTTTTGTGAGTTTTTAATATTTCCTTGGTATCTCGGCAATGGCCCACCAAAGCCATCAAGGCAAGTTCTTCTTCAAGGTATTATATAGTGTGAAAGTGTTTTAGTGTTTGATACAATTTCAGTTTTGTTTTATGAGTGACAATTCCTTAATTGTTGGGAATGAAAATTGTCTTTATTAAAGTTACACATTTAATTGTTGATTTTTACATTGAAGAACAGGAATACCAAGACCGGAGATCTCACCATTCATCTACATGTGCTGATAGTGAAGACTCTTATTATACATTTATTGTACTAGTTCTGGTTGTTGTAGTTAATGTTTGAATGTAGTAAATTGATTTTAGTGTAATGATTGAGATTAGTAGCCACTGGAAACATAGTTCAAATCCATATTTCTATTTCATGAGCTTGTAAATGGATAAACTAGTTACCTAAGCAAGAATATTGAGTTTACAGCTTTGTCATTTATTTATTAAATTCTACTCTTTTGATTGTGTGATGAAGATAAATTAGAATTTGTAGAATGAAGTGATATTTTTAGAGTACTCCCTATATATACTATACTCAGAAGACATAGGACCTTATCTATTGTCGACACATCTAGTGCATCAGCTCTACTGATTACGATTACCTAGTTGATAATTAAATATTGTGGCAATATTTATATATTATTCATATAATTTTCCCAATAGTAATTGATGTTCTAGAGGAGAATTCGATTGTTGTCTTCATAGGAACTTTAAAGGATAACATCCAAAATGAGGTTCGCCTTTGGGAACCTAAGTCATTGGAGAACACATTCAAGGTAGGAAAAAAAATTGAAAGAAATTTTATGGAAACAAGGAGTTCTAACACTCAAAACTATAAATATGGAAGTGTTGCAAATCCTAGCCTCCCACAACCTACAAGGTTGACACCACAACAATTGGAGGAAAAAAGAGCAAAAGGGTTTTTTTATAGTTGCGATATAAAATACACTAAATGACATAAGTTTTTTGAGAAGAAATTATTTTATGTATGTTGTGAAGAGGAGGAAGAAATGAACAAGAAACATCAAAAGAAAAATATATACACCAGGAACCAAATCTAGGTTTTGAAAAAAATAAATGAATCGAATCATGTCTTATGATGCATTGGCAGGAATTACCACTCCTCAAACTCTTAAGATAGAAGGATATATAAAGAAGAAAAATTTACTAGCAGTGATTGATTTAGGTAGTACCCATAATTTTTTTCATTATAATATAGCCAAAGATTTGAATTTCTTTCTATATCCATCCCTAGGGTGTCAAGTGATGATTGTAAATTGAGGAACTACAAATTGTTTAGGGAAGTGTCATAATATTAATATAACCATGGGGGAATATGTATTGAAGAGTCCAATGTTTTCCATTCCAATGGATGGTGTTGATGATGTATTAAGAGTCCAATGGTTACAATATTTGGGGACGATAGCTTTTAATTTTCAAGAATTTTCCTTGATTTCTTTGGGGGTAAGAAAGGAAATTGAATTAAGGGGTATCATAGGCAAACTTGGGAAGATAATGATATCAAATTTCATGACATATATTTTGAAAAAACGAGGGTTAATTGCACAATTATCCTCACTAGATGTTCAAACATCTAATTCATCTATTTCTCCACATCTCTAAAGAGTCATTGACATCATTCCAAGGTATTTGAGACTCCCAAAGGTCTCCCACCTATTTGTGATCATGATCATGCTATTCACTTGATTCTAGGAAGCTTTCCTCCACACATAAAACCTTACAGATATTCATATGCCCATAAGAGCGAAATTGAACGCATGGTTGCAAAAATGTTACAAGTAACTACAAGTTAACCTAGCTAAAGTTTTTTCTCTTCTACAGTAGTATTGGCGCATAAGGATGGCTCATGGTGTATGTGTCTGGATTATGGATTGCTCAATAAGCTCACTATTAAAGAAAATTTTATCATTCTTGTCATTTATGAATTGTTGGATGAACTACATGGAGTAATTTACTTCACTAATATGGATCTTCATTCAGGATATCATAAAATTATAATGAAGATAGAAGACATTCTGAAAACAACATTCAAAACTCATTAAGGTCATTATTAATTTTTAGTCATGTATTTTGGCCTTACTAATGCACCTTCCACATTTCAAGGTTTGATGAATTCCACTTTCAAACCCTTCCTTAGAAAATTTTCGTTAGTATTTTTTGATGATATACTAATCTACAAGTCATGGAAAGATCATGTTAAACATGTTCACAAGGTGCTCAAAATATTGGAGAACAATTTTATACAAAACCCTCCAAATGTTTCTTTGGGGTAAAAAAAGTGGAATATTTGGGTCATGTTGTATCTCATGAGGGTGTTAAGATAGACCCTAACAAAATTAAAGCCATAAGAAATGGAAAATCCCCACAACCTTCAGGAATCTTTGAGGATTTCTTGGGTTGACAGGGTATTATCACAAATTTGTTAAGAATTATGGGGAAATAGTAGTACCACTAACAACATTACAGAATAAAGATGCATTTTTTTGGACTCCAAAAGAAACTAATTCCTCTCATCATATTAAAGAGGAAATGTGCCAAGCTTTGGTCTTAGATACACTAGATTTCACAAAAAAAATTATTGTGAAATGTGATGCCTCAGGAAATGGCATTGGTGTTGTTTTAATACAAGAAGGAAGAGTCATTTCTTTTGAAATTCATCCAATCAAGGGGAAGTATTTACACAAACCTATTTATGAGAAGGAAATTTTGGCAATAAAACATGCCTTGAAGCAATGGTGCCCTTACCTAATGGTAAAACACTTCAAGGTTAAAATAGATCATGATAGTCTTAAAATGCTTCTTGTAACAAATATTATCTTCAAAAGAGTAGCAAAAGTGGGCAAAAATGATATTGGTTATGACTTTGAAATCACCTACCAAAAAGGGAATCAAAATATTGTTGCAAATGCACTCTTAAGAAGGGATGAGGATGTAGAAGAATTGCTCTGTGTCATTTCTATTATACAACCTAATTTCATAAGTGAAGAAAAGGATGAATGGAAGAATGATGAAGAGGTGTGGACCCTCATTCAAAATTTGCATCAATATTCCAATGCATCTGATACGTTTATCTAGAAAAATGATTCACTATGGTACAAGTATCATTTATATCTATGTAAAAACTCCTAACTCAAACAAATTGTTCTTTTTGAATTTCACACCTCTCCTATATGAGGGAACTCAATATTTTTAAAAACTTACCACGACGTCAAGAAGGAATTTTTTAGGATGGCCTTAAATTTGATATACAAAAATTTATGGAAGAATGTTTGGTTTGCCAAAAAAATAAAGTTGAGACAATTAAGACCCCAGGTCATTTCCAACCATTATTCATTCCAACTCAACATTGGGAGGAGGTATCAATGGATTTTATCACAGGTTTACCCAACTCCGAAAGAAAGAGTGTCATCATGGTGGTAGTCGATAGACTTACCAAGTATGCACACTTTTGTGCACTATCTCATCCTCTCAAAGATAGTATAGTCGCTACTAGATTTGTAGAAACAATTCAAAATTTACATGGAAACTCGAAGATTCTATTTCACTGGAAATTTTTGGACAATTATTTTCTTGTCTTGGTACTAAATTAGCTCATAGCTCATCTTATCATCCTCAATCTAATGGAAAATTTGAGATAGTGAACAAATTTTTGGAAGGATATCTTCGTTGCTTTGTATCTGATAAATAAACACAATGGGTTAAGTGGTTACCTATGAAAAAATGGTGGTATAACACTTCCTTCCATATCGCAGCAAAAATGACCCCATTTATGGCCCTTTATGGATATCATCCACCATCCATAACAACATCTTTAGGATACAACTATAAGGTTCTAGCAGTGTAATATCAAATCAAGTATCAATAACAAGTTCTCCAACTCTTAAAGGATAACTTGACTTTGGAACATAATTGAATGAAACAATAAGAAGATTAGCATCATAGTGAAAGAAATTTTGATGTGAGCGATTGGGTATTTTTACGGATACAACCATACAAAAAAATGTCCCTCAAGAAAGCTAAGAAGAATAATTATCACACAAGTACTATGTCCCTTGCAAGGTGTTGCAAATATTGGTATTATGGTATACAAATTGGAGTTGTTTACATCTTCGCGAACACACCCAATTTTCCATGTTTCATTCTTAAACAAGATTATAGGTGACAAGCTCTCAATTCAAACTATATATCCAGAACTTTTCAAGGTTTGAAAAATCATATTGGAGCCTGAAGCAATCATGGAAACACGAATCCAGCAACTACAGAATTGAGAAATGTGAGAGTATCTCATTAAGTGGAAGAACTTACCTGCTGAAGTTTCAACATGGGAGGATGAGTATTTCATACAAAAGCATCAAGAACTACTCAAGCATTATGGAAAACACTTTTTTAAAGGAGGGGCATGTTAGGTCCATATAAAACTAGTGCAGCCCACATATTATTATTGATGTGTCCCATAGAAAGCCCACTATTGTTATCGTTGAGCCCTTACATTATTATTGTTATGTATTGACGTAGCCTAAGCTGCGTAACCCACAGTATGCATTCGAATTGTTTCTATCTCATGAAATATAGCCCAAGATAACCTAAACAGTGGAATCCCTCTCATGTGAATTCATTTTCTTTTCTTAACCATATAATATAAACCAAAAACATATGCCCATTAATTAATAAATTTACCTGGGCACATAAATTTGATTTAAAAACCCCAATGTCAACATAATAAAGTCAGGTCCACATTTATTAATCGTGCATCTTTTCACCTTCCTACCTGCAAACATTTAATCTGACGGATATTGCATTTTAATAAACATGACCTTTAAGGTTTTCATTATATCCAAAATGGTTGGTTTTTTAGTGCAACGAGGCACCTCCAGACACTTATCGCACTCCTTCAACAGTTACCACTTATCACTTCTGAGTTATGCGAAAACCACTCTTTGAGTTACGAAACCATCTTACAGTTCCGATCCCAATCCTTCATCTCTGGTTGATTTGGAATTCCTGGAAGTTTCATTTAATTTATGGAATGCAAATCGATTTTGGTAGATAACAAAGTTTACAGTGACAGAATGGAGTTCGATTCCATTGTTTATGCATTCAATTGTCCCACTTTTAATTTCCAGGTTGCGCTCCCGAAAATTATCCCTCAACAATAAAAAAACACGGATTTTCATATCATAACAAGTAGTTGTTAAATCAATAAATCAAGCAAACCATTCCTCTTTCACTGTGATTCCACTGTGAATTCGATTCTCGGTTCCCCAAACTCACAAATCCTTTTAGTGATCTCAATATTCAGAGTTTCCTTCCTCAACAAATCACCAGAATGTCTTTGTCCAGTCTCCTTTAATATTTTCATTACTGATTGTGTTACAACACAACTCCAGGTGTAACACTCCAATCATATTCTCTAGATTTAATGCTCCAGGCTAGACACATGGATTTGCAATTGAATTCTTAATTGCGTAATTTCTTCAGTATTAATTTAAAATCCACATCATCCATTTCACTAATGAGTTCAATAAATGCATAATAGATAATATGATCTAATTTATAACTCAAAAAAAGAGAGCAATGACAGCACCTTCAATATCGAATTTTACAGGGTTCCCAACACAATTCAATAGCAGAATATAATTTTCACACCAACTCAAATCAATTACTCATAAAATGGAAATTACGGAGTTCTAGTTTGTGGCTTGATTGCATCAGTTTCCTACACTATGTTTTTCCCAATTCTCTTCCTCTATCTCTACTTCTCGTATCCTGTATCTCTCCTACCTCTTCCTTATGTCTTTTAGGTTTATAATTATATACAAATGGATTCTACAACCAATTTTGGTTTTGATCCTTAATTTACTCAACAAATCCCTAATTCTTCTAAGTCCTCATTAATTCCCAAAATCTCTCTTTTATCCCTAAGGGCCCTCTCAATCCCATAAATCATGAACTAATTCCTAATTTAAGATCTACTATAATTTCTCAAATCTCTCAATCCCTAATTCTCTCATGTTCTCCAACTCTTGAGAACATTTACAATTATGCTCACAATATTAATTAAATCGTATTCTAAATCACTCAAAACATCTAAAATTACATTTAGAGAACCAACTATCTTTGAAAACATAAAACCTTTTAAGTTTCCCAAATAACCAATAATATTTGAACAGGATGCTCCTGCATCAGACTTCCGATGTAGAAAATTTTCAGACTCATGTCTATGAGGTCTGTTGCCGTTCTGTAATAATGCAACAGCCACAAGTCTTAGTGACTTGCTACCTCCAAGATTCCAAATTCTATTCTTCAATGATTTCCTTTCTTATTTCAATTGTTGTTTAAGTATTCTGTTGTCTTTCCTTGCTTATATTGGTTGCCATATATTCATTTGTAACACTTCATTTGCTTTTCCTTCAATATTTGTTACTGCCCAGCTTTTTATCCACATGATATCCTGTTTGCAGCTCCTTTCCTTACGTTCATTTCTTATAAGCTTCATAAAATTCTCTATTTCTCTGTCCAAATTACTTTGTTGTTGTTGTCCTTTTCCTTGTGTATGAGTTTCAAAACTCTTGTTGCCTTCTTTTTCTTTAACTTCTGCTATCATTTTTTAGATTACTCCAAATACCGTTGTAGATATTGCTGCCAGCCAAACTTCCTGAATATCTTTAAAGATATTACCCTCTGCAATATCAAATTGTTTTTCTCCAATTTTATTTTTCAAAAAATAAATTTATTTTCAATTCCCTGACTATAGTAACAATTTCTTCCACTATTGAAGATCCTTTGCAGTCTTCATCAGGTTCTATCTTCTTTATTGATACTTTCAGCCAATTCTCCAACAACTCTAATTATTTAATCAATTATACATATTCTTTCCCTTGACTAACTTCATCAAATAATATAGCCTTATCTTCCATCATAATACAATTATGATCTTGAATCTTTGAAATGTTTGTGTACATTTCTCTTTCTTCCTTCATCTTTATGACAACTTCCAGTAACTGTCTACCACCTGCAAAATCTTCAAAACCTGCAATTACACTCAGATTTTCAATTTTAAAATCACAAGACCCAAAATTCTTGTTTGATGATTCTGTCATCAAATCTCTTTTCTGTTCCAAATCTTCTACATGACTTAGAAAATCTTCAGTGGTATTTATCTCCACTTTCTCAAACATATCATTTGAGTACTTGGCATCCTTTGCTTCTTCTTCTTGCTTTTGGTCATCATTGTGAGCCAAACTTCCTCTATTTTCAATTTTAGCATTATGCTGAAAAATAATATGTTCCTCCAATTGTGTATGAGCTTTCTCAAAACTCAAATTCTCTCTCTCTTCCATAACATTATCTGCAAACATACAAAAATTGTCAATTTCAAAATCATAAGGCTCAGTTGACTCAACTGATGATTCAAATATCACTGCTCCTTTTTCAAGTTCAAAAGAAACTTGTTCTTCTCCAACAATTCCATTTTGTTGTAGCTCCACTCCTTTGAGCTTATTTGTCCTCAATAGAACATCTATAATTTTCCCAAGCTTCCTCAGCTTTTATATTAATTGCATATCCATTTGCTACTCTCGTAGCTTATACTATTTCTCCTTCTTCCCGATTATGTAGTTGTATCTCTGGTTTCCTTTACTTTTCGGGAACATTCCTATCAACAATGCCAGTTGAAATTTATCTCAATTTTCTCTCTAATATTAAATATCTTCCGCATAATTCCTCTGATTTCAACTTTATATTTATCAACATTTTTTTCTATACATACAACCACATTATTAATTGAAGAGTTAAAACATTTACTTAACTCTACAATTTCTTCTTTATCAGGTTCTGCAAGCTTCATTCCTCCTTCTGGTTCCTTGAGCCATCTTTCCAAGAACTCCATTTCTGTGTGAAATTTTTTCAGCATTTCTTCACAATATTCATTCTCAGTTTCACTCTTCATCTGGTAGTCCTCTTGAATTATCTTGTTTTCTGTATCATCACATTGCAAAATTATTTCATCAATTTCATTAAAAAATTTCATTTTTTTACCTCCTTGGAATATCACTATAGCATTTTCATTATGCCTCTGCTCCATAACAGCTTTAACTAGCTATCTTACACCAAACAGAAATTCATCTATGAATTCTTTATGTTGCAATAAATCAATATCTTCCTCCTCTAAAAGACATTCTCCATCACACTTTACCTCAAGAAATTTATTCATTTTTGTGACAGTTTCATCAGACTGTCCATCATCTTCTGCACATCCTGCAAACACATACAAACTATAAGATTTAAAAACACAAGGCTCCATAGCCTCATTTTCTTCCCTTGTCAAAATATCTCTGAATTGTTCTGGACTATTCCAATAGTCCATAGAATCCTTCTCATTGTCCTCTTCTCCCAGAATTTCACCCTATTCTGGTTCATAAATGGAAACTTCCATTTCTGACTCTTCTTCTCTAAGTTTTTTAACCAACCACTTTACTTGTCTTTGTCATAGCCTTCTCTATAACTTAAACCACTTCATTGTATTTTTCCTCAAGACCCAACCTTGTCTTTGGTTTTCCACTAGCATCATTATTAACTCATCAAGTTCTTTTCTTATCTCAGCCAACTCCTTTTCAAGCTCCTCTTGACTCATCTAGTTCTTGAAGATTGTTTTATTACCCTTTTCCTTCATCTTGTAGCTTTCTTCTGAACTTTATCTATGACTTCCCATAGTCATCTTCACTTCTATGTGAGCTTCAACACCTGCAACCAATCAACTTCCTTCTGATTTGATCTCCTCACCAAACTTCTCCTCTGTCTAGTTTCCAAGTCCTCTTTCTTTAGAACTTGCACTGAGCAATCTTTCTCTCTCACTGTTTGCTACACTCACTTCTCTTAAGGACTGATTTGTCCCTATTTATTCCAAGCCTCAGCTGGAATAAGGTTCTGCTACAATTTATAAGAACTTCAAAAATTTCTTACTAGAGTTTTACTGTTGTAGTCTTGTGCCAACTTTGCCATTCATTCAACTGCTGCAAACTTTCATACCTTTGTAATTAAATTATGTCTCAATTGTTTGTCTCTTACAAACATGTAACTTTTTCACTCCCTTGATCTATTCAATCTATAAAATATCATCAATTAATAAAAACTTATGCATACCATTTTTTTTTCACATCACCTCTCTTTATGATCTCCTTATTTGTTGGCCTTTACCATTCCTATGAATCTGGTTCTGTAGTTCTGTCTCCATGCTTCCACTGTGCACTCTTTCAACATTCAGTTATTGTCACAACAATCAATTCTGGACAAGACTTCAATCCACATCAATTTATAATTTACATAGAAATTTAATTTCTTTCTAAGCATCTACCTCACCAGCAATATCCAATCATAACACAATTCATTTCTTTCTCATGCAATCTATGTAAATACAGTATAGAAACTTCTCAAAACAATATTCCTTTATTATCACAATCTATCATCTGGGATCATGCTTGTTCTTCTGCAAAATTTCTCTGGCTACAATAACTCTCTATCCTGAGGCAAATCTCAATATGTTCATACCTCGTTCATTTGCACGCAGAATCTCTTTCTTCTTTACAATGATCACCCTTTCAATTGCATTATTCACAATTCAGTTTAAAAAACAAAATACTTCAGCTCCGATACCACTAATGACGCAGCCTAAGCTGCATAACCAACAGTATGCATTTGAACTGTTTCTATCTCATGCAATATAGCCCAATATAACCCAAACAGTGGAATCCCTCTCATGCGAATTAATTTACTTTTCTCAACCATATAATATAAACCAAAAACATATGCCCATTAATTAATAAATTTACCTAGGCTCATAACCTTGATTTAATAACCCTGATGTCAACAAAATAAAGTCAGGTCCACATTTATTAATCGTGTATCTTTTCACCCTCCTACCCGCAAACATTTAATCTGACGGATATCACATTTTAATAAACACGACCTTTAAGGTGTTCATTATATGCGAAATGGCTAGTTTTTTAGTGCAACGTGGCACCTCCAAACCCTTATCGGACTCCTTAAACAGTTACCACTTACCACTTCTGAGTTATGCGAAAACCACTCTTTGAGTTATGAAACCATCTCACAGTTCTGATCCCAATCCTTCAGCTCCGGTTGATTTGACATCCCTGGAAGTTTCATTTAATTTATGGAATGCAAATCTATTGTGGCAGATAAAAAAGTTTACAGCGACAGAATGGAGTTTGATTCCATTCTTTATGCATTCAATTGTCCCACTTTTAATTTCTAGATTGCACTCCTGCAAATTATCCCTCAAAAATAAAAATAAAAACACGGATTTTCATATCACAACAAATATCTATTAAATAAATAAATCAAGAAAACCATTCCACTTTCACTGTGATTCCACTGTGAATTCAATTCTCGGTTCCCCAAACTCACAAATCCTTCGCCCAATCTCAACATTCAAAGTTTCCTTCCTCGGAAAATCACCATAATTTCTATGTTCACTCTCCTTTAATATTTTCTTTACTGATTGCGTTACAACACAACTCCAGGTGTAACACTCCAATCATATACTCTAGATTTAATGCTCCAGGCTAGACACACGGATTTGTAATTGAATGCTTAATTTCGTAATTTCTTCAGTATTAATTTAAACTCCACATCATCCATTTAACTAATGAGTTCAATAAATGCATAATAGATAATATGATCTCATTTATAACTCAGAAAAAAAAAGATCGATACCAGCACCTTCAGTATCGAATTTTATAGGGTTCCCAACACAATTCAATACCAGAACATAATTTGCACACCAATTCAAATAAATTACTCATAAAATGGAAATTACAGAATTCTAGTCCGTGGCTTGATTACATCAATCATTAGGGGAATTTTGAGCTCTAAAATGGACCTCCTAAGGAAATAATAAAATAATAGCTAAACCAATAAAATAATATTTATGAATTTGCATTTTACTTTTTTCACCACAATCCATGTAACCATGGTTAATTGAAAAGGTGTATCAAAATAAAATTAATAAAAAAATTGTATTGATGTGACTATAAATAAGAATGATTTTTTCAATAAAATGTCATTATCATTGAACAACTAATGCATTTGTTCTTTGTACTTAAATAAGTTAAAATAAATTATAATTAATTTGAAATTATAATATTAAATAAACTGAGATGAATATATAATTCAAAAATAAATATATAAAACTATAAAAATATAATATTTATTGAAAAAATGTGTAAAGACATAAAAATTATGTAAGGATATGCATTGTTTCTTTCAAAAAATATGAAATGACAATAATATTATTTTATTCAAAAAGTGTGAAATGACATTTATTATTAGTACTTTACTTAATGACTTTAAAAGTACTTAAAGCACTATCATGGTTAACCATGAGCTTTTATTCACCATTTAGAATGTCACAAGTAAGTACCTTTAACTCAAGCAATGCCACCTCAACCATTGTTTATGATGCCATCCCCTAAAATGTGATTGATTCTCATAAAGTGAATTTTGATTGTACATTTTCCTTAGAAGGCCCATTTTAGACATCAAAACTCCCCTAATGTTCCTACACTCTGTTTTTCCCAATTCTCTTCCTCTATCTCTACTTCTCGTATCATGTATATCTCCTACCTCTTCCTTGTGTCTTTTAGGTTTATAATTATATACAAATGGATTCTACAACCAATTTTGGTTTAGATCCTTAACTTACTCAACAAATCCCTAATTCTTCTAAGTCCTCATTAATTCCCAAAATCTCTCTTTTATCCTTGAGGACCCTCTCAATCCCATAAATCGTGAACTAACCTAATTTAAGATCTACAATCATTTCTTAAATCTCTCAATCCTTAATTCTCTCATGTTCTCCAACTCTTGAGAACATTTACAATTATGCTCACAATATTAATTAAATCTTATTCTAAATCACTCAAAACATCTAAAGTTACATTTAGAGAACCAACTATCTTTGAAAACATAAAACCTTTTAAGTTTCCCAAATAACCAATAATATTTGAATAGGATGCTCCTGCATCATGTATGCCCTAGTTATATTTTGACCCTTTAGACTCCTATACATACCATGGAGGTCTTGTCATTTGAATCATCCAAGAATTGTTCATTTGTGTGATGTAAAGGGAGGTTGGCCTCTCGAAGTGGCTTACTATCAAGTCATTGATCTATCTTTTCTTATGTTTATGTGATATTTTTTTATGGATAAATAACAAGGATGGAGAAATATAGGGGTCATAATGTTCTCATTTGTATTTCCTTGGCATTGATCACACTCTGCTACATATTTTTTAATATTGTTATCCATCCCTTTCCAAAAAAGTGATTGGTGTGCATTATAAAGGTTTTAAAGATACTAACATGTCTTGTTACTGGTGAATCATGAAATTCCTTGCGAACTTTTGCTTAAATTTTGAATTTGGGCTTTAGTAAATTCTTCCTTTATTCCAAAAAATATCATTTTTCCATTCAAATTTTTAATTTTTAATAATATTATCGATTATAGTTCATGTTTCTAGATATTTTTCATAATCACTTCGAATTTCATTGATTCATTCTAGAACTGCAACTGAAATTGCAAGTAATAGTGATTCTTTCTCTTTTGGGGAGAGAACCTGTGTTGCTATCTTTTCTTTTCCTTTCTTATGTAATATCACCATATCTAAGGTGGCAATATTTTCTATCCATTTATGTTGTTTTGTAGAAAGTGTTTTCTGTTGGATAATATGGTGAAGACTATTATGATAAGTTTGTATCAAAAACTTACTTCGCAAAATATATTGTCTCCATTTGGCTAATGTGTGCATAATGGGGAGAATTTCCTTATCATATATAGATTTTAGACACTCTTTTATTGATTTTATTACTTTCAAATGCGAAGGATAGCCATCCTGCATCAACACTACCCCTATTCCAAAACCTAAAGTGTCACATTTGATTACAAAATATTTTGAAAAGTATAGATTTGAGAACACATGTGTAGTGGACATAGCTTCCTTTAAGGTTTTGAAAAACTTTTCTACCTTATCATCCCATTGCAATGGGTTCTTCTTTAAAAGGTTTGTTAGGGGTGTTGATACATGAGCATAGCTTCGAATAAACCTTTGATAATATCCCGCTAAACCTAGAAACCCCTCTTAATTTAGAAATGTTAGTTGATCCGGGCCACTGTGCGATTTTTTTAATCTTTTTTGGATCTACCTTCACTCCTTCCTATGATATCACGTCCCATGCACTCTACTCCTTCCTTTCTAAAGGTACATTTCAACGTCTTTGTGTAGAATTGATTTTTTTCCAAAAGAGAGAGAACTTGCTCCAAGTGTTCCAAATGTTCATCCCACGTTTTACTATATATAAGAATGTAGTGAAGGAATACTAACACCAATTTACTTAGGTATGGTTAGAATACTTCATTCATGGTTGGCTGGAAGGTGGTTGGGGTGTTAGTTAATCTGAATGGCATAACTTTGAATTTGTGGTTCCCTTCATGAGTTTGAAAACTAGTCTTATCCATTTCTACCAATCTTCCTTTGATTTGGTAGTAACCTAATCTCAAATCCAATTCAGAAATTACCTAGCTCTATGTAGTTCATCCAACATGTCTTCCATAAAGGGCATAGGAAATTTTCTTTTAATTGTTATCTTATTCAATCCTTTATAATCAATACATAGCCTGAAAGATCCATCCTTATTTTGAATGAGCACTATAGGAGTTACATAAGGACTTATACTTTTTATAATGATATCGCACATTAGTAGGTCTTCGACTATCCTTTCTATTTCAATTTTTTTATGATGGGATACCGATATGGATTGATGTTGACAAGATTTGAGTTTGCTTTGACTTTGATAATGTGCTCAATCTATATTTTAGGAAACATCTCTAGTGGAAAATATTAGAATACTTTCTCGTGTCTTTTAATTAACTCTTGAACCTCAGGTGGTTCTTTGCTAACTAATCTTGAGGCCAATATTTCCATATAATGGCATTACACTATATATGTTGGTGCTCCTTTTTGGACCAATGTCACCATCTGGTGGGATGATAAAATTTGATTTTGAAGTGGTTGAAAACCATATAACTTATATATTTTTCCTTCCCATCTTAATTTTATAAAGTTTTTTTTATGGTTGGCAGAGTAAGTGCCTAAGATTTGTAGCCATTGGACACCTAGGACCACATCCACTCCAAGTGATACGGTGTAAAACGTTGATTATAGATTGTAGTCCAGAATCTGCAACTTAACCTTATGGAATTTTCTTATTCCTTTGATTTTGTTTCCATCTGCTACAATCACTTTCATATTAGGCATTGGATATGTGAAAATATTTAACTTTTTTTGCAATATGTGTGTCAAAAAAATTGTGAGTGCTTCCTATATCTATTAGAACCATTAAATTATTCTTTTTGATGTGTCCTTTTAACTTTAGGGTATGGGCCTTGGTTATTCCTGTCATGACTAATAGCAATACTTGTTGAACATTTTTGTTTTCTGAGTCTGGGGAAAATTGTTGAGAATCCTCAACTTCTTCTATGAATTATTCTTCACTATCTGAGTCATTTTTTGTTTCACATTTATATATATCCTTGGTATTATTTCCCTTAAAAAAAATTGTTTTTGGTCCCATTTTTTCGCCACAGTGTTTGCATTTACCTTATTTTACTCTTTAGAGCTCTAGATTAGGTTTTCCTCCTCCTCTTATGTGGAAGGTATTTTTTATTCTTTGTGTCATTTGTTTGGGGAATCCTTCACCTTGAATATACTCTTTCATTTTTCAACAATGGTATTCTTTGGAATATTTTTTTTACAGCTTTTTCTTTACATATTGCTTCTTCCATAGTTGTAACACCATGAAACTTAATTTCATACTAGAGGTATAGTTTAAGTCTAGTAATATATGATTCATTAATGAATCATGTTGATAACCTAGGTAATCTTGTAGCCAATGTTTCCCATTCTCAAGAATACACGTCTACAATTCCTTTATGTTGTAATCTAGTGTGCTATGTGAAGAATTCTTCTTCCTTGATACCTTGGAATCATTTATATAAGTCATCTTTGAATTTATTCCAACTACTTGCTAATGCTAACTTATTCCACAAGATATACATGTTATATGCATCACCTTCAAGGTGCATGTATGGATGCTTAATTTTTTCATCATCACTAGAAATATGGTAAATTTCAAAATACTCCTATGCTTGTTGAATTGTGCCACACTATGCTTCCCATTGCTGTCAAATTTTTATGATTCAAGATTTTCCCTTTGTCGATATGTGACAATCGATTGGTTGGTTTATGATAGAAATTGTTTAAAAATCATTATATTATGAGGATTCAAACTATTGATTTATGGATTTGGTATGGTAGATGAATGTGGAGACTTGGGAGGGTGAGGGGGGTTTTCCAGGTATGGTGTATTCAAATACTTTTTTCATTGGTATGTTGCATCATTCACTAAATGCATGTGTCGACTTAAATCACTCATCTTTTTATTGTGGTTCTAATTGACCAAATTCTACAAGTTTGCTTGCTCCATTCAAATGGTGTCATAATTTTGGAGTTGATCATCTAAACCATTTTGTTTCTTTTGTAGCTCTTCATATATTTCATTATTATGGGTAATTTTCTTCTTGAATTCATCCAATCTCTTATTGAATTCACTCATTGTCATAGTTCGAGTAACTGATGATGTTTTTCAATCTACCTTGACTTAATTTTGAGATTATTATTATTTTTTTAATTATATATATATATATATATATGACTTAATGTAAAATGTGAAAGCGACAGTTGTTGCGGGAAGCGAATCAACGTGGCATCTAGTAATGGGAAGTGGATCGAGGACAACAAATAGTGGCGAAAGGAAATGTTGCAGAACAAAGACAACAAACGATGGGTGTAGGGAAAATACGGCGTATCATGGTAGTTGAATTGATTTTTTTAAAATTGGATAGTGGTGGCAGTATCGGGAACGAATAGATAGTGAACAAGCAAACAAGAGAACAATGGAACCAGTGTAGGGTGGAGTCAATTCGTGTACAAAACTGTGGGAAGCATGGAGCAATGTGAATGACATTGGCAAGTAAACTAGGTGGCATCATGGGCGAGCAAAATAGTGTCGGTAGCAAGCAAAACAATGGTGGTAGAAAGTGGAGCAGTAATGGTGGTTGCAAGGACTGTAGTGAGGGAACATGAGGACAAAACTACTATAATACCATATTTAACACAAATTGAATCCATTATATAGAATGAATGGTGTTTTTTCTACAATGAAGACCATGGCTTAAATATATTCTTAGGTACCTTTTGAAGAGAGGTCATGTTCTTTAATCGTGCCCCTCTACATAATTAATATATTTATATAGTTATATTATTTTATTAATTTTATACATAACACAAACACAATAAAAGGAGGAAATGCCCCTTTCTTAATGGTTTCTTACAAAGTAGCCATTGAAAAATAGGCTTTACCCTCTTTGCCACAATCAATATTATTTTTATTTATCTACCTATTTTTAACTATCTTCACCATAATCTAATTAAAAATTTGCATTTAAAAAACAATGATTACTTTTCGAACGGAATCTTTAGGCAAATTGAGACAAAGTATACAATGTCTTGCATAGCAGTGTTTTAAGTGACTTATCTCCTCCACAAATTACTTGAAAGAGTTACTACACTAAACCAAACAATACACAATTCAACATCAAGAGACATATAGCAAGTAGCATGCAAAGATCTCTCAAAGTAATTTAATGACTTTTGGTTAATGTTAAACATTATTACCAATTAAATTAAAACTTTTTACTCAAGATATCTCTACATTCCTAAATAAATTGACGAGTATATATTTTACCGAAGCTAGACGTTCTCTAATGTCTAAGTATTTAACAAATGCATGTCTTCAATGACAATTTTTTTAGGCCATACATGACATTAATTTGGTCCAAACAAATTCTAAAATAGGCCTTGCAAGTTATCATTATGATTACTCAAATTACTTTATGGAATGTTAATAAAATAACACGTTTAAGGTTGCATTGAAGGGAAAGTTTCAACCCTTAATAGAGAGAAATAACACAACATTGCTAGAATAATCTTTTAAAAATTTGATGATTGATTGTAACCTTCAAATTGGATTCTCAACAACATTCGCTCATTCACAATCTTCAACTCATAAATTGTCCAAGCCATCACCATTGGCTTTAAGAAAAAATGTGAACTCTTGTGCCACGCCATATTAAGCAACCAAAACATACCAAATATGTCGCACTTCATAAATTATAAAGACAAAGACCCAAATATAGGACACAATCTTGGAGAGAGATTATCTAACCAATGATATTCCCTAATAGACATAAATATGTAAAAAATGAAATATTCTTTGAATCTTATAACTCCGTGTTAGTGTTATTTTTCCCATGCATCTGCATCTTCCAATGCATATTTTCTTAATCAAATAAACAATTTTTGGTTGTAAGCTCACATAATATCTCTCGAATGTCCAAGTGTGTTAACTATCCATTGTACATATTCCATTATATATAGAGAGAGACATACTCACATTTTTAATACAATAAATCTAATATATCATCATAGATTTTGGTTTTTTTCAATTGTTTTCCATATTCAAAATATTATTTTAAATGTTTTCACGCCCTAACCATCACCGGTTGAAACTCCCCTAAACATTAAATTTATCAAAAACATTTACCGCAACCATGCATTATCGATATAACTCCCTTAGAAAATATATTTGTCACAACTACACACTTATAACATTTCATCAACATTAAATATTTAAATATTGTACCATGTATAGTATTTATCATATTTTACCATTACAACATTTAAGATTTAGGAAATTTGTAATCAAATAATTATTAATCCTATTGTGAAAATTTAACTTGGAAATGGTTGTACACAATTACCCTAATCATGCATCTTTCCCTATGTTTTCTTATTCTCCCATGCTTCTTGAATAGCCCGAGATATATATATCCAATCTTGATCTTTTTTCGGATACTTTATAGATCCTTAGTGAATCTATTACCAAAAAGGGGCAGATCAAGTATTTGTACAAGAACCATTTCAAATATTTTTAAAATTGATATTCTGTTGAAAAGTGTAACTAGGTCGGTCTTCATATTGACTATGTAATTATGTAAAGAAAAGAACAAAGATAATAAAATGTATTTTGTACTTGCTTCATGGGTTTCATGAGCAAGATTTTATGATATGTTAAATAGACTTCTTCTTGATATCTATCTAGAGTTTTTTCTTCTAGATATAAATGTAATTAAGTGTCATTTATATATGAAGGACCTAATCAAAAGAGATGCTCGAAGACCTTGCAAAAGAATTCATGAAAGAATGGCTTGAAACTGTCTTAACTCAACGTTAGAGATGGATGATGAAAGTCAGCCTATATGCAGCTACACGTCAACCTAATTATCAGCTGAGAATTTGCAGCTACACGTCAACCTAATTATCAGCTGAGAATTCGACCTTCTAGCTGATTGTATAGTCAGCCTAAAAGATTGGACAAGTGCACTATATATAGACACCTTTGTGGTTCATTTGAGTAACATTTTTCGGTGGTCTCTGCAGCAACAAAGTGCGAGCTCTCTCAGTGATATAAGTGTGGATCTCCTGAAGAAAGACGTGCGGATCTCCTGAAGAAAGACATGCGGATTTTCTGTGATTCTTACAATATATATTTCGATCTGTTATATAAAGAATTGAAGTGCGGATCTCTTGAAGAAAGACGTGCGGATCTCCTGAGAGACATGCGGATTTCCTGAAGAAAGACATGCAGATTTTCTGTGATTCTTATAGTATATATTGCGATCTATTATATCAATAATTGTGGATATGTTTTGGGTTCCTGTAGCTAGTAATGTAGATTTATGAGAAGTGATATGTGGTCTAAAAAAGTGCAGTCAAACTGCGGACTTCAGAACTGTTATTACAAATAAGAAAATTGCGGAAAGAAGTTTGAATTTAAGACATAAGACTGCGGATCCAACGAAGAGATATACATATCATGTTTGAAGAGATGTGTGGATATTGTGATATGAACTTCCAAGTTAATCAACTCGAGTCTGATATGGTGTATATCTGCATAGAGAGTAAGTAAATGAAATGACGGAGATTTACCTTCCTATTCTCAACATTCAAAAGAAAGTAATATATATATATATTTCAAGCCAAGGAAAATAGAAGTAGAGACTGAGTTCTCCAAATGTTGGAGCAGATTAGTGTAAGATGGTGCAAATACGAAGGATCATTATTGGAAGCAGTCAAAGAAGCAGTAGTAAGGTCTTGGAAGCATTCATGGGTTCAGGGTCTAATTTTGGGTCACGATACTTGTCATTTGAATTCTATAAGAAGAATTTCTCGTGGGTTTTCCTCTCCAAGAGGGAGAGATTTTTCCCTGGCTCTAGGAGCCTAACTCTTTTGTGTCGTGTCTTTTGATAATTGACTTGATGAAATATTTCATAAGCTAACAAAGGGAAGACATAAGTAACTCAAGTAACATCACAAGTAATTATCAAGAAGAGAATTTTGTATTAATCACTAGCCCTCCAAATTCTCAACATGGTATTAGAGCTAAGGTGTTGTTTGACAAAGGAAACACTACAAGAAGCAAAGATCAAATTTTGGGTTGAAGAATCAAATCAGTTTGAAAGGAAAACTCTCTAGCTACTTCAAGAAAAACCTTCTATCCTACTCAAAAGGTATCAAGTCATTTAAGTAAGTAATATTTTCCATCAAAGATTTACATTCAAGACATTTTTAGAAGAGGACATCATCTTTTGAAGATATCCTTTATCATCAAGGATTCAATATCACCTACATTGAATATTCCTATCTTAGAAGAAGCTCCTAACTTCATTTTCATCATCATCAAGGACGCTGCAAGTCACTCTACTCAAGTAAGTATCTATGACCTTACTTAAAATCTGTCAAGATGACTTATTGTAAAGAGAGAAACAAGCTATTTGGGTTATCAAACTTTAATGCATGGAAGAAAAGGATATATCTAAAGCTAATTGAAAATGAAGTTATGGGTTTCATAGAAGGATCTACAATTCAACCTCCAAAAGAAGACATTCTAGCATATATCAAATAAATGCAAGGAGTCATAAGAGCCCGAAGGATTCTTATAGAATCCATAAAAGACTCTCTCACTCCCTATGTCTCAAAGCTAGAATCCTCAAAATAAATATATGATAAGTTGGTGGAACTGTTCTTGAAAGGTTCTACAAAGGAAATCTGAACAAAGCATGATGCTTTGGATGTAATGATCTTGGGCATTATAAACGAGATTATCCTAAATTTAGAAAGGACAAGAGGAAAAAGGAAGAAACCCATGTCTCATATATAAGAGAAGAACCTTATGAAAATAAATCTGAGAAAGAAGGAGCGAGGGATATCCACTATGATTGAGATCATCTTCTCCTTTAAGATATTTTTGTTGGTTGTAAAATAGTATGATAGAAAGAAATGCAAACTATAGCATCATGATAAAAGCATGGTAGGAGCTCTTGGTGAAGCAGCTCCAGGAAAACCCCTCTGATAACAATATTGATGGAAGGCAGTCATCAAGATCAAGGGTCATCATGGAAACAGAATTTTGGGATGTGATGACATATGAATGAAGTAGGTCAAGGGAATGAAGCTCTTCATTCTATTAAAACTGCTATAGGGTGACTTAGATGATAAAGGTATGAGGTATGTATATTTTTATACGTTGACATTAGATGTTGTGAAGTCATTTCATATGGTTGCAAGTAATAGACATCCATATTTAGAAGTATTATCTACGAAGGAGGATCTCTCGGTGCACTGACAGATGAAATCAGTATATATGTATCCTCATGGAATATGAGGTGGTTGTTTATGAACGAGAAATTGGAAAATTTGTAAGATCCTGGGGATGAAGAATGTGCAGAGAAGAATAGATCATGAAATGCAACCATGTCAAGAGGCAGTTATCATGTGGAGGCCAAGAAGATGTGACTAGGAGATCTCTTGGGAGGATATGTAGACTCTGACAAAAGTTTGGTAAAGAAGAAGACCCTTGAAAAAACATATCACTAGGAGATGTGTCAACCTAAATAAAGGATGTCGATGCCTACAGGAAGATGTCATGGTGAAAGATCATCACTGAGGTAATTTTTGTTTTTAAATTTCATATGTATATGTTTATCTAGATTAATTTGTGCAGTGCTGCTAATCATGAGAAAGGATGTATGATCCTCGGAAATGATTCGAAGGAAGCAGCATGGCATAACGGTGTACCAAATGAGAAATATTGATGAATCACTTTCTGATAGTGGACATGACTTGTGACTGAAAGTGATGGATGATATGTGCCCTATCAAGCCAAAAGTTGAATATTCCTCAATATCAAAATCCATGACATCGAGGGGAGGAATTCTTCATGAGCAGTTGGATTGCTGCTACAAGACCCTGGTTGAGAGGGAGCTTGGTGGTAAGTTTCTTGCTTGGAAGAAACTTGAATTATTTCCTTCATTTTTTCAGAGGGAGTGATGTATGTGATTCTCTATTACATGTGTCATGCACTAGACCAGGACTAACAGTCGTAAGTATTAGTGAAGGCCATGTGAAGAGAATGGATAGACACATCATTCTGGTCTTCACCTGGAAGACAACATAGAGGATTGGGTAATCATATGGCATTCGATACTCTTTGAGAATGAGATAGGGAATTCAAGATAAGAGTAGTCAAGGACCGATATTCTTTGAGGGTTGGCTACCCAAGAGAAGAATAGTCCAAGAAGGTCATACTCTGGGAACACCTAGGTGGGGTATGTACCTTGGAGAGACAATGACTATGGTGTCTATTATTCATGTCTATTATTCATGTGTCACGCCAACATTGTATCCCATTGTCTCATTGAGAGATGGGGTTGTTAGTCAAGGCCTTGCACTAGGAAAATGCTAGTTGATATGATGTTGAACAGATGTGATTACCAATCCGATTCTTCTTATGAGATTCTTCAGTTTGAAAGTGACCATGTACATGTATGAAAAACTCCCTAGTTAAGAGGGAGTGTTGAAAAGTGTAACTAGGTCGGCCTTCATATTGACTACGTAATTATGTAAAGAAAAAGACAAAGATAATAAAATTTATTTTGTACTTGCTTTGTGGGTTTCATGAGCAAGATTTTATGATAGGTTAAGTAGACTTCTTTTTTATTTCTATCTAAGGTTTTTTCTTCTAGATAAAAATGTAATTAAGTGTCATTTATATATGAAGGACCTAGTCAAAAGAGATGCTCCAATACCTTGCAAAATAATTCGTGAAAGAATGGCTTGAAATTGTCCTAACTCAACGCTGGAGATGGATGATGAAAGTCAGCCTATATGCCGCTACACGTCAGCCTAATTATCAGCTGAGAAGTCGGCCTTCTAGCTGATTGTATGGTCGGCCTAAAAGACTGGACAAGTGCACTATATATACGCACCTTTGTGGTTTATTTGAGTAACATTTTTCGGCGGTCTCTGAAACAACAAAGTGCGGGCTCTCTCAGTGATATAATTGTGGATCTCCTGAAGAAAGACATGCGGATCTCCTGAAGAAATACATGCAGATTTCCTGAAGAAAGACATGTGAATTTTATGTGATTATTAAAATATATATTGTGATCTATTATATAAATAATTGAAGTGCGGATCTCCTGAAGAAAGACATGTGGATCTCCTTAAAGACATGCGGATTTCCTGAAGAAATACATGCGGATTTTTTGTGATTCTTACAGTATATATTGTGATATATTATATAAATAATTGTGGATATTTTTGGGTTCTTGTAGCTAGTAATGTGGATTTATGAGAAGTGATATGTGGTCTAAACAAGTGCAATAAAATTGCAGACTTTAGGATTGTTATTACAGATAAGAAAATTGTGGAATGAAGTCTGAATTTAAGATACAATATTGCAGATCCAGTGAAGAGATATACACAACAGGTTTGAAGAGATGTGCAGATAGTGTGATATGAACTACCAAGTTAATCAACTGGAGTCCGATGTGGTGTATATCTGCATAGAGAGTAAGTAAATGAAAGAAAGGTAAATCGGAGATTTACCTTCCTATTCTCAACATTCAAAAGAAAGTAATATATACATTTCAAGCCAAGGAAAATAGAAGTAGAGACCGAGTTCTCCAAATGTTGGAGCAGATTAGTGTAAGGCAGTGCAAAAACAAAGGGTCAGTATTGGAAGCAGTCAAAGAAGCAATAGTAAGGTCTTGGAAGCATTCATGGGTCAAGGGTCCAATTATGGGTCACAGTACTTGTCATCTGAAATCTATAAGAATAATTTCTCGTGGGTTTTCCTCTCCAAGAGGGAGAGGTTTTTCCCTGGCTCTACGAGCCTAACTCTTGTGTCTTGTGTCTTTTGATAATTGACTTGATGAAATATTTAATAAGCTAACAAAGGGAAGACATAAGTAACTCAAGTAACATCACAAGTAATTATCAAGAAGATAATTTGGTATTAATCACTAGCCTTCCAAATTCTCAACATATTCCACGTGCACTGCCCTCCCCACCCCCCACATATATATCACAAAAGCAGATCATGATATATATCCAAAAAAAATACAAGAATTTCAACGCAATACATGTCATTTGACTTTATCTATCACAACTACATAAACGTTCCTACATAAAAATCCAAAATTCCTAAGTATCTCTCGCAGCTACATGAACGTTCCTACATAAGAATCCAAAATTCCTAGTTACTTAGGATTAAATTTGACAACTCGCTTTTCTTCATTGAATCTAATTTAAATCTAATATCATATTTTAAAACAAAAATTTAAATATACATATGTGTGCATTATGCCCAACCGGATGATATCAAAAATCTTCTATAAAGCTAATATATTTGTTGGTCATCCCTATATCTATTTTTTTATCCTAGTAACTTATTTTCCTTTTATTGAGGTCCCTACTTGTGTGGTCAGTATTAGAATCCAGATTGCTCATATGCATCACTAGGACCATGTTGGAAAATCAGAAAGGCAGAAACATTTTCTATATGTTGATAATTACTTTTGATATTCTTATGTTCTTATTAGATTTCTTATGATCTTCTTTTATCTTGATTCATCAAGAAATTACCAAAACCATAACATGAAGATCAAAGACACCAAATGTAGGCACACAGCCAAGGAAAAACCCCTAGATAGGGGAAAACCTAGTCGAACCTCTTCCTTCAGTAGTTTCACAAGACAAGATGATATAATCCAAGACTCTTTAACCTAGACACAGACTTCCTCCAATCACCAAGTTAGCCCTTCCTTCCTCTTCAGATGATAACCTTCCAACAACAACTTTGACCTAGAACTTCAACTCTGTAGCCACAAAATTGCGACCTCTTGCGACTGAACTTTGACTTGCAGTAAATCTCATATTTTTGACACTTGAAATTTCCCAGTATTTTTGCACATGTGAGAGATAGATGGCCCAAAATTTTGATCTTGACTTTCCCTGCAATTCTTCTCCTTCTTCTTTAATTTCACACTTTTCTACTTCTCCTTCTTGTGTATCGAACTTGAGTGAGTGATGCTCCAAATGAATCAAATTGAACTTATATATATAGCCTCTTTTGTGGGTCGAATTTCCCCAATGTAGGTCTAATTCATCAGGTAAGGGTCAACTGGGTGTGGAGATGACAAATGGCCTATTTGACTCAATAATAATTCTTTTTACATGATATAAAAGCCCAAGAAGGGTCTAATAAAATGAATAATGACTCTAATGACTCCTAAAAAAACCTATAAGTCCTCAATGGGGACTTTGACCTAGAAAATGATAACCCAAGCATGAAACCCATGCTTTAACAAATCATTTTAATAATAATAAAACTTATTTTGATAATTATATTTCATTATGACTCAAATACAATTATGAAGACCAAACCTAGTTACATTCTTCAATACTCCCTCTTAACTAGGGAGGTATTTATAATTACCTATATCTATATAGGTACACAGAAGATCTCAAAATTAACTACGAAGAGTTTAGGCACACTCAATGCCACAGAATAGATCCTGACCAAGGAAATCTATCCTAGTGGGACTAAGATGGACTAAAGCTTTCAGCCAGTATAGGTATCATCAAGCTTACTTACTAACCATCCACCTAGGGATCTAGGTGTGTAATGCAAGGTTAGAGCTCTATGATTAATGCAACCCTCCCTACTTCAAGATCTAGAAATCAGACATATGTAGATGTCATCGCAGACATTTTGTATTACACATGATGCCTCAACACTCCAAATTATTCAAATAGGTAACATAAAATCTCTTCCAAACATCAAACACATGTAGATGTTTCAACACTTATCATCAACAAAATTAGTAATATCAACTAAACAAAGCATGTTTCTAAGATATTCAAACATTTTATTAGGAAGAGACTTTTTTAACACATCAGATACATGTTCGTCGGTCGGGACATATTGTAGCTTCATGATCCCATCTATACCTATTCATCGGTCGAGACATATTATAGCTTCATGATCCCATCTATACCTATTCATCGTTCGAGACATATTATAGCTTCATGATCCCATATTGTACCAATAACCTTGCATAGAAAATGGGATCTTCACACATTTTGATGTTGCTTTGATTATCACAATTTATCATAGTATGACTTTGAGGCTTCCCAAACAAATCTGACAGAAGTTTCCTCAACCATACAGCTTCCTTTCCTACTTCACATGCAACAATGTATTCTTCTTCAGCATTACTTAATGCAACATGATATTGCTTTCTACTCATCCACGGAATCATAGCAGATCCTAAACAAAAAAATCCACCATAATATGCCATTCCTCTCAACTGGGGAGATATCTCCTTTCTTTTAACCAAGGTCCCTCTTAACTTAGGGAGATCAACTAATTTTTATAACATCGGAGAGTCTTTCATGGCTTTGTTCCTTCTTATCAAATTCATCTTGATCTTATATCTTTCTTCATCATGCTTATATGGACATCTTCATTATCTTGAAGACTGTGTGCCTGTAAAACTTTGATAGCAAGTACAACCAAATACATATGAAGTTAAATATTTCATAATCATACAATAATGGAAGCATTAGACTTTATACATCAAATACCTAAACTTAGTTGGGTTCATAATCAACAAGAGACACCTACTTCTATACTTTCAATTTCTTGCTAGGGTTTTTCTATAAATGCTAGATCACATCATTAAAACTTTAAAGTAACTCAATCAAGATATCAGTATCATGATATCTAGGACCTTAATATTTCTTTTAGAGATATGACAAACTATACTATGATATATTCCAAACCCTGGAATCCATATATACGACATTAAGCCTTAGATATCAAAAACCAATCATATCACAATCTAAGGTTTCAACAATATGACCAACTTCTAACTTAGATTTTATCATTACAATATCACCATATCCTAGAATATCAAACTTCTACTAGGGCTTAGTTACAAACCATAGAACTATGAGAATCAACAATTAGGTTAGCACATATACATATCTAGGATTTCATAATCATGTATAAACACAACATAACAATATATATCAGGCAAACCCAAGACACAAATATCAATATATTAAAGTTAGACATAAAACAATTTGATCAGGTTAGGGTTTTGATAAGACAGACAAATATACACCTAGGGTTTCATTCCTAGGAGCTTATTTTAGATTTTATAATGGTTTTTCTCATAAACCCTAATTTACCAAAACCCTAAAGGTCTAGGATTTCAATACACAACAAACCCTAAAGGACTAGGGTTTCTATAATAGTATCAAAACCATCGACATCAAAAGAATAGAATTTTCTAGATTCCATCAATAACCCGAAGAAGACTAGGGTTTCATAAGCAATATCGACACACCCATAGTTTAAGGTTTTATAGAGAAACTTTTAGGGTTCCATAAAAGTGATGTTTTTAATGAGGGTAGATTAAATCTAATGATTAATCACCCTAACATGAATCTTTGTGATTCAAAGTCCTAGACATAACGATGTTAGTAATGTAAATAAAATTTAAAATAAATGAATATACCTTTAATATGAAGAGAACAAAGCTTAAGGTCTAAGACATACCTTTTATTTGTTTCTTAACAAACCTTCTATGACATCAATTCTTGAAGAGCTTTCTTTTCAACAAAACTTCTGCCATGCTTCAAGCTTATCCTTTAAGCATTCAAAAATCCTTTCCTAAACAAGGAAAATATAAAATAAATGTTATTTTCATATAATATAAACATATCTTGATAAGAGAGAGAAACAAAACATAAAGGATAATACAAAGAGTAAGATACTTATTTTTGGTAAAATGGTGAGGGCTCCCTCTTTAATCCAATCTCGACTGATACCTATAAATTTATCAAAACAATTCAAAAATGTTTTATCAAAGCAAGTTAGACCTATAAGTACTAGAAATCAAAACATAAAGGAAAACAATTCAAAACTTAGAATAGAGGACTAAGAGAGATGAGACAGAGAGGACTTAGTAGTGTAAGTCCTTGATTTCTGATTCTTAAATCTCATTCTTCTTTCGTGAACCTTCATAGGAAATATTTGCTTGATCCTTATCTCTCCTTTTATTCCTTGGATTCTCAAGACAATTGTTTCTATAATGACCCATTTTGTAACAATTGTAACGTTCAATCTTGGATAGGTCTATTTTCTTCCTTGGTCCTTTGAACTTCTTGAAGCTTCCCTTATTCTTGTGATGACCGGAATAGGATTTTGAGATGTTCTCCTCTTCATTCTCCTTGTTGCTTACTAATGATATTCTGACTTCTTGACTACATGCATTCCATAATTGTTCGAATGTAGGAGTTTCCTTCCAACTATTGATCCATGATGCAAAGGCACTCCAAGATGTTGGCAATCCTAGAAGAGCAATAATTATGAGCTCCTTTTCAGGTACTATTTCATCTATGATTCTAGATATATTTACAAACAAGGATGCCATAATGTCATATTTTGTCATCTTCATAGTTCTTCGTTCATTCTTGAGGCTTGCAATTTGACCAATTTTCTTGATTTTGAATTATTTGGATAGGGCCTCATATATTTCTTGAGTGGAATCTATGTTTGTTACACAGCATTTTGTCACCGTTCCTGCAATCCCTCGCCCCGCATATTGGAGGGTCTTTCCCATGACCTATGAGCAGTGTCATATTCTGCAAACACCTTCTTTGCATCCTTCTACATAAGGACATCATTTCTCCTATTGAACATTTCCTCAGAAAGCCCATAAAAACCTATGTTTTGACATTGGCGTGGGTAGCCAGTTCACCCCTCGCGCCAGTGTGGAGGATGTAGACTAGAGGTTGCGCCAGCTGGCGCTCTGTCTCTTTGTTGTGCCCGCGCTAGCCTTTTTGGGAATGTTTTTTAACAAATTAGAGGCAGAAGTTTCCTTTAACCACCTCAGGGATGAGTCACAGGAAGTGGTTAATCTGATGAGCCACGGATCTCGCTCTTTAGGTAGTGTTTTCCTCCTCCCATGGAACACACCTTGAAGATAGGTCTCCCTTCCATGATTATAGGGATCCTAACCTTTCCCTCTCCCTCTATATAAACAGACCTTCTTCATTTACAAAAGCTAGCTGAACATATAGCCAGGAAGCTGAACTTGGAGAAGAGATACTATAATTGAGTAATCGCTATCGAGAAGGTAGAACCAAGGATAATTCCGTAGAGAGAGCCCCGTCTGAATTCCCGACGATATTTTGTGAGACGTGCTCTGCTGGAACCCTGTTGGAGGAGACCGCAACGTCAAATCTTGGTTGTACTCTTCCTTCCTTTCATTAATATACTCGACTATGGTATTGGTTCCATCATTGTGTTGTGTTTATTGATGCAATTGATTTAGTCTTCTTCGATTGACTGATAGTTACAGATGCAAAATAGTATGTTGTATATCGTCTTTGTTTCTTATGTATGTGCAGGTATCCGAGCGTGAGAACGAGCGGATCGTGATCTGTCAAACCAGGAGTGAGAGGCAGCCACCCTTTCGATGACAAAAACAGCGCAGGATATATGGTAATTTATCTATCGAATCTTCGTCCATTCATTAACTAGGAATTGATGTCATAGCGTGTCTTATTTGTGGCTAGACCCACTCTAGGGCTAGTGGGATCGTCTCTGTCTGCAGAGGGGATTTATCTCACCAACAAATTGGTGACTCTACTGGGGAACAGTGCGAGTTTGTCTTTCGTCCATTAGGTCTTCTTCTTGGTCTTTTCCTGCTTAGATTGCCTTTTTTATTATATTTTTTGAGTCTAAGACCCTTGTTCAGCCCCAGAGGATCAGATCTTACCTCTGTTTTTCCAAAATTTTCCTTTTTCTAGGGTTGGCTTGATTGGCACAGTTTCCAGTCTGACAATTGCGCCCACTGGAATTTGTTGCCAGTTTAGCACCCGTGCCATCCCCTGTCTGGCGCTGATTACAACCAGACAATCGTGCCATTTCCTGTAGGTGTTAGGGTTTTCCCTGTTTTGAAGTTTTTGGTCAGTACTTGTGTCTCTGGGTGTTTTCTTGATTTGATTTGAGTGCTTTGGGATTGTTTGTGACTGTGAACAACCTCCTTCCTTCGGTTGTTTGTCCATTTCTTGTCAACATCATGGCCTTAGGGTTTTCTAGTGTCTTGGTATGTTGAGCCTCCTATAGGATTTTGGGTCTTTTGTTTCACAGCCACCTTCATTATTTTCCTGATTGCGTTCAGCTTCCTTGATCCGTTTGAGTGATTGCATTTGGTGGAATGAGTCTTGGATGAGTCTTTCCTCTTTCATTCAGTTGTGCTTCTTGTCACTCCAAGCAGAGATTACATTGCTTGTATGGGTCTGTTTTAACATCTTTCTTCGATTTGAGAGATTGCAGCATTGGTTTGAGTTTGTGTTTTCTTTTCTTTTGAGTTGATTGAATTCTTTCTTTTCGACTCCCGCACTAACATTCTCGAACTAGTGTGAAGGTTCGCTTTTCATGTCATTTAGTGCACTCTTTGCTCTATTACATTGAAAAATAAAAAAATAAAAATTGTGCTTGCATTCTTGTTTTCATTGTGAAATTGAATTCGCATAACTAGCATTAGGCATTCTAGGAAAGATTTCTCATTTCCATTAGCTTGCATCAGATTCTGTAGTAGATGCTTCTGTGTGTTCTTATTGTTTTCTATCGCTTGAAAACTCCTAAACTTTCTCGTAGATAGCTTTTCATCGAACGAAATGGTATTTTATGGCATATAGCTTGCATTCAGGGATTTGTGAGATCCAACATTCGGTAGGACCTTGGAATTGGAACACAAATACAAGATCAACTTAAAATTTATTCAATTAACCTAAGGCAACATTGAAAATTAACGAAAAATTTAGTGGTCTAAGTTAGATATGTGTTCCGGCATCTTTAAACCTAGCAGTTGTCGCTCACCATCTAGCCTTAGACAGCACTAGTATGGACTTGTGCTCCCCGTACCGTCGAGTATATAAAGGGAGACCCCTCTAGGTTGCCATCCTTTTATCCGTAGAAAGCCGAGTCCGTTGCCTTGTAACCGTGATACACCGAACACAGCATTCGGGGAGACTACCTCCACGTACGTCAAGTCCTTGGTTAATTCTTCTTTCATTTGATTACCAACGTGTATATGGCAGTTCACGAAAACATGGTACACCCTTTTACCTAGACTACCTGAGCAGTCATTTTCGATATTTATTGACTCCATAAATTTGAAAATATCATCGAGCACTTGTCCTTTCATGCTTCTTTCAACCTGAAAGTGATAGAGTCACATTTTTCCTGTTTCTCGACTCTTAAAATATGAAACGACAGAGTTTGGTTTCAATGTCTTAAAATTAACTATCCACGAAATATTCCTGGTTAAAGTTAGTTTCCTTAGCATTGTTTTAACGTTGTTTCTGATGACAACCTTTCCGGAGTTTACCAACCACGGAATCCCCTCCAAAGGAAATCTTGGCCCTTTTCCTCCTTTTGGGAATGTTGTTGCTCCTTATATGGCCACATTGTTTTTTCCAAGGTTAACTGTTGGTTTGCCCGTGTGGTTATTTTCGACCTCGGTGATCGCGAGTGCTCCGACCTATGTTCAACCATCTCCTCCACCTGAACAACATCATGTTGATTCCAAGGTGGACCTCTCCCCATCTTCGCCTGTTTCTTCGTCCTCCTCTTCTACTTCACCTGGTGAAATTCTAGATTCTAGTAACTAGGTGGCTAAGAAGAAGAAGAAGAGGATGAAGAAGAAGAAGTCAGATAAAGGAGAGGCTAGCTTTGTGGCTATTGCGCCTAAGAAACCATCCAAGCTTCCACGGAAAGTCAAATTCCCTTGCATGTTATGCAAAGGGGACCACCTTCTTCGAGACTGCCCTGGCATTCCCAAGGTAATGACCATCTGTCGTCATCTTTGGCTTCTGGAAGTCATCTTGCTGACGCATCCTCGACTAGTGTTGATAAGACTCGTAAGAAACAGAGTAAGATTAATAATCCCTGTAAGTTGTGTGAAGGGCATCATCCCATTCACATTTTTCTGTACATGGATGAAGCCAAGAGGGACAACTCTACTGTTTATGCACCTTGCCTTCTGGCTGGTTACCAGAAGCTTTCTTCGATTCCTACGCTAGTTGATTCAACGATCGGTCAAGATTAATATTCGATCGATCTCGCTCCCCCAGAAATTCAAATTCAGGAATCCGTTCCCAACCAACCATTGGATTTGGAATCGGTCGACTTCATCCCCCTTATGGTTCATCAGGTCTTTTCCATTGAAAGTGGATCTCATCCTCCCCACGTTCTTCTTGTTTCATCAGATTCTGCGGACTTGGAGAAATATTCCTCCGTCCTTATAGTTCAAGAAGCTGCTCCTCCTACTCCCATGATGGAATTTCCGGAGGATACTCTTCTTGCTCCGGTAACACCAAGGGAAGACCATATTAGTTCAATGGTTCCTCATCCAAGTAGTTTGGTCACTTCCTTCAATTGGAGTCGATTTTTAGGATACTGCCTTCCTTCTTATGTGCATTTTGAGATAACGGTGTGGAATTTTGATCTGGTCATACCCAGCACCATTATAGATGAAGGCGTGTCTGTTAGTATTCTGTCTTCCACTACTTGGAAATCTTTTGGTTCTCCACCGCTTATGCTCGTTACGCAGATTCTGTTGGCTTTTAACAGAGGAACCAGTCAACCGTTAGGAATCCTTCCGAAGTTGCCTGTTACTTTGGGAAGGAAAACTGTCCATATAGACGTGATGGTTGTTCCAGGCCCCTTGGATTTCAATTTTCTCTTGGGGCGCGACTATACTTATGTCATGGAGGCAATTGTCTCTTCCCTCTTTCATGTGATTTATTTTCCACACAAAGTTCGAGTCATGACCATTGATCAGCTTTCATTCTTTGGTCCTAACGTGACATCTGGTCCACCATAGTCCCTTCCGGGTCTTTATCCACCGGTTGTATCTTCCCCGCCGTAGGTTAATTATGTGGCTACCTGTCCCATGCCCGCATTTAGTGATAGTGCCATTGTGCATCGTGTGCTCGGGGCATTGGGTCTTGATTTCCAAGATGTTGTTCTCCCATCCAGTGTGGAACTCTTGGAAGCCATGACTTCTTATTCATCATGATGAGTTGTCTTCGAAGCAGGGTTTTTTTTCTTGTGTCAAGCTCCTTAAAATGAAATATGTCCCTGATAAAGCTGTTTTTTCTGTGTCAAGTTCTAAAATGAAATGTTTTGGAGACAGCTGCTTCTCATTGTTCTAAGTTATGAAATACAACTATGAAACAATGAAACACATTCCCATTCAATTCGAGTCTTTGATAAGATCTCGTAAAATCCCAATCAAGTCTTTCTCTTCATCTCGTAATTTGAACCTTCACTCCATCTGCCGTTCATATGGAGTGAAGCTTGGGGGGAATGTACCTTGAATTGAGTCACCATGTTGGGGGCATGCTTACTTTTTCAAGCATAGTTTTTTTTCCGTTTCAAGCTTGTGTAAAAATGAAACCAGTTTCAAGCATAGTAAATCTTTGTTTCAAGCTTGTGTAAAAATGAAACCAACTTCAAGCAGAGTTTCCTGATTTCAAGCTTGTGTAAAAATGAAACCATTCCCATTTTTACCTCTTGTGATTGCCATTTTATCAACCTGTTTTTTCCAGATGAGCCTTGGCTTTCTCACTCCATCATCACTATCTTCTTGGCCGATCATATGCCTTCACTTGGTTGTTTCACCCATTCCTTATGAGTTGCTGCAATGAGTGGTATTTTTAGCCAGCCTCTTGACTTTTATCATGTTCTGAGCAGTTCCACCATTACTGAAACCAGTAGCTACCCTTAATACCACTCGTTCCTCCAGGAGGAGTCATCTTTCAGCTCTTTTATGACTCTTAGAAATTGAAAAGATTGCCGAGATTCTTGTCGTTTTGAACTCGTTAAAATTGGTTGTGAAACGATATCTACCCAGTATACGTTTCCCATTTTTCGGGCTGGGATAGATTATTTACAAAAAATGAATACCTTAGCCAATCGCAACTAAGAGGTTCTTTCAGATATTGTTTTCTACCTTTACGAATCTGAGAGACTATTTACGAAAAGGGACTGCTGGAGTTTTCTTTTCCGCCTTCTTTTCAAACTCTCTAAACATGAAAATATGTTGAGTTCTCCCTTTGTCAGACTCGTTAAAACTTGATGAGATCGGACTCTGTCGTCATGACGTTACTCGAGTTCCTTCTTCCTAGGGCTCGTAAAATGTACTAGGTTGGATTTGTCTGAAGGACAAACTTACGTCACAAGCATATGCTATCCCCTTCAAGCTTGTTTTCAAAAATAATTGGGGTACTCGCCAAAAATGGTGGGGGGAAATGGAACCACATTATAGTCATGTTGGCAGTATGTCGCTCTTGAACATGGCACTTGTCTGCATTCGTGTCGGGTTGGGGACACCTCATCTCGTTATTTGTTTGCCTCCATGGGTTTGGGTAATCTCTTTTGACCTCTCATCTGCTCTTTGCCACGTCACCATGACCTCAGATCCTTTGATGTCAAATACTTCCAAATCCAGTGTCGTGCCACCGATATGTTCAAGAGAAGTTTGCCTCTGAAGTTGTCAACCTCCCTCTAATTCTCTATTGGTCTTGATTCACAAACATCATATTCCTCTATATCGTGTCGATGATGTGGGAAACATTATGGCCCACCTTCGATCAAGGTCCCTTCCTGTCGACTTCAGCTCATTATCTAGGAAGTTGATCTAGAGACTCCCTTCAAGTACCTTGGAACCTGCATGCCTCAATGGCAGGTTCTTCGCATTTGACATAAGGTCCACATCATTGTCCTTTGATCCACTGACTCTGCGAGTGTTCGACGTCAGATCACTGTTCACATTCTGTGGATTGTACCTTTTGTACCTTGAGAGCCATTGTCATTATTGGTGGTTTCTCTCGCATCTGTTAACATCTTTCATCATTGGTTGGTAATCAAACGATTTTATTGCATGTTCGACTTCGGCTTACATATTCGCATGCTCGAATTCGTACTTTGTTCGGTTCGAGATGGAGCGCAAGACCGTGGGTTTTTTCTTACGAAATCCAAGCTACAAGTTCTTTTTGGATTACTATGACTTATTATATGACTCTTCTGATTGGATGGCTGCGACCATACCTGAGTCTATTTGTTGATCCCTACTGCTGGATGGTTGTGTCCATACCTCGGATCTCATTCTTTATGTACTCCATTGAAGTGGGCTTAGGAACATCATTGTCAATGAATTCCTTCAAGCCATTATCTTCAAGCACCGTCTCCATCCTATCCTTCCATGAAATGTAGTTTGAGATTCCCTCGAGTGCATACTGTAACCACAAACCATTGAAATCTATTTCGATGTTTACTCACCTGTCACACCGAGAAATCCTTGCAGCAAATTCGAATTGTTTCCACCAACAAACTCAGCTAGTGCTTCAATATTGCAATCTTCTTTGCTCCGATACCATGTAGAAATTTTTAATACAATTATGTATTTCCGAATTCTCCTGATCTAACAATTCTATCCCACTATTAAATATAGAATCCTTCTACTTAAATTCTTGTGGAAATTTAATCGCCAATTGCAAACACATAAAGAAAAATCAATCACACATAACACATATGTTTTTACTGGGAAAGCATAAATCTAAAAACCCCACTATCATATATTATGTATATATCATGGATCATGAAACAATCTCATACAAAATCCCATCTAGTAGCTCAAGATAAGGATCATCGTCTCTACACTCACATACAAAATTGGCACAAATATGTACCCACCGTACTCGCTTCCTATGCCGCCGCTCTCTCCATCATAATCTCAATCACAACTTTGTTTAATTTGATCTGCTTTATTTGATCAGGTAATCCTCATTGTGTCTCAATGTGCTTGGTTGCACTGTGCACCCACCATAGTCACAAATCGATATTCAAATTGTCTTTCTAATTTTGTCACCTAACTGCCCCCACTGAACTGACATGAAGGGGGGCATAATGAGTGAACCTTCATTGCATGTGATTCACTCCTAATTAATTTACATTTAATTTAATGATTTCACTAGTAAGTCTTTACAACTAGTTGGTTAAATCAGCACAACTGAGTTTAACTCACTTAACTGAGTTAAACTACTTTACAACTCACATAACTACACATCCAACTCTGTTACAACTTTGTATCACTCAGTTACAACGAAGTCCACTAGCATGTCCCACCAACCAACCTTTGAACTCAAAATTCCTTCATTTAACTGGTTTGCCACATCATTTAACTGAAATCAAGTGCTTCAAGAGAATAGATTATTATTTATTTTCTAATTATTGTTAAGGGCTAACAATAATCGACATGCATTCTATTTTTAGACATGCATTCCACGAAACAACTTCGCAGATGCATTCCAAAAATAGACGCCCATCCATCCATATAATTTGCTCAACCATCTATAAATAGATTACTGCTAAAAATAAACTTTGATCCAAATTCTAAAAATAGACATATCACCTAAAAATAGCCTACAGGCCCCACCTAGCGTAGGTACTTAATTTTCACTGGGATCATCATCTTGTTGAATCTCAACAAAACCCCTAGATAGCGGAAAACCAAGTCAAACCTCTTTCCTTTAGTAGTTTCACAAGACAAGACGAAATAATCCAAGACTCTTTGACCTAGACACAAACTTCCTCCAATCACCAAGTCAACCCTTCCTTCCTCTTTAGATGATAACCTTCCAACAACAACTTCGACCTAGAACTTCGACTCTGCAGCAGTAAAATTTTGACCTCCTACAATTGAACTTCGACTTGCAATAAATCTCAGATTTTCGACCCTTGCAACTTCCCAGTAACTTCACACGTGTGAGAGATGGTTGGCCGAAAACTTCGATGTTGAATTTCCCTACAATTCTTCTCCTTATTCGGTATCGAACTTGAGTGAGTGATGCTCCAAATTAATTGAACTACACTTCTGTATATAGCCTCTTTTGTGGGTCGAATTTCCCTAATGTAGGCAGACTTCATCAGGTAAGGGTCGACATAGTGTGGAGGTGACAAATGATTTATTTGACTCAATAATAATTCTTTTTACATGATACAAAAGCCCAAGAAGGGTCTAATAAAATGGAAAATGACTCTAATGACTCCTGATAAAACCTAGAAGTCCTTAATGGGGACTTTGACCTAGAAAATGATGACCCAAGCATGAAACCCATGCTTTAATAAGTCATTTTAGTAATAATAAAACTTATTTTGACAATTATACATTTCATTATGAGTCAAATACAATTATGAGGATTGGACCTAGTTATATTCTTCAACAAATAGGACCAACTAAAGGTGCACTTGAGTAACAAGTATTTTACTTAAGACAAACAAATGGTCTCGGATTTGTCCTGACTACGACTAAAACATCCTAGAGTTCCTTAGCATCAATGATTTAATTATTATTTCACACCATTCCCTAAACTACTTAAATTATACTACGATTTTCAAATTATAGCAGTTTTAAATGATGCATTTATGTTTACTTTTGTAATTTTCAAGTCTAGGAAAAACAATGATATACAAAGCAAACAATAAATGTGTTACACAGTAATTTGTCACCGTCCCTACAATTCTCCATCCCGCACATTGGAGGGCCTTTTCCATGACCTGTGAGTAGTGACATAACCTGAAACCACTTTCATGGAATCCCACTTGATAAGGACAATCATTCCTTTGAAGAAAGTCTCCTTGGAAAAACCCTAAAAATTGATCTTTTGGCCTTGGAGCGAGTAGCCAATTCAACCCTCGCGCCAATGGGGAAAATCCACCAAAGAGGGCACGCCAACTGGCGCTCTGTCCTAGTGTCTTTCTCACGCCAAGCTTAATAAGGATTTTTTTTTAAAAATAAATGGCGGAAGTTTGATTCCAACAAACTCTTGAACGAGTCTCTAAAAGGAGTTGGGAGGTTTGGCTCCGGATCTCCATGTAGGGGAGGTGGTTTTCCACCTATCATGGAAGCTTCCTTGAGGATAGGGCCAATCCCACAATTGTAGGGATCCCAACTCCCCTTCCACCATCTATATAAGCTTGTCATTTTCCCTTAGCAAGCTAGCGCTAGTAGTCCTAGAAGAAAGAGCTGAATCTGTAGCAAAGAGACTATCGCTAGACAGCCTTTGAGAGCCAAGCCGAAGAGAGAGAGCTTTGTCCCATTTCCGACGAGCTTCATTGAGACGTGCTCCGCTGTCAGCCCCGCCGAAGGAAGATCCAGCATCAGAGCTTTGGGTTGTATCTTTCCTTTGTTATTATTAATGATAAGTGAATTTGATTATGGTTTCATTCATGTGTCTTTGTCTTTGATGCAATGAATTACATCCTCTCTGACTGATGTATGGTTACAAGATTTAGATTCTATGCTGTGTATCATTGTGTTTCTTCGCATGTGTGCAGGTGTCCGAACGGGTTAAGCAGAAGGATCGTGATCTGCCAAAGCGAAGGACGGGAAGCGTCATCCTTTCTTCGACGACCATTGCGTAGGACCTGAGGTAGGCAACTCATTTTGTTTTGTCGTTTTTGTAACTAGAGACCTGCATCACTGCATGACTGATTGTTGCTAAACTTGATCTGGGCTAGTAGGGATCGCCTCTATCCGCAGAGGGGATTTACCTCTCCAACAAAATGCAACATCGGAAAATTTAAACATTCAATGAACACCCATGTAAAGTCCAAAAATGATAACTAGCTGGGTCATTTTATTAATAATTTGGAGCAATAGTACAATAGTGTGGAAGAGTGCACCTGGGATTGCCTCAATGGAAAGGGTGACAAAACCTAGGTGATAAAATAACAAGCCCAGATGATAGAATCAACTACTACAATTATGTTTTGTGTTGCTCCAAAAAAATACATTGTTTGCTAGAAAGAAGTTGCTAGAAACCCCACCTTCGATGCTTAGAAAATTCTACAAAATTAACCCCAAGCTCCTCACACAAAACCCACCAAATACCAAAAAGGGTTTGACATGGTTTTGACCTCAAAATTTGGCCCCCAAATGCCACGTCCTCCTCCAGTTGTTGGAAAATACAGCCTTCTTGCAACACTAGTGAAAGCCCTCCAAATCACTCCAAAATTATTGAGTTACACTTCCCATAGGTTCTTATTTCTCCCATCAAACCCTTGCTCCACAACTCAACCCACAAGCTCCCACGTGTGCCCAGTGAGAGTTTCAAGCGTTGGCCTTGGATGCTACAATCCGCGTTGCCTTCAAACAACCATCTCCTACTCTCAAACTCCTACCAAAGGCTCATATCACACTAAAGCTTCTATATCAAAATTCTCATAGCAATTGCTACCCAGAAGACCCTTGAAATGACTCCAATGTATTCCCTTCCTATGACCTCCTAGAATATGCACTAGTTGGGTAATTGGTCGATTGATAAGCTCTGAATCCCCTCCAAATCTACTCCAAATTGGTATGATTTGACCTCACTAGGGTGGTACTCAAAGTCCCTCGAAGAAAGGGTGAGTTCTCCGCTTGGAAAACTCAGTGCTAAACAAAAAGTGACCTGGCTAAGCATCTTGAGCAACTAGAGTGAGTTCAATCAATAAAATACCCCAAATGAGGATAAACCTCTCCCATTTATAATTTGTGGGCCTCCTTTTCTCACGTAGGCCCCTCCATCTAGCCCTCCAACCTCCCTCCTTGGCTTATTTGAATTCCTCCTTAAAGCAAGTGTGTTTTTCCCTCATGCGTGTAGCCCTCACGCTCCAGAAATTAAAAAAAAAAAAAAAAAACATTATGGCCTCCCTTTTTCCTCCTAAGTCTTTTCCCAAAATTATGTGGGTTCCATGGTCTCCAAAATGTCGAAATTGTAGAAAATAAGCTTGTGAGAAATTAATTTAGGAAGGGACATTACATTCCTCCCCTCCCAAATGTTGCTTGTCCTCAAGCAACTTCAGCATTGGATGCTCAAGTATGTGTTCACCTTCCCAGGTAGCATTCTCATCCAATATGTTATTAATGTAGGTTGTCATTTATGTCATATGGCAATATGATGATGATGAAGAAGAAGTGTGAGTCATGTATCTTGATGAATGACCATACTTTTTAACGGACTAGAGGATGTCCTTTGATGATCTGGATGATGGAACACTACATGATGACATTATAACCCTGTGATGAAGAAGGCAAACAAAGAAAAGAAGCACATCACTCAAAGGCATTATGTCCTACCTCCATTTCTACATCAATAAATGACCAGTCACATTAAAAATTATTTTTCACTACCTTGGATGCAGAATTTCTCTATGGATCCTTCACCATCCTCTAGAGCATATTTTTAGTTTTCTAATGATCTCTTACATGGACTAAAACTCCAAACGGTGAGGGAAAATGAGAATTTTCAAGTTGAAAATAATATTCTAGTCTTAGAACCGACCTGTTCCAGCGTACCTATGTCAGTCTACCTTGGGGACATAAATGTTCAATGTTTGAACCACTATAAATCAGTGATTTGTTTCATATATTGTAGAAAATTCTATTTCCCACCCCGGTTTTCAATTTTCACCTTATTACTCCAAAATAATTAAATGCCCTTTCCCATATCCATACATTTAATAACTGGAAAATAAATTTTGCTGAAAACACAAATTCTGGAAATTTTTTCAGAATGTTGTAAATGCAGAAATAAAATAACAGCAGTAACAAACAGTCATTCAACACATCATAACTCAGTATTTTTGGTCAAGGTGACCCTGGAAAAACCCCCTACAACTCTTGGGGAAAACCAGTTTGAAAGCTCCTTCTTATTTCTGGAAAAATGCTTTTTACAGTGATAGAAATATTCAACAAAATAAATAATCAGCAAACAGACTTTTACAACTTATCTCTTTTTCCGTGCTTAACCACCGCCTCGGAAAACGCACAAACAGCAAAACAGGAACAGCAATAAATGCTGTATGGATTTCTCGATTTGTGTGCCCAGAAATCTGCAATAAATGCAGCTGTACGGCCACCTTGAAATCTGTGCCAAAACAGCAATAATCTTTGTGTGCGGACCTCGAAAAACGTGCAGAAAATCTTGCAAAGAGAAACTCGGTATGCCAAGACGACCACTAGGCGCCTCGATTTACGTACCAAATCTTCTTTGTCTGCGAAACTCTTGTCTACCGGGCTGGCACATCCTGAGCTGTGTCTGGCCTTTCTTTGTAAATCAACTATTTATCTGACCTCCACCTAGGAAGCAGATGCAAAAAATCAGCCCTCTTGTTGCTGAATCTTGCATTTGTGTGAACTGTCTTGCTGAAATGCTGCCTTGGAATGCGTGCCAAGCTGCTGCCTCCTTCTCCTCACTGCCCAGAAATCTCCCTTTCTCTCTTTCTCTCCTTCTCCCAGTTTGCTCATGAAAGAATGAATGACCTTTTCCTCCTTTTCCTCCTTTAACCTAACCCTAAGTGACTTTTGGGGAATCCCTAAATCCAATGGCTGAGATAGATTGAGATCTAGAGCTGAGATTAAATGCTCATTTAAATCTCACTTTTCATTTTTTAATTCACCCCACTTTAATAAAGACCCACTTAGTCTTTTATTTCCAAAGTCACTTTTTCCTTTCTCATTTTATATTGACTTTATTTAAAGTCACTTTAACTTTAGTAACTTTATCACTTAAAGTCACTTTAAAATTAGATTTGACTTTATAACTTTATAAAGTCACTTTAGTAACTTTATCACTTAAGTCACTTTTAAATTGGATTTAACTTTATAAAAAATTATAAAGTTACTTTAGGAGAAAAATTAAATTCTTTTGGACACTTTTCCCTAGGCCAAAGATCAAAGCCTTAGGGAACCACCTGTCCTCCGGTGCCAAATTTCAACACTCCCTCTTACCGAGGAAGGTGTTCCTCACCACACCCATCTTGTCTCTGAAGTAGACATGCTTGCCCCGTGGTAAGGCTTTGGTAAGAATATCTGCAACCTGCTCATCAGTGGGAATATACTCAAGCTTCACAGCTCCTTTCCGAACATAGTCTCTGATGAAATGATATTTGATCCCGATATGCTTTGACCTGTCATGAAATACTGGATTCTCGTACAAGTTGTCTGGCTACGATTATCACGATGAAATACGAGGTCTCCATGGTGATAAATAAACCAAACAACATCTTGCACTTGGCTTGATAGCCCTCTGTTAAACTGAGCGTTTGCCATGTACTACGCTAAGAGCAGACTCGTCTTCTTGAAGCCCTGTGCAGGATTAGGTTGAACAAACCATTTCTTGGGAACCTTACCAAAACAACACATCACGAAGTGCTCTTCTGTCGGAAGCACAACGCCTTGCGTCGAATCGGTCTGCTACCGATGTGTCCCCTGCTGTGAGTCCGGACCACCAATCACGTATCTGCCGTGTCCTTAGTATGTGTTTTGTACGATGGAGCACCAGAGCTCACACATAAACTGACTCATCGTGTTGACTGCAAAACAAATATCTGGTCTAGTGTTGACCAAATACATCAAGGAACCAATCAGCTGTCTGTACAATGTGGGATCCACCAACTCGGAATGCGAAGCATGAAGCTTCTTCCAGTTGGTGATCATCGGTGTCGACATGGGTCTACAATCCTCCATGTGGAATCTGCCAAGGATGTCCACAATATACTTCCCCTGCCCCAGGAAGAAATGCCCCTCCTTCTGCCACACCTCCAAACCCAAAAAGTAATGCATCAAGCCGATGTCCTTCATCTCAAACTCCGCCGCAAGATCTCTCTTGCAGTGCTCTATGAGTCTCTCTGCACCTGTAATGACTAAGTCATCCACATACAACACCAGAATGAGAGGCTCCTCATCTATCACAATATAGTAAAGGTTCGGATCTGCCTCACTCTTTGTGAAACCCATCTTCTGCAAGTAAGTATCTATCCTGGAGTACCAAGCTCTGGGAGCTTGCTTCAGGCCATAAAGGGCCTTCTTCAGTCTGCACACATGGGACTCCTTCCCATGTACCTCAAAGCCCTGTGGCTGCTCAATGTACACCTCCTCCTGTATGAAGCCATTGAGAAATGCGGTCTTCACATCCATCTGGTGGATCTTCCAACCCATCTCTGCTGCTATCGATATAATGGAGCGAATCGAAGTATATCGAGCCACGGGAGCGAGGGTCTCCTCATAATCAACTCCCTCTACCTGGGAGAACCCTCTAGCCACAAACCTCGCTTTGAATTTCTCAATGCTGCCATCTGCAGCATGCTTTACCTTGTAAAGCCATCTGGAATTAACCACGGATTTGCCCTCAGGCCTCGGCACCACCTCCCAAACATCATTCTTCATGATAGAAGAATACTCCTCCTGCATGGCCTCTCTCCAGACCTGCTGGCTAGCTGCCTCCTCATAGCTAGAAGGCTCAGAGTCAAGGATGCTGGTAGCCATTGCCATGCTGCTTCTGAAAACCTCTCGGGTGATGCTGCTCTCTCTGGCCAGGCCTCTTAGGCTTCCGACGCGGATGTGGCATCTCTCGGGGTGTCCCACCGAAGCCACTTGGGCTTCCTCTTCCACGAGTGCTTCTCCGTGGGAAGATAAACTCCTCCTCAACATCGGGGCTTCCGAACTCTTTGTGTTGTCCCCGTCTGCTGTCCTCTGCCTGCACACAGACACCAGCCAGATGTGAAGTACGTGTGTTGTCATCGGTCGGAATGGGTGTTGCTTTCATGCTAATTTGCACACGTCTTCCTTTACCTACGACTGCGAGCCACTCCCCGCGACGGACCTGACATCGTCATAGATGTACCCTCGGATCCTCCTACCCCAGTCCCCCCTTGCCGGATCCTGCGGCCCGACTCAGCTAACTGTGAGGGAGTCTGGGCGATCCGGTCCTCTAACTCCGTGACCTCTAAAGGCCACTGTCCTCCTCGGAACTGCATCACTTTAAAACGGAAACAACTTTCCTCTGTGCAGGAATGTAAATCCGAAAGGCCTTGGAGGTCTCACTGTAGCCCACAAAGATACCCTTCCCTGCGGTGGGCTCTAGTTTGGTCCTCTTCTCCTTGGGTATGTAGGAGTATGTCATGCACCCAAAGATACGAAGATGACCCATATCAGGCTTCTTCCCATAAAAAGCCTCCTCCGGAGTCATGTGCCCCAAGGCACGATGCGGACTCTTGTTCTGCAAGTAAACAGCTGTGTTGCAGGCCTCTGCCCACAAAAACAATGGCAACCCCTGATCATGTAACATGGCTTTGGCAGCCCCTCCGATGGATCTGTTCTTCCTCTCCGCAACCTTGTTCTGCTGGGGGTTGTAAGGAACTGTGAACTCCCTCCTAATGCCTGCCTCCGCACAATAATCAACAAACTCTCCAAGGGTGTACTCACCTCCATTGTCCGACCTCAGGGACTTGATCTTCCGACCTGTCTGAGTCTCCACAAGAGCTCTGAACTCCTGAAACCGCTTGAAGACCTCACTCTTGGTCTTCAAGAAATAAATCCAGGTCCTCCTAGAGTGATCATCAATGAATAAAACATAGTACTCATATCCACTCAAGGAAACATGAGACATCCAACCGCTCACATCGGAATGAATCAAATCAAGTATCCCAGTCGCTCTGCTGTCACTGCTGGGAAAAGGGGATTTGGCAAACTTGCCCATCGCACATCCTCTGCCAGTATCAAAGTGATCAGTACTGAAATCTGGCACACCTGTAGTGATCTCCCGCAAGGTCCTCAAGGCTCCATGATACATATGCCCCATCCTGCGGTGCCAAATCTCCTAGCGCTTTCGAATGGCTACAAGATGACGTACGATCTGCCTTTCACACTTTGGAGGCCCGAAATGCAAGCTTGTACACCTTTGCGCCAGCGTACACTATCACTCTAGGCGGAATCGGTACAGGTGCCCACCGGGGTACATCGGCTTTTGTCACTCACGAACGAGTATCTCTTGTAATCCTCTTGTCCTCCAAAGGCCGAGACGGATGTCGGGGTTCTTCCTCGTCACGGCACATAAGAACATCGACACCTTCAAGGGAGGTTTAGACTCCCTCTGAAATGTCGGTGTTCCCACACCGACTGCTCTAACAAGTCTGTCATCACCGAGTACTACCTCTGTATCAGTGCCACTCTCTGAAAGCTCTGAGAAGTACTCACGGACTCTTGTCATGTGACGTGGCTTCTTCTCCACATTGCAGATCCTGAAAGATGATCATAATCGAGGGAAATCTGTCTCCCTGCGAACACTGTGTGGCGGTACTCATACGCCTTCCAGAAGACTCTGCAACGATGAACCCAGGCTCACGGTCGAAGACTCTGCACCAAGTCCTCGGCCTATAACACGAAGGCCTGCTTCGTCGCCTCTGGTTCTTCCCCTTCTTCTTCTTCTTCTCCGGACACACAACTGCAGAGTGTCCCATCTTCTGACAATTCCAACACTTCACTTTGGAATAGTCCTTCTGTGAGTTATCTTGTTTACCTTTACCTTTGCCTTTGCCCCCACCATTGCTTGTGGAAGCCTGCTTCTTCCCTTTGCCTTTCTTGCGTCCTGCCAACAGTGCTACATCCTCATCATGCTCAACTGGCTTGGCTGCCCCAAGCTGACCTTTCCTGATCTCTGTCTGAATGCAATCATCCCAAAACCTCTCCCATGTGGGAAGGGTCTCACGTGCACAAACTCCATCGGCAAAGTTCATCCATGAACGGGGGAGGCCATTCACTGCAATCCGCACCAACTCAGTGGGTGGAATGGCCTCTCCAATCGCTGCCAACTCATCTCTCACATTAGTAATCTTAGTGAGATATCCAGCTGCACTATCATTGCCCATCTTAATGGTCTTCATCTTCTCCTTCAGGACCATCTTCCGGTTCTCATTGGTGCTCTGGTAGAGATTGGACAATGCTGTCCACATCTCATGAGCATTTCTCTTCCCTCTCACATGAGGGATACAATGGTCTTTGATTCCGTCTAGAATCAGCCTCTTACCCTTGTTGTTCTTTTTATTATATGCTGCCAACTGAGTAGCATCAGTAGGCACATTCACAGGGTTATGTGTGGTATGTACCATAATGTCCCAGACTTCTGCCTCCTCAAAGATACTCTGCATTCTCTCCTTCCAAATGCTGTAGTTGGAATGCCCATCCAACCTATCCTCCACCCTCGGTCCCAATGACATCCTGCTGTCCTAAAACTGAAAAATAACACTGCTGTAGTAAAGGTAAAAATCTGCTGTTTGTGAAAAATCAGCTTGCTGGAATTTTCTGAGTGAAAAATCAGCACGCTGTAATTTTCTTCCTTGCTGTCCCAAACTGCTCTTTCAGCACTCAAGCTCTGATACCATGTAGAAAATTCTATTTCCCACCCCGGTTTTCAGTTTTCACCTTATTACTCCAAAATAATTAAATGCCCTTTCCCATATCCATACATTTAATAGCTGGAAAATAAATTTTGCTGAAAACACAAATTCTGGAAATTTTTCAGAATGCTGTAAATGCAGAAATAAAATAACAGCAGTAACAAACAGTCATTCAACACATCATAACTCAGAAATTTTTGGTCAAGGTGACCCTGGAAAAACCCCCTACAACTCTTGGGGAAAACCAGTTCGAAAGCTCCTTCTTATTTCTGGAAAAAATGCTTTTTACAGTGATAGAAATATTCAGCAAAATAAATAATCAGCAAACAGACTTTTACAACTTATCTCTTTTTCCGTGCTTAACCACCGCCTCGGAAAACGCACAACCAGCAAAACAGGAACAGCAATAAATGCTGTATGGATTTCTCGATTTGTGTGCCCAGAAATCTGCAATAAATGCAGCTGTACGGCCACCTTGAAATCTGTGCCAAAACAGCAATAAATGCTGCTGTACGGACCTCGAAAAACGTGCCAAAAATGCTGCAAAACTCAGCTGTACTGAACAGCCACTAGCTGCCTCGATTTCTGTGCCAAATACTGCTGTACGGCTGCTGTACGGCCCTGCTGTACGGCCTTGCTGTACGGCCTCCCTGCCTAGGAAACCGTGCAAAAAATCAGCCTGCTGTTTGCTAAATCTGCTACACTTGTCTGCTGAAATGTCTTGCTGAAATGCTGCCTTGGAATGTGTGCCAAGCTGCTGCCTCCTTCTCCTCACTGCCCAGAAATCTCCCTTGCTCTCTTGCTCTCCTTCTCTCAATCTGCTCATGAAAGAATGAATGACCTTTTCCTCCTTTCCCTCCTTTAATCTAACCCTAAGTGACTTTTGGGGAATCCCTAAATCCAATGGCTGAGATAGATTGAGATCTAGGGCTGAGATTAAATGCTCATTTAAATCTCACTTTTCATTTTTAATTCACCCCACTTTAATAAAGACCCACTTAGTCTTTTATTTCCAAAGTCACTTTTTCCTTTCTAATTTTATATTGACTTTATTTAAAGTCACTTTAACTTTATTAACTTTATCACTTAAAGTCACTTTAAAATTAGATTTGACTTTATAACTTTATAAAGTCACTTTAGTAACTTTATCACTTAAGTCACTTTTAAATTAGATTTAACTTTATAAAAAATTATAAAGTTACTTTAGGAGAAAAATTAAATTCTTTTGGACACTTTTCCCTAGGCCAAAGATCAAAGCCTTAGGGAACCACCTGTCCTCCGGTACCAAATTTCAACATATATCAAATCATCAAGTCTGGTTATCCATCACAGATAAAGAGATTCAGTTCACAACTCGTGAACTAGAATACACCAAGGAGAAAGAGCTAAAATATTGAAGGAGAAAAGATTGTGGATAGTCCTAGAAATTGTGATTTGGAATCATCTTGATACTCACACTTCTATTACAAAAAATGTGTGCCCTAACCAGAATTCTGGGGTTGAAACTGAATTAGGGTCACAACACCTTGATTTAGTGCCACCAAACATTCGGTCCAACATAGAGATACAAGGCCTTGCAACCTTTAGTTGAAATATTTGGACTGGTGCACATAAGCTCGAACTTGTGAGAATATACGAGCCTCAAACCTGTGTATAATTACAGTCTCAAACCTCTCTGCAGTTGTTCAACCTTGGTAAAAATCTCAAACTGCAATTACAATGGCTTGAAAGGCTATTGGTTCAGTGTTCCTGTAGTGTCACAGTTCATAACATAAATCCAGTTACAGTGGCTCGGATTTTGTTGTGGATGAGTTTTGGTGGATGACTCAGATCTCTGTCTTGACACATTTCAGATATTGTAGAATTTACAGTAGGGGTATAATCTGATTGGGTAACTAAACCAGATCCAAAGCTGCAGAGGCTGGTGGAGAAATTATCTTTTCAGAGCTCAGTATGTAAGGGCATACGTAGACTGTGGTGAAGTTTCGTACACCAACCTTATCTTACAATGGTTTGAAGTCTTATCATACATGAAGAGATCTTTATTATTGTGGATCAATTCCCTTAACCATCCTTGGTTTGATAAACATGGATTGTTGAAGTGTTGAAGTTGTGTAACAATGGTGGAGACCTTCTTGACAGTCAAGCACAGTTTTGGATTAAGGCATTGAACATTGAAGAATTTTGTTGAAGACACTCTTGAAAGTACATTACACATTTTCTATTAAAAAGACTGAAGGATTGGTGTCCTATCGGTTGGTGCCTCTAAACACTAGGTTGGAGTCTTGAGAAGGATAGGGTCGAAGCCCTAGAGATTGGAGCCTCACTAAAGTCTAGGTTAGTGCTTGGTAATAGGTTGGAGCCTGGAAGGTTGAAGGGTTGGTGCCCTTAAACATCATTGTACTCATTCATTTGTAAAAGGATCATTATCCTTCATTCTAGAAGAAAATGATTCAATTCTTTGTTTTTAATTGTGAAGAATCTAACTTTTTAAATAACAATTGAAAAGAAATATTGATTCACCCCCCTCTCAGTATTTCCAACAATTGGTATTAGAGTGAGCTTCTTCATTATCAACCTAACAGTTGGAAGAAGTATTCTTAGCTACAATGAATAATCAAGAAGTGACAAGAAAGCTTCCTATGTTCGATGGAGAAAATTTTGGTTTTTGGAAGAAGAGGATGTTCTACTATTTAATGTCCCTTCGACCCAAAGTTTGGCACTTGGTTTTGAATGGGTACAAATTTCCCTCTACACTTCCAACTAATCCCAACGAAAGGAAAGCTTACATTGCTAATGCCAAAGCTCTAAATTCCATCACTGGTGGAATTTGTGACTCTGAAATTACAAAAGTGATGGATTGTGATACAGCCAAAGAAAAATGGGATAAGTCAGTTGCTTTATATGACAAGGACTCCAAAGTTAAGAAGGCAAATATTCAAACTCATAGAAGACAATTTGAAAGTCTAAAAATGGATGATGAAGAATATATTGCATCATATCTTCTCCGAGTAGCTGAAGTGGTCAACCCTCTTAAAGGATTGGGAGAAAAAATTGAGGAAAGCATGATTGTTCAAAAGGTCCTAAGATCTCTTCCTGACATATTTGACTCCAAAGTAAGTGTTATAGAGGAAATGAAGGATCTAGATACTCGCAAGATGGACGAACTTCATGGAATCCTCATTCCTTATGAGAGGAGAAAAGGAATCCCAAGTTCCAAAGATGCAACATTAAAAACCTCAAAATCTAAAAAGGGAAAAGGATGGAATAATAGCAGCGATGACTCCGATGTTGAAACCGAATTAGCACAATTTGTATGAATACTAAAGAAGGGATCCAAGCTAAAAGGTAATTACCCTCTCATTTGTTTCAAATGTGGAAGAATAGGTCATTATGCTGCAAAATGTCCTCATAAACATGATAGTGATGATGAAGAGGATTCTAAAATGATGGTGTACAAAAAGAAAGGGTTTAATAAGAAGAACTTATTCTCCAAACAAGATGAGTCTGATGAAGATGAATTTGTAGTCATCAAAAAAGAATCAACTAGAAATATCCATCATCCCAAAGGAAGTGATGATGAATCAAATGAAGAAAATGACTATGTTGGAAGCAAAGAAGTGTTATTCATGGCATTCACAAATGATGATGATTCAGAAATGGAAGACGAAGGAAATTTGGATGAATTACTAATAAGTGTCATTGAAGAAAATGAGAATTTATGAAAGAAGATCATTTCTCTCAAAGTAGAAAAGGAGGAAGAAAAAGAAGGGAAGACTTCTTAAACAATAAGCTAAAACAAAAGGAAGATATTTGTGAAAAACGTGAAGCTGAAATAGTATCTCTAAGAAAGGAGTTGGAGCAAGTCAAAAGGGGTTGGCAAAGCTCTCAAGCACTTGATAACCTTCTTAATACTCAAAAACCTCAATATGTAAAACCTGGGATTGGTTTCAAAGGAGAATCATCAAGTGCGAAGAATAATGCAAGGAGTTATGTCGACATACTTTCTTGCCATCCAAAAGAAGAAAAGTCATCTCGCCAAGAACAAAGGCCCATCTCAAAACCAAGAAATGAAGGAAGAGAAACTCAAAGAAAGAATGTTGATTCAAGTTATGGATATTACAACATGTACCAAACTATCTTTCTTAGGTATTGTTACTATTGTAAAAACTTTGGTCATCAAGCTAAGCATTGCAAGGCTCATAAGAATGAATCGCCAAGGTTGAAAGATCAAACAAACAAACTACGTGGTCCCACAGAGCAAGGAAAAATAAAACTTACAATTCTTTTGATCCTTTGGCTAAGTTTGATCTGACTTGCTCATTATGTAATAATTATGATCATAATGAACAAAATTGCCCACTCAAAAGAGAGGAAGCTAAAAGGTTAAATTTCAATATGGATAAATGTGGCCTAGCTCTATGTGCTCATAGTGAAGAAAATCATTGGTTCGTGGATAGACATATGACAAGTGACCAAAATAAGTTTGTCTCATTTAACAAGAAAAACGGAAATGTATCTTTTGGAAGTGGATCTTCTAAAATCACTGGAAAAGGAACTTCTACCCTCGTTAATGTACAAGGAAAGGCTCAAAATACTTTGTTGGTAGAAGAGCTCAAACAAAATCTCTTAAGTGTTAGTCAAATTTGTGATCAAGGACATAATGTTGTCTTTAATACTAAAAATTCTGAAATAAGAGACTCATCCTCAAGAGAACTTGTGGCAAAAGGAGTAAGAACCCCAGATAATGTTTACATTCCCAGCAAGATCCAAGGAGATAAATGTTACTTGAGTCAAACAAATGAAATTTGGTTATGGCACAAGCGATTGGGGCATACAAGTTTTGATAACTTGATCAATATTAGTAAAATTAATGCAGTAAGGGACATTTCAAAGATGTTCAATCCAAATCAAGTTGTATGTGGCCCATGCTAACATGGAAAGCAAACTAGAACCAGCCACAAAACTAAGGAGTTCTCAACATCAAATCCTCTGGGGATCATTCATGTAGATTTATGTGGGCCAAATAGAACTCCAACTCTTCAAGGTGAAAGGTATTTTTCTTTATTTTTTTATGACTATACTAGAATGATGTGGGTATATTTCATAAAATATAAATCCGAAGCATTTGAATGTTTTAAGAATCCTAAAGCTCTCAATGAAAATGAGAAAGATTCTAAGATCAAATGTCTTAGAACGGATAGAGGAGGAGAATTCACCTCAAAATAATTTGATGAGTTATGTAAAGTGCATGGAATCAAAAGAGAACTCTCCAGTGATAGGACACCCAAGCAAAATGGAGTAGTTGAAGGAAGGAACCGAACCGTTCAAGAAATGGCAAGGACAATGCTATTAGCAGTTGATTTGCAGCCAAAATTTTGGAGAGAAGCAGTGGGGACAACAATTTATACCTTAAATCGAACTCAACTAAGACCAAAAAATGAAAAGACTCCTGATGAATTATGGAAAGGAAGGCCTGCATCAGTAAAATATTTCAGGAATTTTGGAAGCAAATGCTTCATAGGGATCAATGATGACACACCAGGAAAATTTGATTATGGGCTTGATGAAGGAATATTTCTGGATATTCCACTAGGAGAAAAGCTTACAAATGTTACAATAGTCATCTACGGAAAATAGTGGAAAGAATTGATGTGAAGATCAATGAATCCCTTACAGAAAAGAAAGTTGAAGATCATGAAATTGAGCCCTTGAAGAAAGCGAAGAAGAACTCGAAAAAGAAGAAAAGGATGAAGAACCTCAAAGTGAGCCTTCACAAACTCCTTATAAGATCAAATTCCTTCAAAAACATCATCTAGAAGAACAAATTATTGGGAATATAGATGAAGGAATTCAAACTCAAAGAAGGATGACAAACACTCCAAGAAAAGATGATGTTGCACCCTTATCTTTAATAGAACCTTGATTTTTTTCTCAAGCAAGTAAAGATCCTCATTGAATAAAGGCCATGGAAGAAGAAATGTCTCAAATCGAAAAGATTGGGACTTAGGAGCTAGTACCTCTTCTAGAAGATAAAAATATAATTAGATCAAAATGGGTATTAAAAAACAAGATGAACGAGGATGGAAAAATTATTAGAAATAAAGCTAGACTTGTTTGCAAAGGATACTCACAAATTGAAGGAATTGATTTTGAAGAAACTTTTGCTCCATTAGCATGATTGGAAGCTATAAGAATTTTTTTGGCATTTACTTTCTATTACACAGTATTTTTTCACCTTCCCTCCAATCCCCATTCCTAACATTGGAGGACCATTTCAGTGACCCATGTGTACTGTCATACATTGCCATAAATGTCACTACATCCCTTGACATGTTAAGAACATAGTCTATGTTGATCATTCCTCAAGTAGACCCTCAAAAACATATGCTTTTAGGTCGGGGCTGGTAGGTAGTTATGTCCTCACGCCCATGGACAAATTTACATTGAGTCTCACTTTGTCGTCGCTCTGTCTCTGAAGGGCACTCGCGCTGAGCTTCTTTTGGAAAGTTTTTTAAAATAGAAACGAAGCTTCCATGATTTAACAACTTCGTGGGCGGAGTCATGGTTTTTTGTTCGACTGGATCAAGTCGAGTTTCTCCCTTTGGCCTATTAGTTCCTAAAAATGTGCAACTTCCCAAAGGGATGGACCTCTCCTCCATCTTATGTGGATCCAAAACCTCCTCCTCCTCTATAAATTATTCTTCCTCACATTGATTCAACTAGCTGAGCAATCAATAGTTATAGCTGATGTGTTGAAGAGAGCAGAGAAGAGTCCATTGTTGTAAGAGAGAGAGTTTAATCACATTGCCTCATTGAGTCGAACGACGAACGAGTGCTTGGAGACATGCCCAACCGAACTCATTGAAGGAGGTCTACAACGACAAGGCATAGGTTGTAAACTTCTTTTTCATATATCAATATTACATGACAGGTTTATGGTTCCAACTTTGTTTCCATTTATATTCGAAGTGTCTAACTCTCCTTGACTAGTTGGACAGTTGTAGATGAATATATATGTTTGTATGTTGTCAGTGTTTGTTTGATCTTCGTGCAGGTGTAAACGTCGCTACCAAAGGAGCGTGAGACTTGAAGGACAAGGATCGAAGGATCATTGCCACGTGCCACGACAAAAGCATTGGATTGAGGTAGGATATCTGTTCCGGTCCATATTTCATTTACAAACTAGGAATTTAGGAATGCAATGTGTTCCCTTGTTGTTAGACCCACCCTAGGGCTAGAGGGATCGCCTCTGTCCAAGGCGGGGATTTGCCTGCTCAACAAGTTGGCGACTCCACTGTAAAGTTTTGTAGATGGTTCTATGCTAGGAGCAATTTCACTTTTCTTACAAAGCAATCATACAAGTAGTTAAGCAAAATGCGTATAGAACATAAAAGTAGATCTTACGTAAGACAAATCGTGAAATAGTGAAAATGTGTGTGTCTCGCTTTCGGTGTCAACAAAAGGATGCTTCCAACCAAAGAAAGTCTCCTTTGGTCAGCCCAAAGATGTGTCACAACAGTCTCTCCAATCAAGAGATGAGTCAACCCAAGTCAACTCTACAAAAGTCAACGTTGTCCCGAAAGTCAACGCAAGGGGCAAAGATAGCTAAAAGTCAACGCAAAGAAGAAAACGGTCAACCCTTTTGACCTCGATTTTTGTGCCAAGTAGTACGGCCTTCAAAAATCGAACCTTCCACAAGTTTTTAGGTTGATTGGACCATGCGTTGCACCAAAGTCAACGCTCGGTCCTCTCTTCGCGAAACCCCAGCAGCTGGTAAAAGTCGTACTCTCTCACCTCACCCGCATTGGTCTCCTCTCTCTCTCTCCTTCACACGTGTGGCCTGAAACTCGTCCCTTAGGGTAGCATCGTACTATTATTTGATGAGAGAGGAAGATGTGAGTTGTGACGATGATGAAATTCTCTCTCCCACTTTTCCCCGTATTTATATCCATCAATGAGGGTGTGTGACACATATGTTGGGCATGCGAGCTTACATTACAAAACTCGGCCGACTTAGCACATATAATTTATTAAGAATAATAAATTCAAAATATAAGTTCTGCTTCATCGTGATTAAGATATATTTTATATGGATTTTACACCTCTCGTAAAGAGGAATCCAACAAAAATATTAGCCTCTTAATCTCGAGCATCATAACATGGAGTTTGGACCTAGTTGTCCAAATTTAACACTCCCTCTCAACTAGGGAGAACTCCATCTTCCATTAGTGAAATCAACATCGTGCGTCATCCCGCTCGAAACTTGACTGTGTCGGCTTCTTTATTTCAGAACATATGGGTCTACCACAAGACATCATCCCCCGACCCGACATATCCTCGACCCGCAGGTCCTGTACTCACAAAAACTTGATCCCGCATCAAGTGGTTGGACCGTGCCATCCTAGATAGAGAGTACGGCAATCTCCCCGATGCGTCCATCGCCCTTGCTAATAGTCTCTAGCTTTTCCACACCTCATTGGCCAAATGAGAGGTACTTCCCATGAGCCCCGAACTCAATGGGTAGGATGCATACGGGGCACGTATAGAATGAGTGGCGAACCCTACCTCAATAATCACAAGGGTGGGGTGTACATTATGAGTGCTTTCGTAGCTCCCGAGAAGCTAGTCCCCGAAAGCTCCCCCGCAGCTCCCGCAGCTCATCGTCCTCAACAGACCCACATCATAGGGTCTTTCCACGACACCGAAGACTCTCGCTAAGGTTAGGAACTTGACCTTCCCCTAGTGCTTAGTGAGAATATCCGCGACCCTCGCTCATCGCTCCCATATGATCGAGCCTTACGGCGCCGCCGTATCATATCCCTGCATAAAGTGGTACCCGATATCAATATGCTTGGACTGGCTCGTGGAACACAAGGATTCTCAATATATACGAATCCCACTCGATTATCACAGCAGTATCACGCGGGTATCTAGCACATGTCCAAACAAACACTAAAGAGCATACGCAACCAAACTCGGCTTTCACAACAGAGCCATACTAGCGAAGAATGTATTCTGCCTCCCGCTGCTCAAAGCCACCGACTTCCGCTCCCGCTCATCCATGAGATCGAAGAAGAACCAAGATTGAAGCTGAAAGATCTCAGCATGTGCTCTTACGATCCACCACGCCGCGCAGCTCAATCGGCATCAGAAGCATATCCACTTTGAGAGTATCACACTCCCGCAAAGGTATCTCAGCCCATGGTTTATCGTGCCCCGAAGATATCTCAAAAGATTCTTGGCACCAACCCGCTGAAAATGATGAGGCTCAACCATCTCTGTTGACTCAAAGTGTTCACCGCAAAACATATGTCCTGGACGGTGTTCACTAAGAACATCAAAGCTCCTATGAGTTGACGATACTCGGGGTGAGGATTGGCCAAGATAGGCTCAAATAGCGGCCGCCACTCAACTTTTTAAAGTTGAGTTCCATTTGCGTCGACACGGACTTACAAACACCATTCCAAATCTTTCCGTGTTTAATCATATATATTTTCCCGAGAAAGGAAAAAATCTCTCCAGTGTCTCCCTCGACAGCACTTCCGGTGCCCAGGGAAATAGTTGGCATCGGCTCCTAGGTCTTTCTATCTCGAACTCAAGCAGTAGCTATCCCTCTTACATTGATGAATGAGAGGGTCATCACCGTCATGAAGAGGTCATCCACATATAGTACTAGAATGAGAGGCTTCTCTTCACAACCTTGAAGTAAAGGTTCGGACTGCAAAGATTACTTCGAGTGAAGCCCAGCCTTCATCAAGTAACTATCCATCCTTTCGTACTCAAGCTCAGGGTGCTTGCTTTAACCCATAGTAGAGGGCTTTCTTCAACCTTGCGCATGAGTGTCTCGATCCCGAACTTCAAATCCCGCAGGTTGTTCCACATACACCTCTTTTCCTTTATCGCACCATGCAGAAAAGCTGTATCTTGACATCCATCTCGATGAAGACTCCATCCCTACGCGTATGCAAGCCAGTTGTCTATGGATTGATCGATGGTGGTATATCGTGTCACAGTGCAAATATGTCATCATAGTCAATTCTTCCTTTTGAGAGAAGCCACGGGCAACAAACCTGCTTTGAACTTTTCAAAGACTCCCATCGTATCCATGTTTGATCTTGTAGAGCCATTTTCGCTATGACAACAGTATTTGTTCTTCTGTCTCGGACCACATCCCAGTACATCATTCTTCATTATGGACTCATATTCTCTCAGTGCATAAGCATCCCTTCCAAACTCTCGATGCTTTACTGGCTTCCTCAAAAGATCCAAAGTTCGCGATTGTTACAATAGTACTCATATGCGCCTAGATACCCTTGGTATCATAGCACTGGCTTCTTGCTTTCCCGAATGTCCCTCTTGGGGCAAAGATGACCCCTCAAAGATCTTCTTGAGGGTGTCCCCGAGCCATGATGGTCTCTTTCCTAGTAAAGGGGGTGGATCAATATCAGTGGGTCCATTGGCCCTTCAATATCGTGCATAGTCTCATCCCCGGGGGTTCTTCCGCATTTCTGTGTCTTTCTTCATGATTTTCTTCGTATCTATGTGAAGATCTACTACTTTCTTCAGTGGAAGCATCTTCGTCAAAAGTGACATCATGGCTTATTTCTACTTCCTTGACTGTGCACATAGACTCTATATGCCTTAGAAGTCTCACCGTAGCCCACAAACATTCCTCTTCTTCCCGCAGAGCATCCAAACTTACTTTTCTTTTCGCACTAAGACATGAAAATAGACAGACATCCAAAAATTCTAAATGTGAGACATCGTGTCTCTTACCGTGAGAAAACCTCTTCTAGGGAGTTTTGGAGTCCAAAGCGGAATGAGGGCACTCTGCTTTGAATGCATACGCAGCATTGCGCTTCTCCCTCTACGTAAACTTCTGGTAGACCCCCTTCGGTCACATAGCATGGCACGCAGCCTTCCACAATAGTCCTATTCTTGTGTTCAAAGAACACCACTCGCTCAGGAGTATATGCAAGTGGTAGTCTCCCTCTTAATGCCGACTTTCCTCTCGCAAAAGTCTTTGAACTCATTTGACTCATATTCAAGTGCCATCATTTTCGTTCCTCAAAATCTTGATCTTCTTCCTGGCCATATTTTCCACCAAGGCTTCGAAGGTGACGGAACCACATGAAAGCCTCATCCTTCTTCTTCAAGAAGTATATCCGTGTGTTTTGCAAAGTAGAGAAGTCATCGGCAAGTAGTTTCATATAGTAAGAACATCCCCCCTGTGGATGTTACGGGTAACATACCGTAAAGACTTCGACGATCGTCACGCTGGTAATATATCAGATTTCTTTGTGACACTTCGAGGGGAAAGGTCCCCTTGTATGTTTCCCTTCACAATGATCGCCCCTTACATACACCTTCATGATTATTTCCAAAATCAAAGCATCCCTCGTCACCACCTTCCTTGGCTTCTGGGGAAGGGCTTTGTAATGAAGGTGTCCAAATCTTCGGTGCCATAGTTCGGTTTGTCGAATAGTATCACAAGTCATAGCTCCCAACGGACTCCCTCCAACCCGGGTAGAGTGTACCAACTCTAAAAACTAATTGAGATAGCTTCCCTTGAAGCTCTTCTTCCACATGAGCACCCTTTCCATCGTAGAAAGTTACTACTGAATCCTTTGCCTTCCATGGCAGATATGTAGCACATAGGTTCTTCTTTAATTTAGGTACTATAGAGTACATCTTGCAAACTGTAGGACTTGTCCTTGGGACAAGTGGAGGGGTCGCTGGCACCCGTCCCTTTTCACAGATAAGTGGCATTATCCCCAAGGATAATTTCTAGATTAGTGTCCCTTTTCAACCATGTCGTAAAGTGCTTCCTTGAATCCGGTGATGTGTCTCGAGGCACCCATTTATCGATTAGCCGTGACATCCATGGAGTGTCCCAGGTGAGATGCACCGAGAGAGCAGATACACCGCAACATACTCATTTCTTTTATCAACAACATTAGACTCTCATACCCGGTATTTCTCTGGTCCTCTTAGAAGGTTGATTGTTTCCTCCAAAAGTGAGCCTCCCTTTCCTTTTGGATTTGTCATTTCTTTGATCTCATTCCTTCTAAGCTTGTTATCATGTTGCTCGTCGTACCATCTGGGAGAATCCTTCTCGAAGGGGCATTCTCTAGCATGGTAGGTCCGTAGCCTATGGCAGTGAAACATTTACCCTTCTTCTCTTCGAGTCTTAGTCCTTCCTTTGTCCTTGAGAACCACCAGAAAGTTCTTCTTTCGGGAATGAGCACCATAGTGCAACATTTCTTTCATTATCAAATTCCTTCCTCATCCTTGTTTCTTCTCGCATACATCTCTGGCAGTAAGCTCATCAAAGTTATGTGAATGGGTGATTATTGTTGAGAATGGTAGTTGGGAATACTTGCCATTCATATGGAAGTCTCCTCCAAGTGCGGTGAGAACCATTCACGCACCAGCCTATTGTCTCCCCAATAACAAATGTAAGATTGTTCTCGGTTTCCTTGGCCAACTTCATAAAGAAAGTTCGGAATAGACTCGTCTCGGCCCTTCTTCATATTCTTCAACTTGTTCTTCGAGGAATAGAAAGCACTTGGTTCACATTGTTTACTTGGAACATAAGTATCAATTTGTCATACATCTCCTCGATGTACCTAGTTCGTATATGTAGGCAACCAGACTTTATTTATGGATTCCCCGATCGCGTTGTCTCTCGCTCGATTTCTCCCTTCTTATACTTGTTTTCTAACAGCTAAAGCAGAGGGCATTGGATGGAGGTTCTTGAACTTCTTCCCCGTCACACATGATCCAGGAGATCATGCATCTTCCAATTTGAGATCCAATATCATCTTCCGTGCATGGAAGTCATCACTTCCGCACTCTTTGTCATTCTCCTTGTAATTCAAGACTCAGGGGAACCCATTTCTTCCGTGATGATTGCAATAGATAGAGTTTGTCTTCACCTCAGCTCTCCGATACCATGTAAAGTTTTCAGTAGATGTTCTATGCTAGGAGCAATTTCACTTTTCTTACGACGAATCATACAAGTAGTTAAGCAAATGCAGATAGTAATGATAAAAGCAGAGGTTAAAAGTAGATCTTGCGTAAGACAACTGCAAACAGAGAAAAATGTGTGTGTTTGTTTTGCGGTCAACAGATGCTTCAACAAAGAAAAGTGTCTCCTTTGGTCAGCCTGCAAAGATGTGTCAACAAGCAACAGCCCTCCAATCGCAGATGAGTCAACCCAAGTCAACTCTACAACAAGTCAACGTCGTCCCGAAAAGTCAACGTTAGTGCGTTGTAAGCTAAAAGTCAACGCAAGAAAGAAAACGGTCAATCCCTTTGACCTCGATTTTTGGTGCCAAGTAGTACGGCCTTCAAAAATCGAACCTTCCACAAGTTTTTAGGTTGATTGGACCTCATGCGTTCGACCAAAGTCAACGCCGGTCAACCTTTTCCTGGCGAAAACCCTAGCAGCGCAGAAAGTCGTACTTCACCCCGGGAAATTTTCACCAGTCTGCACCGTCCCTCTCTCTCCTTCACACGTGTGGCCGAAACTCGTCCTTAGGTAGCTCGTACTATTTGATGAGAGAGGAAGATGTGAGTTGTGATGATGATGAAATTCTCTCCCACTTTTCCCGTATTTATATCCATCAATGAGGGTGTGTGACACATCTCGTTGGGCATGCGAGCCTACATTACAAAACTCGTCGACCTTGCACATATAATTTATTAAGAATAATAAATTCAAAATATAAGTTCTCCGCTTCATCGCATTAAGATATATTTTATATGGATTTTACACCTCTCGTAAAGAGGAATCCAACAAAAATATTAGCCTCTTAATCTGAGCATCATAACATGGAGTTTGGACCCTAGTTGTCCAAATTCTAACAACCTGGGGATCAAGCAGTTCGCTGCCTCTCATTGTTCGTGTTTGAAGTTTTACTTTTCTATCCAACTTTGGTCGTATTGTCATTTCTCTCGCTTTTTTTGCTTGTTTGATCATTTTCCAAGCGACTTCACCTATTCTCGCAGTGATAAGCTCCGGTTTTTTCTCAACCGGCCTTTTTTTCCTTCCTTAGAGGCTCTCCTTACTTCCTTGGCGCTCTCGTTTTCCATCGGTCGCCACACCCATTGATAGCGAGTTGCCTTTGGTACGAGTAGCGATTTTCCCCCGTTTAGTGTGGATTATTGCTTGAACACACTGCGTTGATTCTTGTAGGTTTGGTTTTTGGGCTTCTTTTCTCTGAGCCTCCGCATATCTTACCCTCTGGATTGGTTTCTTTCTCCTTGGATTAATCCATTTGGATTGGTTCTTGACTTCCCCGACTCATTTATTTTCGCTTGTTGTCTCTCATCCGATCGGTGTGACTTTTCATCCTAGGACTTCTAGGTATTTTGAATCATTTGTTTGGTCACATGTTCGTTGAGTTCACGGCCGTATGAAAGTATGAGTCAATTTATTCATTCATCTTTTTAGCCTATTGTCTAATTGCTTGGTATTTTCTTTCGATTCTACGTGCTTCGTAGGATTGCTCGAACCGTCATCCTCGGTGTTTGTTCGAATCTCCCTCCATTGTCTCAAGCATAGATCACATTGCTCATTGAGTCGACTTGAAAGTCATTTTTCTCCGTGTGAAGAAATGTATGTCTAGTCTTGACCGTGTTTTTTACATTCGCTTGGAATTGGTCTCTTTGTGTTTTGACTATTTTCATTCAAAGTTGCTCGAAAGCTAGTGTTTGTTTTGTCCTTTTAGTGTAGCATTCCATTATTGCATCTCACTCATGCAAAAGAACAAAAATTTTCATTCTTCCTTTTTGTTTGAAAATGAAAGGTACTCTTTTGCATTAGTAGGGTTTCTTCTTCATTAGAAAGTGAAAAACAAGAGAAGCAATTTTTTTGTTTTCTCGCTTTTGACTATGTTAGTAGCATAAAGGAAAAGTGTCATTCTTGTGATTCGATTGGACTGTTGCTTTGTTGCAAACTTCTATCCCTTTCTTAGCTAGCTTTTTCATTGAATTGAAATGGTATTCTTCTCTCATATAGTTGTGTGCATTAGATATTTGAGATTACATCTCGATAAGGCCTTGAAAACTAAAACATAATCTCAAGATAAAACTATAAAATTAACTCAATCAACCTAAGAAAGCATTGAAACTTAACACTCACACTTAGAGGTCTCAGGCTAGTGGCGTGATTCCGCGCCATTAAACCTACTAGCACAAGCCGTAATCTTGCATTAGTGACAGCCGTCTTAGTACGTACTTCGTGCTCCCCGTATCATCGTGTATAGAAAGGGAGACCTCATAAAGTTAGCAATCATTTATCCATATGAAGTTGAGTCTCGTTGTCCCTATAATCCATGATACACCGCACGACAACATTCGGTGGAGATTGGTTGTCGTACATCAAGTCCTCGGTAATTTCTCTTTCTTTTTGATCACCAAGGTGTATATTGCAAGCCCTCTCGATTACCCTATCACCCCAGTATGCCTCCAGAATACTCTCGAGCAAGATGAGTAGTCATTTTTTATCTTTACTAACTCTTTAAATTTGAAAAATACTCATCAAGCCCTTGTCCTTTCGATCTTGTTAACCGAAAGTGACTCAGAGTCATCTTTTGTCCTTTTTCTCGACTTCTAAAATATGAAAAAGGCAAGTAGTCTTGTTTCAATGTTATAAATTTAACTACCCACGCAAATATTCCCGGTTAAAGTTATATTCCTTAGTGATTCTTTAGGGTTGATTCCAATGGCGACATATTTCCGTGAGCGTCCGATCAACCCAGGGGATCCCCCTGAATGGGAATCCCGGTTCGTTTCCTTCTTTTTGGAAATGTTGGTGCCCCGTAGATGGCAATGGTGTCCCTCCCGAGATTAACCATTGGTCCGCCACCTTGGTTATTTTTCAACCCCCCGTGTGCTCGAATATACCAATTGTCTTTCAACCGAAGTTCTCCTCCGCTCAAATCCATGTCAACCCCATGTTGATCCTAAGGTTGACCCCTCACCTTTTCCTATTTCTTCGACCTCATTCTTCCTCTTCGCCCGGGTGATAGTCTAGATTCTAGTAACCTAGTGGCTAAGAAGAAAAATAAGAAGTCGAAGAAGAAGAAGGAAAATAAGGTAGGGGGGGGAAAACAACAATTAGTTTCTACCAATGCAAACCTAATATCCGCAGTGAAAACCTCCCACCTAGCTTCCGCAGAGTCAAATTCCCTAGCAAGCTATGTGAGGGTGACCCACCCTCTTCGTGATTTCCCGAGCATTCCCAAGGTGTTAGCATTATGGTCCGATGGTCGCATGTCGTCTGTCATCGACATCTTGAGTTCATGCCGGTGACAAGCCCTCACTAGTGATCATTTGGTCCAAAGGGGAAAAGCGGTAAGATAAAAATTCCCCGTAGGTTGTGTGAAGGGGAACCATCCCATTCACCTTTGTCCTTATAGGGATGAAGATTCTAAAGTGTCAGATACCCTTTAACTTCTTTGAATCATGTCTTCCGTTGGTTGCCGAAATTTTTCTTCGAGTCCTCTCGATGGCTGATCATGTCATTGATCGAGATTCATTGTAGGAAATTTGCACCGGAGGACGTGTGGTTCCCTAAGGCTTTTGATCTTTGGCCTAGGGAAAAGTAGTCCAAAAAAAGAATTTAATTTTTCTCCTAAAGTGACTCTTTATAAAGTTATAAAGTCAAATCTAATTTAAAAGTGACTTTAAGTGATAAAAGTTACTAAAGTGACTTTATAAAGTTATACAAAGTCAAATCTAATTTTAAAGTAGACTTTAAGTGATAAAGTTACTAAAGTTTAATTTTAAAGACTTTAACAAAGCTCAATATAAAATTAGAAATGAAAAAGTGACTTTGGAAAATAAAAGACTAAGTGGGTCTTTATTAAAGTGGGGTGAATTAAAAAATAGAAAATGAGATTTAAATGAGCATTTAATCTTAGCCCCAGATCTCAATCTATCTCTACCCATTGGATTTAGGGATTCCCCAAAAGTCACTTAGGTTGAAGTTAAAGGAGGAAAAGTGTCATGTCTATTCTTTCATGAGTAGACTGGGAGAAGGAGAGCAAGAGAGCAAGGGAGATTGGGCGCTGAGGGAGAAGGAGGCAAACAGCCTGTGGCACGCTATCTGCAAGTGCAAGATTTTCAAATATATATTTCACGAAGACAAGACAAAAGTAGATATTTTAGCAAACAACAGATAGGCTTTTTGGCACGGTTTTATAGGCATGGAGGCCGTATGCAAGATTTGCCGCACAAAGAATATTGGGTACGGAAACTGAGTGCCCTAGGGGTTGTACCGTATATAGCAGTTTTGCGCTAGCTGGCATGCAAATCGCAGGTTTTGGGACAAAGCAAAGCATTAATTGTTGTTTGCGATACGTATTTTGAGGAGGCCGTACGTAGCCAGCATGCTTATTGTAGATTTCTCGCACGCAAATCGAGGAGAACGACAGCATTTATTGCTGTTCTCGTTTTTGTTGTTTGTACATTTTCCGAGGCTATGGTTAAGCACTGAAAACGAGATAAGTTGTAAAAGTCTGTTTGCTGATTTTTTTATTTTGTCGAATATTTCCCCACTCATAAAAAAGGCATTTTCCTTAAATAAGAAGGAGCTTTCAAACTCGTTTTCCCTCAAGAGTTAGTGAGTTTTTCCTGTGGTCATGTTGCACCAAAAATATCAAGCATGACAATGTGTGAATTATCAAGCTTTTTATGCTTGTTGATTTTTAATTCTGCATTTTCCTATTTAAGATTCACTGCAAAAATTTTAATCTTGTGTTTTTCGCAAGAAAATTTATTTTCTCAGCTTGTTGAATGTATGGTTATGGGAAAGGGCATCTAACTATTTTTGGGAGTAATACAGGTGAAAACTGAAAACCGGGGTGGGAAACTATAAATTTCTACATGGTATCGCAGGTTGAGCACATGCGCTTTGGGACAAGGAGTGAAAATTACGCTGATTTTTTCATACTGTGTAGCAGTCTCCACAAGCTTTTGATTTTTCTGTTGTACCAGCTTTTATTTTACCACAAAGAAGAAGACACAGACACAGATGTCTTTAATCGAGGGTGAGATAGGTTACTGGCATTCCACCACGGTGTTGATTTAATATATAACGTTATATCTTTATATGCGTGTCCGATATTATATGCATGCACCATACGTAATCCTGTAAGTGGTGGCCGACCGATGCTACCTACTTGCGCATATAATAAAAAGAACAACACAGAGATTGATTCAGACGGAATCAAAGCACTATTGCATTCTCATGTGAGAGGGAAGAGAAATGCTCATGAGATGGGACAAGGTCTATTAACCTTACCAGAGTACCAATGAACCAAAATGGTCCTAAAGGAGAAGTCAAGACCATTAAGATGGGTAATGATAGTGCAGTACTGGGAGATTTCACAAAGATCACTAATGGGGGAGAGATGAGTTGGCAACGATTGGGAGTCATTCCACCCACCTGAACAGGGTGATTGGTGCAGCGTGAATGGCCTCCCTTGTTCAGCAGGATGAACTTTGTTGATGGAGTTTAGCACGTGAGACCCTTCACATGGTGAGGTTTTGGGATGATTGCATCCGTACGCAGATCGAGGCGTCGCCGGGGTGTCGCTCACGGACAGACGGAGGACAGCACGAATAAGGCAGACGAAGAAAGGCAAGGAAGAAGCAGATTCCACAAGCAATGGCAAAGGAAGGCAGGCAGATAACACGCACAAGAACCCGTCCCGAAAGTAGTTATTAATTGTCGTGCTGATACGACCGAAGGAAGCCGTGTCCGAGAAGAAGAAGAAGAAGGAAGAACCGTACACGGCGCCTTTCCGCAGGTTGAGACTTTGCGATTGCTTTAATCGTATTTGGGTTCCGCTCGTACAGGGAGTCTTCTAAAAGGTGATCACCCCGCCATTGTTCGCAGGGAGTATGTATCAATTAGCGAGCATCTGGTATCTCGGTACATGTGGATGAAGGGGGCTCACGCCGTACGATGAGTCTGCGAGCAATGCAGCTTTCAGAGAGAGGCACCGACGGTAGAGGAATGATGATGGTAGTTGTTAGAGCACGGTGGGGAACATTGACATTTCGTAGGAGTCCAAACCTCCCGATGTGTGATGTTCTTTTTTACAGATGAGGAAGGAACCCCGTTATCCCGTTTCGCTGGGAGAACAGAGATATGAGGCATCATCAGAAGCACAGGTGTTGATGGGGAACTGTAAGTACCCAGCCGATTCAACAGAGTGAGTGGCAGCCATGCAAAGGTGTACAAGTTTTTCATTTCAGTCCTTTATTGATACATCAAGTGAGCAGAGCTAGTGCCTTCCGAGTGCAGATTTGGTACCTACAGATGGGCACATGTATCATGGAGCCTTGAGGACTTTGCGGGAGATCACAGTGCCGACGGAAGATTGACTACTTCTGATATCACAGATGCGTGGCGGTTTGCCAACCTTTTCCCAGCAGCGATGTATCAGAAATAACGGGATACTTGATTTGATCATCTCGGTAGAGCTTGCCGGGATGTCTCGTGTTTCTGCGAGTGATATGAGTACTTTTCAAGGCGGTGTTATTCATTATATCACTCACAGAGGACCGGATTTATTTCTGGAAGACCAAGAGTGAGGTCTTTCTGCTGCTCAAGAGTTTAGGAGCTCTTGGGAGACACACAGTGAAGACTGTCCCTGGTGCCTAATGGGGAGAGTACAACTTTGGGAGAGTTTGTTGACCATTAAAGGAGGTAGGTACGAGAGGAGCCATCGTCTCTGCCAACCCTGGGGAGAGAACGGCTGCGGAGAGGAAGCACCGCATCCATCTAGGCGCGTTTGTTGCATGACCGGGGCGTTATCGTTTGTGGCCGAGCCCGGCAACAAGAAATACATTTAACAGACCCATCGTCTTGGGGCACATGACTCCGAGGAGGCTTTTTCCGGGAAGAAGCCCGATATTGGTCATCTTCGTATCTGGGTGCATCACATACCTGCACATACCCAAGAGAAGAGGAGAAACTAGAGCCCACCGCAGAAGTGTATCTTTGTGTTGCCAGTGAGACCCCTGCAAGGCTCCCCGGATTGCCATCTCTGCGTATATGCTGTTGTCGCACGGAAGGAAGTTCGAGGAGGACAGGCCTTTAGGAGGTCATGGGAGTTAGAGCATTCAGACTAGCGAGACCCCGCAGCGCTGAGCCGCCCGCGGGATCCAGCGGGCAGGGATCAGAATCCCTGGAGGCTATCCATGACGACAGTCCGCTGGGGAGTGGCTCGTAGAGTCGCAGGGGTGCGTGCGCACGCAGAGCACCCACGTGCGCCCACCGGGGGAGTCCACCCGTGGACAACACACCCGCACCTCAAAGATTCACAGTGTTCAGGCAGCAGAGGGACACAGACAGACAATGCGAGGAGTTCGTGCCCCGATGTTGAGTGAGGAGGAGTTTGCTCTGTACGTGGAGCATGTTCAGGAAGGAGGAAGCCCAAGTGGCTTCAGGACACCTTGAGAGATGCCACATCTGTTGCTGAGCCTAAGAGGCCGGTCAGAGAGAGCAGACCACCTGAGAGGTTTTGTAGCGATATGGCAATGGCTACCAGCATCCTTGACTCTGAGCCTTCTAGCTATGAGGAGGCAGCTAGCCAGCAGGTCTGGAGAGAGGCCATGCAGGAGGAGTATTCTTCTATCATGAAGAATGATGTTTGGGAGGTGGTGCCGAGGCTTGAGGGCAAATCCGTGGTTACTTCTAGATGGCTTTACAAGGTAAAGCATGCTGCAGATGGCAGCATTGAGAAATTCAAAGCGAGGTTTGTGGCTAGAGGGTTCTCCCAAGTAGAGGGAGTTGATTATGAGGAGACCTTCGCTCCCGTGGCTCGATATACTTCGATCCGCTCCATTATATCGATAGCAGCAGAGATGGGTTGGAAGATCCACCAGATGGATGTGAAGACCGCATTTCTCAATTGCTTCATACAGGAGGAGGTGTACATTGAGCAGCCACAGGGCTTTGAGGTGCATGGGAAGGAGTCCCATGTGTGCAGACTGAAGAAGGCCCTTTATGGCCTGAAGCAAGCTCCCAGAGCTTGGTACTCCAGGATAGATACTTACTTGCACAAGATGGGTTTCACAAAGAGTGAGGCAGATCCGAACCTTTACTATATTGTGATAGGTGAGGAGCCTCTCATTCTGGTGCTGTATGTGGATGACTTAGTCATTACAGGTGCAGAGAGACTCATAGAGCACTGCAAGAGAGATCTTGCGACGGAGTTTGAGATGAAGGACATCGGCTTGATGCATTATTTTTTGGGTTTGGAGGTGTGGCAGGAGGAGGGGCATTTCTTCCTGGGACAGGGGAAGTATATTGTGGACATCCTTGGCAGATTCCACATGGAGGATTGTAGACCCATGTCGACACCGATGATCACCAACCGGAAGAAGCTTCATGCTTCGGATTCCGAGTTGGTGGATCCCACATTGTACAGGCAGCTGATTGGTTCCTTGATGTATTTGGTCAACACTAGACCAGATATTTGTTTTGCAGTCAACACGATGAGTCAGTTTATGTGTGAGCCTAGGAAGGCTCACTGGGTGGCTGCAAAACACATTTTGCGGTACTTGCAGGGGACAGTGGATTATGGTCTAGACTACAGGCAGGGGGATGGAGTGAGATTAGCAGGTTACACTGATTCTGATTGGGCAGGTTGTGCTTCTGATAGGAAGAGCACTTCATGGTGCTGTTTTGGGTTGGGTTCGGTAGTTGTGTCATGGTTCAGCTGAAAGCAGCAGTAAGTAGCATTGAGTTCAGCGGAAGCAGAGTATATGGCAGCCAGTCTAGCTAGTTGTGAGGCCATCTGGCTTCGCAAGATGTTGTTTGGCTTATTTGGTCAGCCGTTGAGACCTTCAGTGATTTACTGTGATAATCACAGTTGCATTAAACTCACGGAGAATCCAGTATTTCATGACAGGTCAAAGCATATCGGGATCAAATATCATTTCATCAGAGACTATGTTCAGAAAGGAGCTGTGAAGCTTGAGTATATTCCCACTGATGAGCAAGTTGCAGATATTCTTACCAAAGCCTTACCACGGGGCAAGCATGTCTACTTCAAAGACAAGATGGGTGTGGTGAGGAACACCTTCCTCGGTAAGAGGGAGTGTTGAAATTTGGTTACCGGAGGACAGGTGGTTCCCTAAGGCTTTGATCTTTGGCCTAGGGAAAAGTGTCCAAAAGAATTTAATTTTTCTCCTAAAGTGACTTTATAAAGTTATAAAGTAAAATTTAATTTAAAAGTGACTTTAAGTAATAAAGTTACTAAAGTCTAATTTTAAAGTGACTTTAATAAAGTCAATGTAAAATTAGAAAGGAAAAAGTGACTTTGGAAATAAAAGACTAAGTGGGTCTTTATTAAAGTGGGGTGAATTAAAAAATAGAAAGTGAGATTTAAATGAGCATTTAATCTCTGCCCTAGATCTCAATCTATCTCAGCCATTGGATTTAGGGATTCCCCAAAAGTCACTTAGGGTTAGGTTAAAGGAGGAAAAGGAGGAAAAGATCATTCATTCTTTCATGAGCAGATTGAGAGAGGAGGAGAAGGAGAGATGGAGACTTTTTTTCTGAAGAGAGCTTGAGAGGGTGAAGGAGAAGAAAAACTCAGCAAGTCCGTACAGCAGCAAGGAGGGCACGGTTTTCGAGGCAGCAAGAGAGTGCACGGATACAAAGGCAGCTTGGCCGTACAGCAGCACAGAAATCCGTACAGCAGTCCGTACAGCGGTATTGAGGCACGGTTTTCAAGGAGAAAGGCAACACGTTTTTCGAGGAATAGTACAGCAGCAAGAGGGCTCGATTTTCTAGGTGGCTGGGCACGTTTATCGAGGCAGCCAGCACTGTTTTCGAGAAAGACAGCTTGCTGGAAAATTCCGTACAGTCCGTACGACTGTTCAGCTAAGTTCTGGGCACGAATTTCTGAACTGTCATTTGCTGTAATAAATTTCTGTTTTGAGTATTTTGCTGTTCTGGCACGTTTTCCAAGGCGGAGGCAAGCACGGAAAACCAGATAAGTCTGTTATTAATTTGTTGGAATTTTTCCTGTATATTTCACCCCTCTGTAAAAGCATTTTCCAGAAATAAGGAGGAGCTTTCGAACTGGTTTTCCCCAAGAGTTGTAGGGGGTTTTTCCAGGGTCATGTTGACCAAAAATATCTGTGTCAAAATGTGTGAATGACTGTTTTTATGCTTGCTGATTTTTAATTCTGCATTTTCCAGCATTCTGAAAAATTTCCAGAATTTGTGTTTTCAACAAAATTTATTTTCCAGTTTGTTAAATGTATGGATATGGGAAAGGGCATTTAACTATTTTGGAGTAATAAGGTGAAAACTGAAAACCGGGGTGGGAAACTATAAATTTCTACAATAGGCTGGGTCTGTCAATCTGTTCTAATACACAGCACGGTTGATCTATAAGGCCAGTTCTGGGTAGAGAAAAAAGAATTTGCTGCATAAATGTTGCTCCAAACTGATACTTTGCAATAGATTGCAAATGCGGACCAATCAACAAATACTAAATAGATAACACAAATAGTATTAATAGCATGTGTACAATTTTCAGGTCTCTTCTTTTTGCAGTAGTCTGTCAATAAACACTGGCAGATTGCTAACATGTGGAGGACTTTTTTTTATTATTCTTGGGTCGCAATTGGGCTTACACACCCACGTCTGTGTCTTTCAAAGCCATAAATGCATTGCAGCTTTGAAACAGTTTAAATTAGAAACAACTTGGAAAAAGTTTCTAGGTATGTCCTGACTGTTCTGCTCTTTGGTGTAGTGCACACTTTCATCTAATGACGATGTTCTGCAGGGTGTAGTACCTCCTTTATCCTGCTGAGTTACACATCTACTTGATGAGAGATACATCAAATGAGCCAATACAGTGTAATTTAGGTGCCTTAGAAATTTCTTTAGGTGTCACTGATCCTACGTTTAGCCCTTGCCATTTGAGTAGCTTAGCTCTTGAAATCAATAAATCTGATTAATTCAGATTCCTAAAGTTTAACTTTAAACCCCTTGGACAGTAATTTCACTCATTTTAGTCCTTGAGTAGTGCTTCCCAAGTCGTCAAATTCTCATGGATTGCGTGTTTATGGACTGTTACCGATCCAATTAGCAGGGTTGCTAAGATCCTAGCAACCTTGCTAGATGGGCGCACTGTTAATTTCTGCATATGTTCTACGCCATTTCAGATTAGGGCATAATACTGAAGAAGATAGAACATATTAATAGATCGATAGAAGACAAGCCAAAAACAGAGATAAGAAATGGTGGCGTTACGGCGATCAGCTAGATGCTTCTACCAGCAAAGTCTCCAATAGGTCATTCAGCCAAGCGTGTCACACGTAACCTAGAACAACCCAAACAAAGAACAGTCCATATATATATATCATAGCTCCAACGCTATCCAGAGAGAGAGAATTCTTCCACAACAATGTGTGTCAAATGAATTCTAAGTCTCTCCAATATATTGGAATCTTTGGGGGTGTGTGACACGTCCTTTAAGACATTTAAGTCTATATTTTATTCTAGGCCGACCTAGCACATAAGTGGAATAAATTCAAAGTACATGTTTTGCTCATCCGATTGAGATGATCTTTAGATCGATCTTACACCTCTCCGAAAGAGGAATCCGATAAGAATATTGGGATCATCATCTGAGCAGCACGACCTGGAGTTTGGACCTAGTTGTTTAATTTTAACACTCCCTCTCAACTAGGGAGAACTCCGTCCACTAGTGCAATCCAAACATCGTGCGTCATCCCGCCGTAACTTGCTTTGCTGGCCTCTTTATTTTAGAACAGAAGTGGGTCAGTCACAAAGACATCATTCCCGGCTGACAGATTCAGCCCAGAGGTCAAAACCTCTAACGGACTCACAAAGAGTCTCCAACCAACCCGAAGTTGGTTCATTTGACCCGAAGTCAGGCAGAGGTCCGAGACCTCACAAGACTTGATCCCAGATCAAGTGGTTGGACCATGCCATCCTAGATAGAGAGTACGACAATCTCTGATGCGTCCATCAGTCTTTGCTACTAGTCTCTAGCTTTTCCCACCTTATTGGCCAAATGAGAGGGACTTCCCATGAGCCCTGAACTCAATGGGTAGGATGCATACGGGGCACAGATAATGAGAGGTGAACCAACTCAATAATCAAAATGGTGGGGTCCAAGCACACCAACAAGGTTTGGCAAGCCTAGCCTTGTGGTTGCTCATAGCTTCGAGAAGCTGTCCCCAAAGCCCCCCAGAGCTCCTCGAGCTCATTGTCCAACAAGACCCACATCATAGGGTCGTTCCACGATACCAAGTCTCTCACGGAAGGTTAGGAACTTGACCTTCCCTAGGGGCTTAGTGAGAATATTCGCGACCTGCTCATCAGTTCCTATATGATCGAGCCTTACAGCGCCTTGCTGTACCAGATCCTGGATGAAATGGTACCTGATATCAATATGCTTGGATCGATCGTGGGACACAGGATTCTCGGTCAAGCGAATCCCACTATGATTATCACAGAGTATCACTGTGGTATCTAGCACATGCTCGAACAACTCACTGAAGAGCTTTCGCAACTAGACTGCTTTACAACAGGCCATACTTGCTGGAATGTATTCGGCCTCAGCGGTGCTCAAAGCCACCGACTTCTGCTTCTTGCTCATCCATGAGATCGAAGCAGAACCAAGATTGAAACAACATCCCGATGTGCTTTTACGATCCACCACACTGCCAGCCCAATTGGCATCAGTATATCCAAGGAGTGTCACGCTCTCGGCAGTGTATCTCAGCCCATGGTTTATCGTGCCCCGAAGATATCTCAGAAGATTCTTGGCACCAACCCAGTGAAAGTGATGAGGCTCAACCATTTGTTGACTCAAAGTGTTCACTGCAAAACATGTATCTGGATGGGTGTTCACTAAGAACATCAGGGCCTACGAGTTGACGATACTTAGTAGGATTTGACAGTACAGGCCTAGCAGCACTGCCACTCAACTTCTTGAAGTTAAGTTCCATTGGTGTTGACACGGACTTGCAGTATACCAAATCTTTCCAGAAGTTTCATAATGTATTTTCCTTGAGAAAGGAAAATCTCACCAGGTCTCTGCCAGACCTCCAAGCCTAGGAAATAGTGCATCAGTTCTAGGTCCTTTATCTCGAACTTAGCAACGAGCTCCCTCTTGCATTGATGAATGAGAGGGTCAGCACCTGTCAGGAAGAGGTCGTCCTCATACAAAGCTAGAATGAGAGGCTTTTCTCTATCAACCTTGAAGTAAAGGTTCAGATCAGCCTTACTACGAGTGAAGCCCAGCTTCACCAGGTAGCTATCTATCCTCTCGTACCAAGCTCTGGGTGCTTTGTTTCAGCCCATAGAGGGCTTTTCTTCAACCTGCAGACATGGGTGTCCCTAACCTGGACTTCGAACCCTAGAGGTTGCTCAACATACACCTTCTTCCTTTAATACATCATGCAGAAATGCGGTCTTTACATCTATCTGATGAAGACTCCATCCTTGCGTAGCAGCAAGGGCTATTATTGATTGAATGGTGGTATATCGGGTCACAGGTGCAGGTGTGACATCATAGTCTATGCCTTCCTCATGGGCAACGAATCTTGCCTGAACTTTTCAACACTTCCATCAGATCCATGCTTGATTTTGAAGCGAGGTGACAACAACTTTGATCTGTGGTCTAGGAAACATATCCCATATATCATCCTTGTATCCTTCCAGATTTAGATACTTTCCAGTTTCTTCAAATGTTCCAGGCTCATATTGTACTCATGGCAGTTAGATACTCCTGGTATTTATATGGCTTCTCGGTTTTCTTCTCCCTCTGAAGCCATATGTCTTTGAGCCATGAGGATCTTCTTTCGTTCAGTAATGATATTAGCTCAGGAGCATATAAAGTTGAATTCTCCCTCTCAATGCCAGCTTCTCTTGTGAGAGTAGACATTTATGTCAAATGAGGGCATCCTAGACACCAACTTGGAAAGGGGGACTTAATCTTCCACAGTGAAAGCCATCCAACAGGCTTTGCTGATCATGGTTCAAGATTCCAATAATGTGTCTGAAAGTTGTTGAAACACGTTTTACCATTGCACTCCAGTGAGACTGCTGCTATCTCATGCTGACTGCTACATAGGTGTCTATCTATGTCATTGTCCAACAGGGAGAATATATCAACACGCCTTAGCTTGTTAGGAGTCTTGTTATTCTGAGGAGGTCTGTTATAGCTTCCTCAACCAACCCTCTTTACTGCGATCCACAGAACTAGGGATCCAAACATGATTCCTTCTCTGCACTTGAGAGCTTCATCTACTTCATCTGACATCTCATGATCTTATGTGGTACCTTTCGGTTCGCAGATCTAGCACAGTCATAAGTGCCATTGTTGTTCATACTTTATTTTGATTTTTCCTCAGCCTTCTAGAGATTCGGGCCTTACTTCCAGTCCTTCAAACTCAGTCTGTTATGATCTCTCTCTGTTGTAGCTTCTCCTTATTAATACGGCCAGCTGTAGGAGAGTTATTATGGGCACCTTACAGCCCCACAAACTCCCATGCTGCCATGTTAAGAGGTGGTTAGGCCTGCGGCCTACCACAGATCTGATTGTAACTTAACAACCCCATGCTCCTCTCCACCTCGAGTTGTTGTCGTCATCATAGAGATACTGACACAACTATCATGGGAAAACTGTCAAGGAATTGTCGCAATTCAGCCTGAATATAGTGTATTTCCTTCACATGAAACTCTGCATTTTCACTTTTCTCTTAAGAACATTGCATACTGCTTTGCCCATGTATCCTTCAGATTAATGTCACTAGTGGAACAAACCTTGCAACTTAAGCACTTATGAATGAGATCCTGCATGAATTGCACAACAACATTCCTCCTCTCTTCTGAAGGGCGGTTTGGCGGAAGGTTAATTTCTGCTTCATCAAACAGCAATATCATCTTGAGACTCTACAACGCTTTCAATAATAGCGCAGTAGACTTACATGCCCAAATATTCAGTAATATTTATATATCATTCCGACAACCTAATTATCCCCAATAACATAGTGTCTTGGCTTTCTGATATGTATCTTTCAGAATAACAGACTTAAAAAAAATATGACCCCTTTTTAAGACAGAGATTAGATGAACCTGGGTTGTTTCAACTTGTTTGACCAGCCTTGATACTGTGATACTGGTTCTTCTATGAACTGAATTAAATTCAGTCTTTGCTGCCAGCAACCACAACTCATATATATATATATTGACTTCAACTTAGGATAATATTGATTAACCAATGCACACAACGGGAGCGATCAATGCACAATCTCTTTTAACTACTGTAGGATCTAAATTCCTGTGGTTATACTACAGGTGCAGACCTCAAACTTCTGCGCACACATTCTCCGTTTCAGCCACACTACGTAACAAGAAATTTACCTGGCAATGAGATTAAACTCAAACACCATGACAACCTACGTCGAAATCAAGAGGAAGTAGACCGTAGCAACTCAAAAATGTTGCTAGACGGTGCTTATTTGCACTAGGTCTGCCATTTTCCAAATCACATTCTACAGGTATCAACGACCGTCACTTCAGAATTCCCAATTCGATAATCCATTGTGCTCTCGGTCTCGGCTTCTCGACAGAAGGCATTTCGGATACACAAAATTAAAGGGTTGTAAAAATAATACCCTTTCCACGACAATGCCGCTTGGTGATGGACTCAGAATTCGATACACAGCAATTTCTGCAACAAATTTTCCCCGAAAAGTAGCAGCGATTGGGAGTTGTGTGAAGTATATCCAATCACAGTGGAATTCCGTCGATTTGGGTCAACGCGTCAATCAGATTGTCGATGTGATGCTCATGTAATCACTCCCGCTAGAAAAAAAAACATGTTAAAAAATCAGGGGAGAAGCTAAATATATCCCTGTAGCATCGCGACTCTGTCCATTGATCGAAGGACGCAAACATTTTATTTAAGCAAGGAATTTTGTCCAAATGACGGTTGTGTCACGCAGAATCTGCGAGGATTAACTCGGTCATGGAAATCGCTATAGCGAAGATAGGAAAGCATGGGACAAATCCGAGCAGGAAGTCCTGCATGACACATGACTGTTTGCTGAGCAGCTCGACATTCACTATGACGTCAATCACCAGCCGTGACGTCAATTTGACTGTGGCCTTCGAATTTCGTAACAGATATACCGACAATTTAAAGCTTTGTCACTTCCCGAAATGTACGCTAAGTTTCTGCCCTCGACGCTTTGAAAAATACGCTGGGACTCTCTCTCAGCCCCTCGAACAGTCTCCTTACGAAGGAACTTCGGCCTCTCCCTTCCTAGGGCTGTGGCATACGATTTGATCATGTCCACTCCAGCCATTGCGGTGGACAATTCAGCATCCAGTATTTGCAGATTGTGAAATTTCATTTCATTGTCTAACGCCGATAGGTCCATTGCGGGGAAAACAACAATTTATCACAGACACGCCTTAACCACGCAGTCAAAACACAATTATGTTTACGTTACAGAGATTTAACTCTTCAGAAAACATCAGTTTGACCTTCAAACAAGGGCACAACATTTCAGCCTGTTAGCTACCCTTAAATTTCTGTCATATCAAATGGTGGCTAAATAATGATTGGATAGCCTTCAAGAAACAATTCCATGATTAAAATTGTTGATACTTGAAGACTTTTGATAAATATCCTATCCTTGGTTAAATATTCGCTACTGTTTCCATTCAGAACTCAGAAATCCTGCTGATTCCTAAAGCCTAAGTGCTGCTGCTAAACCCCTTTTTCCTTTCCTTCCCCTCAAAGCTAACCTCCTCTTGTATTCCTCCATTTCCCATGAAAACACCACAATTTCATATTTCTCCCTATTCCCCCTCATCAGAATCCATTCCATAAGGTCTAAGACCCCTTATTAGCCTTATCGGAACCTTCATTTCCCTTGAAAAACCCATTAAAAAACTATAGGAAATGCATATTTCCTATACATTAGACTTGAGCCCCCGCGGGCCAAGTTCCTAGCATCCCTCCGTCCATATAACTGAGCGCCAGAACCAACTGCTTTAAGCATCAGGCGCTTATCTTTCCAAAGAAATTCCTCCGCCCGAAAACACCAAAAACCTTGGTAAACTATGAAAATCGGGCTTTTATTAATTTCTAAGGTTTTCCGCCCAAATAATTTATGAAGTTATCTCGACCATCGATCTGCTCCACAGATCGGACGGCGCGGAGTGCTACTTGCCCTGTGGACCCCGCCATTCCCCGCGCTGTTTTCCAAAACCATGGTTTATTCCGCACCACTCTTTGGGCAAAGGCTGTTTTGGCTCGAGGCCTAGCGATTCCACACACCTCTTGACACGCGTCCTCTGTACTATTTGAAAACCGCCGCTTAAACTCTGCGCCCGCGCGTTATCCGTCGGAAGGAGACCGCTTAGTGGAATCAACGATAACCATCAGATCGAGACCCCCGTATCCAATGGCTGTCATTCGTTGGAGTCACTCGCCCTTTAATCAAGCTGCATACTGTTTAGCCGGGCCCCGGCGCAACTGAGAATCCGTCTCCGCCGTCGATCTCTGCAGATCGACGGTCCACCTTCAATTTCCTGATTCCATTACTCAGTCCACCTTTTTCCTCCACTGACTTTCCAAATCGCTCCCGATCGTTGATCACAGCGCGATCAACGGTTCCGATCGCCCCGTTTCTCCCGCACGCCCTCCGATGCAGATTTTCCCATATAAACACAGGATTTTATAATTTTGTTTGTATTTTGCAGGTTTTAAAATTCTTTCGCCATGTCTGAAGAAGATTCGAAGGACGAGGGTGACGACTCCCGTTCTTTCGATTTAACAAAGGAGATCGACCACAGGGTATAGAACTGTGTTGTCAACAAGGTTTCATGAGCCGTTGATGCAGCATGCCCCTGTCAAACCTAGAAAACATCGAACAAACCCAGAAAAAGAGTATCAGAAAGAAGAAATGGATCAGAGCGAGAGTTTAATGGACAGATTGGAAGGGATTACGGCTAAGACGACCATCAGAAGCCTAATCTCCCAGCCTAAAACACAGCTTAAAGGAAAACCTAAAATTGTTTATCAGACATAATGCCTCCACCACCATATCTGAGGCAAATTGATTCCTCAACCACCACAGCGCCACCTGTGCCTCAAAGGATTCAATCAAGAGTTGGATTTATTGATCAGGATCATATTTTTGCCTCGACATAGCCAAAGAAGTCACTTCCGCCGGGGCCTTCAATGCAAAGAATATCTACGGAGTTACTTCGGACTACCTGTGCCTCAAAGGTCAACAAATACTCCTACTTAGCTTAAAATCATGAGTGAAAATCAATTTATACGGTGAACACCTCTTCTGTTTCTTCATTGAGCATCCCAAGGGCCAATGGGCCATTTAAATCCTGTATTAATTGTAATTGAGATCTTTTTCAGATCTCACCTCCTCATCTTTCTATATATACCACAGCGGAGATGAGTGGTGGGGGGTTGGTTGCTGGTTGCTATTTGATCACAAGTTGTAACATTGAAACTCTCGGAAATAAATATACAAGTCTGTTGAAGTTGAAAAACAAATTGAAGTCGTGGATGTCTTGATGATGTTGTTGCATTCCTGTTCCTGAGAAGGCTCTATCACTGGATTCATGAGCTTGGTTGTTGGTGAAGTATTATAACTGTTTAATGTTTTCTCCTGTTTTCATTATGTTTCATAATCTCTTACTACAGTAGGCTGAAAGTTTTAGGTTAAGAAATGACTCCTGGAAGCACCTTAGACCTGTTCACCCTTCACTGTTTTATGTTTTCTTCTGCTGAAGTATTTTAGAGGCTTTAAACCTTCTCTTTAGTCTTCATGCTTGTTTATTTCCTTAATAGCTCAAATAGTTGGCTTCAGCATGATTTATGGTTCTCCCTGCTTGTCTGCCATCACTTGAAAGCCGTTATTGAAGTCTCCCTTTGAAGTACCATTGTCTTAAGTTAATCAAAGAGGTCGGTTTTGATCTTACCCTTTGCCCCTGCTTGAACAGTTGTTTTGAAGGTCTTTATAGTTGCAAGCATAGATGTTATTTAGGTGTTCCCTCTTCTATGAATGCAGCTATCAGTGAATCTCTTATGTTTTCTGAGTCCTTTAGAATAAAATCTTTGAGGAAATAGGGAGTTCCCCGAATCTTAGATTTAATTTTAAAAGTTGTCTTGAAGTCATTATTTGCTTAAAGAATGTTTGTGGAATTTATGGTTAGCCCTGTCTATCAAATATCTCTTTATTGTTAAGTTATGTTTTCAAGTTCCCTTTGTTGAGAATTAAGTTTCTCTTTCTAAAACATTAATGTCCATCTCATTCCAAAACAAAGGATCCTGTGGCCAAGTTAGATTTGCCCTTTGATATCCCATATCCATTGATGAGTTTGTCATGACCTTATTTTGACTCCATAGCCCAATGAACCGGATACTTTTTCTTTCTGTCTATCTTTCCTAGACCTTTCATGTTCTGCTGTGTCAACTCAATCCAACCAAACAAACATCCGCACTTAATAACTAGTCTAAAATCCATAATCAAAGCAAACAAGATAAAACTTTGCAAACAAATATTTGAGAGATCCCTCTTTGAGAACAGGAGGACTAGATCCTGGAACTCTAAAGATTGGTTCTGATGTTGCCTTGTCTTTTGATTTGCCAAACTGTCAAAACACGGGACACCAACATAATGGCGATCACGGTGGGACTCTACTGAGAATTAGAGGTTTCAAAACCTTTCTTAATACCTTTAGGTCCAGTATAACATAAGTAACTTTCTTCAAGCAATGCCTAACAAAATGGCAATCATGATAGGACTTGATTGAATCAGTGACAAACTAAGTAACCCTAAGGATTTCTTTTAATCCTTATCAAACCTTGAAGGAACCAGTTACCAAGCCATAAGAGAAACTTTGTTTGTTTGAACACCTTAGCTAAGTGCAAAATCAGACTTAAAACACTCTCTTAACCTATAAAACCAAAATAAACTCAGAAAAACCCAAAAATATTTCAAGTTTGGCTTCATAATAAACATGGTAGTGGACCATAGAGCCTTTTACCTCCTCACGAGCTAAAAACTTCCACTTTATAGTGAAACACTCATTCCCACATATCACTTACTTTTGATGTGTTTTACCTTGTACTCTTAGACAGAGTCTGGAAAGGGCCAGATAGCCTCTGGATCTCATCCTATTTTAGAGGTGATATATCTGGTGAATGCCCTCCCAGTCAATCTCTGGTTAGAGTTTGTTGTGTTTTGGGATATCCTTAAAAAAGGATGTTTCACAAGCACTGTGGTGGACAGTGTACCTCTTTGAAAACACTCTAAAAATTTCCACCTGGTGACTCCACAATCCTGAGCAGACCTTAACACTCCACTGGAAAGAACCCTCGCCATTATAACATTTTCCAAATCCAATTAGAGGACTGTAGGATCAAAATTTGTGTAAACAGATCAGTTAACCTCTCAAAGATTGTCATACTTGGTTGAAATTTTCTTGTTATTTTGGGTCTAAAAACACGCCATAGTGACTTCTAGAAATATCTACACTAGAGCCCATCCTAACCCCAACCCACCTAAAATAGTTGATGACCCAGAAAGTATCCTCTGGAAGTCTCCTAAGATTAAATTATCAACTGTTTTCAGATCACCCCCAAGACTTAAATCAGTTTCTGAAAAACTTTCAACTCTACAACACTCACAGGCTGACTTGGTTAATCCATTTAGGACTAGGTCATTTAGTGAGTTAGAACAACTAGATTCTGATTTTTCACTATATTCTCCTGAAACAAGTGAAAATATTGATAACAGAGAAACAACACCTCCTGATTTACATTTTCTTCACATCCTAGGTGTCTCTCATCCAAGATCAGCTCAGCATTCTACTCCTGGACCATCCACTTCTACTCATCCTACATCCACTGTTCAAACCACCACACCTCAGCCCACTTTCCCTCTTGTCAATCCACCACTTGTTAATCCACCCCCACCGCATATCATGGCAGCATGGTATGCTCCCTTAGCCCTTACTATACCACTAGTCAATCTTCTACAGGACTATCAGTCCAAAATTCCATTATATGATGCTAATAATGCTACAACTGCATCACAACATGTGGATAAGATGAATGACTATTTTGACCGAAATGAAATTGATGATGATTGTCAAACTTAGATTATTTGCTCGAGCTTAGGGGGAAAGTAGAAAAAATGATTTAAAGAAAGTTTATGCAAATAGTATTAACGATCTCCAAATACAAATAATGTTCCTAAACAAATGGGAAGTAAAGAAAAATCCTCACCAAGTCCTTGCTGATTACAACAACCTCCGTAGGAACCCTGGGGAAAGTGTACAAGCACATTGTACTAGGTTTAACAGTGTATACAATGCACTTTCCATAGAATTAAAACCCCCACAAGGCTCAGCCTTAAACAAATTCCCTGAAGGATTTGACTCTGGCATGACTTATTCACTAAGAGAAAGATATTTTGCAACTCTTGAAGATATGCAAAGGGGTTCTCTTTCTGTGGAAGTAAACTTAATAGAAAAAAGAGCAAGAATGAAAACTGAGAAGAGAGTATCTTTCAGAGAAGAATCTCCTCCTTCTACTTCAAGCTCAAAAATGGAAAGAATGTTGGAAGAAATGATGAAAGAGGTGAGCATAATTAAGAAAGCACAAGCAAATCAAAACCAGATTGCACTTCAAAACAATCGAAACAGAAATAGGAAGCAGAGTTATAAAAGAGATAACAATAAGGATAAACAAAAAGAAAGTGACCAACAAATTAGACCTCCCTTCCAACAGAATTATGTAGATCAATATGAGGAGGATAGGGAGTTAGAAAGGTTGGAAGAATCACATGTAAACTTGATTGGATCAGACAGTGGGGATGATGTTTACCTCACTGAGGAAGAACAAGATTTCTTCTCTAATGATCAAAATATAAACACCTATGAAGACTCAGATGACTCTAGATTGGGTTTTGAGAATGCAATCATGGAGGTACACAAGCAGTACGATCTTAGGAGCAAGGGAAGTGAAGAGAATTCAAAAGATAAGAATGCTAGCACTGCTGTCAAGAAAAACGTAGAAAACCAACCCAAAAAGACAGCAGAAAAAACCAACATTTCGGCTAAAAAACCAGATTTAAACAAAGATAAGGCAATGTTGAACAAAGTACCCCTAGTACTTCAGCTAGTGGTCCTGGTAAAACTACTCCTATCACTAGTTCAAGCAAGGTTCAGCAAATCAAAATTGCTGAAAATAATTCAATTGAAAAAATAGATGTAAATATTAACAAATCAATTATTCCTTTCAGCCTTGAGGGAGAGATTGCTAAGATAAAATTTACCATCCCCTAAAATTTGAACTAGTAACCCAAAGTGTACAAAAACCAAGTTTTGAAAGCTTTAAACTTAGGAAGTGATGCCGATACCTTAAACAATGGGATGACAAACTGAGTTGTTGTTGTGAAGGTTGAAGGAAAATATCAAGAAAAGGACAGTCCACTCCATACATGTTATTTTGAACATACATGAGAAAATTCTACACAATGCGATGTTAGATTCTGGAGCTTCGCACAATCTAATGCCCAAGGTAGTGATGGAAAGCTTAAGCTTAGAGATTACTAAACCATACAAAGATTTGTATTCTTTTGACTCAAGCAGAGTCAAATTTTTGGGTTTAATCAAAGATTTATGTGTTAATTTATCTCAGATCCCTGCTAAGAGTCTAGTAATGGATATAGTTGTAGCTGGCATTCCTCCTAAGTATGGTATGCTCTTATCAAGATCTTGGGGAGCCAAACTTCAAGGAAGTCTTCAAATGGACATGTCTTATGCCACCATCCCCATTTTCAACCAAAACAGAAGACTATACAGGGAATCTCACATGAAGTACATGGTGAGTAACATGGACAAACCAAACAACACTCCAATCTATTCTATTTCATCAAGTTTAGATTCCTTTATCTTATGTAATGAAGATGAAATCACCCAACCAGATAAGGAAAAAATATACCCAATCAGTTCACCAGAACAATCCAATCTTCCTTTCAATCAAATTCAAAACATTGACAATCAACAGCAACAAGAAAATGAAAATGATTCAAATATACTTTGGACAATAAATTTCGATGGATCACTGCAATAAAACTAGTGCGGGGAAACAGTGTACGGATTCAGACCACAAATCAGAGTTTTTCATACAAATTAGATTTCCCGTGCACTAAAAACATCGCTGAGTACAAAGCCCTCCTCCTAGGTTTACAATTGCTCAAATAGTTGAAGGCCCAAAGGATATCTGTTTTAGGAGATTCCGAACTCATCATCAAACAAATCAAAGGAGAATACTGTGTGAAATCTAAACTGAGGAATCTCAATCTTGCCTAGACCTGCAAAAACACCAGAAAAAATATGAACTCATTTTCATTCCTAGAGCACTGAATCATCTGGCAAATGAACTTGCCTTCATGGCCAGCAATTGCCAAGTACCTGAAATAAATGAACAACTCAGTATAAAGGTGAAACACAGACCTGCTGTGCCTGATAACGAAGATCACTGGCAGGTGTTTGAATCTGACAAACACATAGATGATTTCTTGAAATCAGAAAATAATTTCAGCATACCAACACAAGAGACTAGCCATGAAGAAAACTGTTTGTATATTGAACAAAACCCAGAGGCTGAAATAACATATCCTGTTGATATAAATCATTGCGAAAATCCATTTGAAGCAGATATAGTGAACAATGAAGACCAAGAAGACTTGGAAGTCTTACAATGCAAAAATGATAAGATCCCAAGAGGTATTACACCTTTAGAACACCTATTTGATCTCAATGATGTAGCTAAAGAACCCAGAATGGAGCCTATGGAAACAAATGTAGAAGAACATAACATAGGCAGTCTAGCAGAACCCAAGATGATCAAGCTATCCAGCACCCTCCCAGCCCACATGAAATTGCAGTACATAGAACTTTTCAAAGAATTTAAAGATGTGTTTGCTTGGGAATACAAAGACTTGAAATCATATGATACCAGCATCATCCAGCATAAAATCCCCTTGAAGGAAAATCAAAAGCCTTTCAAGAAAAAACTGAGGAGAATAAATCCTCTTTTACTACCTTTGGTTAGAAGCGAAGTGAAAATGTATAATGCACTGGGATCATAGTACCCATTAGATTTTGAGAATGGGTATCAAATAGTTTATAGTAGAAGCAGGAAATGGGCTGCATTGACTTCATTTAAATAGAGCCGCTTTAAAGATACTTCACCCCGATGCCTCCTTGGACCATATACTTCAAAGTAGTTGGGTCAAAGAAGAATATCCAGCACAGATGGTTTTCTCGGGTTACAATCGGAGGTGTTAGTATTCCCAAGTGATCAAATCTGGCTACGTTACTCTGTAGGGCACCTTTACATATGTCAAAGTAACTGGATTGATGAAACCTTGAGGGCCACCTTCCAAAGGGCCATGGACATAGCCTTCTCTGAAGATATTGGCTATTTAATAATTATTTACCTTGATGACATAACTTTTTCTCAAAAACTAATGAAGAGCATTTGATTCACCTAAGAAAGGTTTTTGAGAAGTGTAGGAAATTTGGCTTATCATTGAATCCCAAGAAGACCCTCTTTGGTCTCCAAGAAGGGAAACTTCTTGGTCATATAATTTCAGAAGAGGGAATCAAAATAGATCCTGCAAGGATAGATGGCATATTGCAAATTAGCCATCCTAGAAGCCTCAAAGAATTGCAATCTTTCATTGGAAAGATTAATTTTTTGAGAAGGTTTATTCCCAACCTTGCTAAGCTATTAAGGAAAATTACAAACATTCTTAAGAAAAAAGTGGGTGTAAAATGGACTTTACCAGCTAAACAATCATTCGAACTGGTCAAACAAGCTCTTACCCAAACCCCAGTCCTGATTAGTCCTGATTTTACCAAAGACTTTTATATTTTTTCTTTGTGTCCCGGAACAGCCACAATAAATGCTTGATCTTGCTTAGAAGAATGATTTCAGACAGAAATGTTGTCATCATTTTTTAGTAGGGCCCTAAGAGACGCTCCTCTCAATTATAACATTATGGAGAAGCAAGCCTTAGCATTAGTAAAAGCATTAAAAGAATTTAGGGTTTATATTTTACACTCTCATATAATTGCTTTTTTTGTCCCATATACTTGTTGTCAAAGCAAGGATATTCTAAGTCGGGACCACGATGGTAAAAGGGGAAAATGGATTGCAACTATTCTTGAATATGACTTTTGAAGTAGGCCCACCAAACTAGTTAAGGGGCAAGGATTAGCAAAACTTATGGCTGAGTCTAACTTCCAAGAACTAGACATGAATATGGTGGATGTGTTGGAAGAAATGGAAAAATCTTATGCTCCTTTTATTAAGGAAACTTTTCTGAACTCCCCTTGGTATACTGACATTGTTTATGTGCTTTTATATTTAAATTCTCCTCCTTCTTTGTCTAAAACGAAAGCTAGATTTTTGAAACAGAAAGCTCTGAGTTTTTGCATATTAGATGGGGTGTTATATTGGAAAAATGATGTTGGAATTTTTCTTAAATGTTTACTTGAAGATGATGCAGAAAAAATCATGCACGAGTTGCATGATGGTGAATGTGGAGGACACCTCTATTGGAAGGCCACATCAAACAAAATTCTCAGAGGGTTACTATTGGCCTACCCTTTTCCCAGACACTCAGAAGTTGGTCATGTATTGCCATAAGTGTCAGATATTTGATGGCAAGAGAAAACTCCTTCCCTTACCTTTACATCCTATCAGATTTGAGGCACCTTTTCAACAATGGGGGCTGGACTTCATTGGGGAAATTCATCCATCCTCCTCAGCTCAACATAAGTGGATCCTCATATCCACTGACTTCTTCACCAAATGGATAGAAGCTATACCTACCAAGAATGATAATGACTCTGTCATTATCAAGTTTCTTGAAACCCATATCCTATCCAGGTTTGGTTGTCCCAGAAAAATCATAACAGACAATGCTGCTGCTTTCAAATCTAAGAAGATGGTTGATTTTTGTCACATATACCATATAACCTTGGGCCATTCCACTGCTTACTATCCCAAAGGAAATGGATTAGCTGAATCCTCCAACAAGAGCCTCATTAATATCATTAAAAAGCTGTTGGAACAGAATCAAAAATCATGGCATAGTAAGCTGGTTCATTCCTTATGGGCTGATAGATTAACTACAAAGAAATCGATAAATATGTCCCCCTATCAGTTAGTTTATGGCATGGATGAAATTTTTCCTACCTCATTGGGAGTTCCAGTCATGAAGCTCCTTCAAGAAGTGCAGGTTGAAGAAAATGATATGCAGAGGAGGATCAACCAAACAATCCATTTACAGCAGACCAGAGAAGAAGTTTATGAAAGAACACAGTTAGTCCGAGAAAAAATGAAGAAGCTATTTGATAAGAGGACTAAGGCAAACAATTTCCAGGTTGGAAGTGTTGTTCTTAAATGGGATTCAAGAAGAGAAGAGAAGACCTACCCAATGGTTTGAAGAGCTTTGTGGAAGACCATATGTATTCATGTTGAGAGGGGTCTGTACATTTTTCTTGAAAGTAATGAATGGAGAAGACCTGTATGGAGGTCTTGTCAATGGCAAGATGCTCAAGCATTACTTCTGCCAATAATCCTAAGTTTTAAAGCATTTTTGTTTTTATCATTGTAAATATCATATTCTAACCATTGCATTCAAAGTTATGAAAAATCAAAACACAAAAACAAAGAAAAGAAAAGAGGGCAGGTTGTGAAAATAAGAAAGGCAAAGCCCCATGCCAAAAAAAGAGAAACAAAACTGAAAGTGTGCAACCTTAAATGCCACTCCTAATAACCACACTTCTAGTTAGTCAAACAGCCTAATCTTGACTAATTAGTTTTAAATTTTCTGTTGATAGGGTAGTGGGTTTGGTTTTCCAAACTATTTAATCTTGGCTTATCAGTAGATAGATTAGGATAGAAATTAAAGGTTCAAAAAAATTCAAAATCTGAACCAAAGTCTCCAAAGAGAGATGACTCAAAAGCTATTTTGTATACTGATCATAAAAGAAATCTTACAGTTCTAGTACATACAAATAAGAATAGAGGCTCCTAGGAAGAGAGCTGACTCAAACAAAAGCAAAAACAGAGCTGTGAAGAAAAGAGAAGGCCATGATGAGAAATTTCAGATCTTAAACCTTCCATTTTGATTTTACTTTTCTGCAAATAATAATCTGTAATGAAACTGTTTTTTTATGCCATAGATCCTGACAAGTTAAAACAACTTAATCTTGGCTTATTATTTTAACGTTCAATATTATAGAATTTAGAATGAAAGTCTGAATTTGGATGGCAATCCCAACGGACGATTAGATTAGGTAGAGAATCATATGGGATCAAGCTGTTTAATGCGGATCCATGAAGAAATAGGTAGAGTTAAATTAGTCATTATCCTTTTTAAAGAATAAGTATTGTAAAAGAGGTTGCCAATCCAGGTGCACTCTGATGAAGAGAAAATGTTAGATCAGTAGGATTGGGTAGGTAGAAATTTTGTTGATAGAGTTCCATTGTTTCTCAAAGATTGAATATTGGTTTCCAGAGCAAAGAAAGATCATTCAAGCAGGGGAAACAACCCAATGGATGAGGCAACTGATCAGCCCCCCAGAGAATACAAGTCTGCAGTTCTTGACGCCTCCAAAAAAGACACCATCCCCAAGTGGAGCCACTATTAGCCACCCTTAAATTTCTATCATATCAGATGGTGGCTAAATAATGTTGGATAGCCTTCAAGAAAAAATTCCATGATTAAAATTGTTGATACTTGAAGACTTTTCGATATTGTCCTATCCTTGGTTAATATTCACTACTGTTTCCATTCAGAACTCAGAAATCCTGCTGATTTCTAAAAGCTAAAGTACTGCTGCAAAGGACCCCTTTTTCCTTTCCTTCCCCTCAAAGCTAACCTCCTCTTCTATTCCTCCATTTCCCATGAAAACCCCACAATTTCATATTTCTCCCTGTTCCCCCTCATCAGAATCCATTCCATAAGGTCTAAGACCCCTTCTTAGCCTTATCGGAACCTTCATTTCCCTTGAAAAACCCATTAAAAAACCATAGGAAATGCATATTTCCTATACATTATACTTGAGCCCCCGTGGGCCAAGTTCCTAGCATCCCTCCATCCATATAACTGAGCGCCAGAACCAACTGCTTTAAGCATCAGGCGCTTATCTTTCCAATGAAATTCCTCCGCCCGAAAACACCAAAAACCTTGGTAAACTATGAAAATCAGGTTTTTATTGATTTCTAAGGTTTTCTGCCCAAATAATTTATGAAGTTATCTCGACCGTCGATCTGCTCCGCAAATCGGATGGTGCGGACCCCGACCTACCATGTGGTCCCCACCTCCCGTACGTTGTTTGCCCAAAACCGATAGTATTTTCCACACCACCTTCGGGCCAAAGGCTTTTTTCTCCCATTGGCCAGCAATTCCATACATTGCGCGCCGCGTGTCCTCCGTACCATTTTCTAAAACTGCCGTCCCCACCGCATAAATTCAATCCCCCGCACGTTATCCGTCAAACCATAACCGCCCAGCGGAATTGATGATAGCCATCCAATCTGGGCCCGCTAATCCAACGGTTGATGATCTCCCAAGATGCTCGACCTTTAACCAAAGCACCCGCTCGATAACCAAGCCATCGCGCAGTGGGAAATCAATCTTCCCCGTCGATCTCTGCAGATCGACGGTCCCCATTAAATTTCCCGATTCCATTCCCTAGTCAACTATTCTCCGCCGCTGACCTTCCTAGTCACTCCCGATCATTGATCACAGCGCGATCAATGGCTCAGATTGCCCCACTCCTCCGCATGCCCTCCGATGCAGATTGACCCATATAATCGTAGGATTTCCTCATTTTGTTTGTTTTGTGCAGTTTTAAGGTTTTTTCTTGATTAAATGGAAAAATTTCATGGGGCAAGGATGACGATCCTCTGCTTTTCGAATGCCTTGAAGAAATTATCCACAGGGTGCAGAACTTTGTGACAACGAGGTTTCATGAGCCTTCGCTGCCATGCGCCCCTGTCGAACCTGGAAAACAAAAAAGAAATCGCAGAGAAAGAGTATCAGATTGCAGAAGGCCAAACATGGACAAGGGCAGAGAATTAATGATCAGATGGGTGGGGATTACGGCTAAGACAGTTATCAAAAGCCTAATCCCCGACTCAAAACACAGTTTAAAAGAGGAAAACCTAAAAGTGTTTATCAAACATAATGCCTCCACCACCATATCTAAGGCAAATTGATTCCTCAACCACCACAGCGCCACCTATTGCCTCAAAGTATTCAAATCAGGAGCCAAATTTATTGAGCAGGATCAGATATTGTGCCTCTGCACAACCGAAGAGTTATTTCTCGCCAAGGATTTGATGACAGAATGTCGGCAAAGTAACCCTAGCATCACACAAAGCCTCAAAGGTTAAAAAATCTCCCACCGAGCTAAAAACATAAGTGTAAATCAGTTAATACTGTGGAAACACCTGTACAGTTTCTTCGTTGAACCCCTCAAAAGGCCAAGAAGACATTAATGCCTGTATTAATTGATTTTGAGATCTTTAATCAGATCTCACCTCCTCATTCTTCTATCAAAACTTCAGTAGAAGATGGATGGTTGGTTGGTTGTTGGTTGTTGTTTGATCACAAGTTGTAACATTGAAACTCTCGGAAATAAATATACAAGTTTGTTGAAGTTGAAAAACAAATTGAAGTCTTGGATGTCTTGATGATGTTGTTGCATCCCTGTTCTTGAGAAGGCTCTATCACTGGACTCATGAGCTTGGTTGTTGGTGAAGTATTCTAACTGTTTAATTTTTTCTCCTATTTTCATTATGTTTCATAATCTCTTACTACGGTAGGCTGAAAGTTTTAGGCTAAGAAATGACTCCTGGAAGCACCTTAGACCTATTCACCCTTCACTGTTTTATGTTTTCTTCTGCTGAAGTATTTTAGAGGCTTTAAACCTTATCTTTAGTCTTCATGCTTGTTTATTTCCTTGATAGCTAAAATAGTTGGTTTCAGCATGATTTGTGGTTCTCCCTGCTTGTCTGCCATCACTTGAAAGCTGTTATTGAAGTCTCCCTTTGAAGTACCATTGTCTTAAGTTAATCAAAGAGGTTGGTTTTGATCTTACCCTTTTCCCCTGCTTGAACAGTTGTTTTGAAGGTCTTTATAGTTACAAGCATAGATGTTATTTAGGTGTTCCCTCTTCTATGAATTCAGCTATCAGTGAATCTTTTATATTTTCTAAGTCCTTTAAAATAAAATCTTTGAGGATATAGGGAGTTCCCCGAATCTTAGATTTCATTTAAAAAGTTGTCTTGAAGTCATTATTTGCTTAAGGAATGTGGAATTTATGGTTAGCCTTGTCTATCAAATATCTCTTTATTGTTAAGTTATGTTTTCAAGTTCCATTTATTTAGAATTAAGCTTCTCTTTCCAAAACATTAATGTCCATCTCATTCCAAGACAAAGGATCCTGTGGCCAAGTTAGATTTTCCCTTTGATAACCCATATCCCTTGAAGAGTTTGTCATGACCTTATTTTGACTCCATTACCCAATGAACCAAATATTTTCTCTTTCTGTCTATCTTTCCTAGACCTTTCATATTCTGCTGTATCAACTCAACCCAACCAAACAAACGTCTGCACTTAATAACTAGTCTAAAATCCATAATCAAAGCAAACAAGATAAACCTTTGCAAACAAACATTTGAGAGATCCCTCTCTGAGAACAGGAGGACTAGATCCTAGAACTCTAAAGATTGGTTCTGATGTTGCCTTGTCTTCCGGTTGCTCTGAATTGTCAAAACACGGGACATAACCACGGCCTTCCAATTTTTCTTCTTCTTTTTTTTCTTTTACGGCCTCCTTAGTTTTGGTGACAGCTTCGTACCTTCTTTCTTTCACCATGAATTTTGACATTTCCAACTTAGCTAAGATTCCATGTTAATTTTACGCATATGTTCTATGCCATTATAGATTAGGGCATATGCGAAGAAGATAGAACATATTAATAGATCGATAGAGAAGGCAGGCCAAAAACGAGAGATAAGAAATGGTGGCGTTATGGAAATCAACATGATTCTTCTACTAGCAAAGTCTTCAATAGGTCATTCAGCCAAGCATGTCACAAATAACCCAGAACAACCCAAACAAAGAAAAATCCATATATATATCATAGCTCCAATGTTATCCAGAGAGAGAGAATTACTCCAAAAGAATGTGTGTCAAATGAATTCTAAGTCTCTCCAATATATAGGATTCTTTGGAGGTGTGTGACACGTCCTTTAAGACATTTAAGTATATATTTTATTCCAGGCCGACCTAGCACATAAGTGGAATAAATTCAAAGTACATGTTCTGCTCATCCGATCAAGATGATCTTTAGATCGATCTTACACCTCTCCGAAAGAGGAATCCGATAAGAATATTGGGATCGTCATCTGAGCAGCACGACCCGGAGTTTGGACCTAGTTGTCCAATTTTAACACACACAAAGGGCAGAGATCCACTGTCACCTTGGCCCAAACCTCTGCTATTTAG